>QEPC01008404.1:294954-308941 GCA_003113815.1 Sphenodon punctatus | reverse complement strand
ATGAGGTATAGATCGAGAAGAGGAGAGGGCCAAGAACAGAGCCTTGAGGAACACCAACTGAGAGGGGGAAGGAGGAGGAGGTGGAGTTGGAGAGAGACACATTAAAGGAGCGGTCAGAGAGGTAGGAGGTAGGAGTAATGTGTCAGCAACACCTCACAATCAATGGTATCAAAGGCTGCTAAACGTTCTAACAAGGTCAACAGGGTAGAATTCCCCTTCGTCAATCTCCAGGTGCAGGTCATTGACCAAGATAGCACCCAGGGAATGCTGCATGGGGCAGATAACCCTGGAGACTCCTGAGGAGAGAATACCAAGCCCTGAGGGGGATCAGGCAGAGTGGCTGGTAGCCTGGCCTGGGAAGGAATGGGAATTAAGTAGTAAGTGACTGAAGGCCTGAGGGGTTGCCCAATGGATGGAAGGGCAGGGCTCCTCTCTGTTAGCTTAGGAGTTGACTGAAGGATATGTCTGTAAGTAAGCATGGTGTTTGGTTAGGCACAGTAGGCAAGTTGGTCCTCAGAGGCAAAGTGGATGCTGTGATGTTGGTCATTATTACTCCCATCTTACAAATGGGAAACTAAGGCCGTTTTAGATGAGCGCTGCCCTCTTGCACCGTGAAATCATGCAGCTTGTAAAAGTGCCTCAGGCAGCTTTTAGGCACGCCTATATGCACTGTATTTCCGGTCGTGCATTTGTTAACAGCACAAATTAAATTAATCACAAATCGAGGTATTCTTTAACAGTGCAAATTAAATACCTTGATATGCGAGGTATTTAATTTGCGCTGTTAAAAAATGTGCAACCAGAAATACGGCGCTTATAGGCACATCTAAAAGTTGGCCACGGCACTTTTACAAGTTGCATGATTTCACGGTGTAAGCGGGCGGTGCTCGTCTAAAAGCAGCACGAGAATGAGAGTTACTGACTTTCCCAAGGCCACCCAATGAGTTCATGGCTAAGGTTGGATGTGAAGCTTGGTTTCCCAGGTCCAAGTCCAACATTGTAGCCAATCAGCTACACTTGCCCCCATAATGTAATAATCTTTGCTGCTTGTCTTCTGGCGCCTCTTCACTTTGTCCACATCTTCCTTAAAAAGTAGTGACCAGAACTAGACATAATACTCCAGATGAAGCATAACCAGTACCAAGTACAGTGATGTCATTACTTTTTTTTTTTTGTCTTGGGCTACTTTTAGACGTGCACAGCGAACACGTTGTATAAAATCACGCTGCATGTAAATATGCCATGCGTGGGGTTTACTAAGGCCGCTTTTAGATGAGCGGGTCAGTGTGGTTCCTCGATTGTGAAGTATTTAATTCGCAGTCAGCAAAGAATGCGCGACTGCCTTTCATGCACTTGATCCCCGCCAGGCGTCTTGTGTAATCCCGTATCGCGGGATTTTGAAATATTGCATGAGCGGGTCACGCCATGGCGACCCGCTCGTCTAAAAGCACCCTTAGACGTGACATTTCATGCATTAAAGTCAGTCACGTGTTCTTTTAAAGCTACAAATAAAATAACTCAATGTTGCAGTATTTAATGCACAGCTTTAAAAGAATGCTCAACTGGCTTTAATGCATGAAATGTCACATCTAAACCCCACACGTGGCATATTTACACGCAGCGTGATTTTATGCAGCGTGTTTGCCGTGCACATCTAAAAGCAGCCGTGGATACCATGCTTCTATGAATACAACCCCAAATGTCATTTGTTTTCTTTGCAACAATATCACATTGATGTCTCATATTCAGTTTGTGGTTGACTATAGCCACTAGATCATTGCTAGCTGGATACACACCCATTTTGCACCCATGCTTTTTCCTACAACTGTGTAATACTTTGTGTTTGTCTTTGCTGAATTTCATTTTATTATCTTGAAACCAGTTCTCTAATTAATCAAAATATTTTTGAATTCTAATTCTGGCCTCCGAAGTATCTGAAATCCTTATCAGTTTTGTATTATCTGAAGATTTGATATTGATACTATTCACTCCTTCTTTCAAGTTACTAATACAAATGTTGAAGTTCATAGGCTCCTAGACCCCAAGTTGACACCTCCGGCCAGTTGGTCACTGAACTATTAATTATTAACCTTTGGGTGTGACTTTTCAAAAAACCATTGTTTACCCACTTTATGGTAGTGACTGGTAGCTCACATTCAATTAGATTACTTATGAAAATGGCACGTGGAATTGTGTTAAAAGCCTTACTGAAGTGATGATGAGTCAAACAGAGTCTTAAGGATGCACCCGGCAAATGATAGTGGACAGAGCAATTCCCTAGAGGAGCTGACAAGATAGGTAGTAGGAATCCCCCAAAGCTTTGGGAAGGGACATTACAAATGGCCAAGGAACAGCTTGAGAGGACGATGGCACTGGAGCTGTGACTACAGGGCCGTAAGCCTCAAAGGCTTGTAACCTGATAGGCTATAAGAGGAAGAGTCCTGTCATGGATTGGTAGCTGGTTAAAAGATAGGAAACAAAAGGTAGGAATAAATGGTCATTTTTCAAGCTGGAGAGAGGTAAACAGCAGGGTATGTTAGAGTTCAGTACTGGGATTGGTATTGTTTAACACATTCATTGGGCATTTTTTACACACACCTTAAAGTTTCGGATTTTTCTAACTTCTAGGTTTACAAGTCCACAAGTAAGTTCTGGATGCATTTTTCACACAAACACTGCCCTGAGGCAGCCTAAAGTAGCCGCAGCTGTAGACGTGACAGGCTGCCATGGAAACCAAGTGACCACAGCTGCCTGGAGCAAAGCAGTTTACCAGGAGAACTTTTACACACAAAAGTTCTGGGAGAAGTTCTATGCAGAAGTTCAAAGAGACAGATGTTTAAGATCTGGGTGAGTGATTTAGACACACAGAAAGTTCAGGATGTAACAGTAAACATGCAGGAGAAATGTGTGTGTAAAAACACCCATTAATGATCTGGAGAAAGGGACAAAGAGGTAGGTAAATTTGCAGATGACATCAGATTATTTAAGAAAGTTAAAACCCAGGCAGATTTGGAGGAACTACAGAGGGAACTTGCATGACTAGGTGACTGGGCAACAAAATGGGAAATGAAATTCAATCTTGGTAAGTACAAGGTGATACACATAGGGAAAAATAATCCTCACTTTACATATACAATGCTAGGTCCTGATCTGGGTGTAACTACTCAGGAGAAGGATCTTGGAGTCATTGTGGATAGTTCCTTGCAGACATTGGCCCTGTGTGTGGCAGGAGTCAAAAACACAAACTGAATGCTAGGCAATGGCATAATTGCGAAAGGAACAGAAAACAAAAGGGAAAATATCATCATGCCACTGTATAAATCTTTGGTACAACCCTGCCTTGAATATTGGGTACAGTTCTGGTCACCCCATTTCAGGAAAGACATTAAAATAGAATATGAAAAGGTTCGGAGAAGGGCAACAAGGATGATAGAAGGGATGGATCAACTTCCATATGAGGAGAGGCTCAACAGGTTAGAACTGTTTAGCTTGGAGAAGAGGAGATTAAGGGGGATATGATAGAAGTTTATAAAATCATGAGTGGTGTGGAAAAAGTAAAGAGGGAACTGTTGTTTGCCCTTTCTCACAATAAGAGAACAAGGGGACACTCTCTGAAGTTAAATGTCAGCAGATTTAAAACAAACAAAAGGAAGTACTTTTTTACTTGACTGACAATACAGTTGTGGAACTTGTTGCCAGAGGAAGCAGTGAAAGCCAGCACCATAACTAGCTTCAAATGGAAACCAGATAAATTCTTAGTGGATAGAGCCCTAAATGCTTACTAGCTGAGGCTTAAACCCCTGGCTACTGGTAGCTGGGCGTAGTTAGCAGGAGATGGGTGACACCTCCATGATCTGTACTTGACTTCTTTCAGGCTTCTTTGGCTGGCCAGTGTCAGATACAGGATGCTGGACTCGATGGACCATGGGTCTGACCCAGTATGGAACTTCGTATGTTTTTATGTCTAGGCCACCTTCCATGAGACAGGCTCCCATTAATTTCAGTGACTCTTTCACAAACACGGTTTATTCTCAGCAGTGGAGTAATCTTGGTCCATGTGTTGGAACAGGAAACTCGCAACCCCCGCCCACTGGATGTCTTATCCACACATTTCACTCCTCCACGCTCCACAGTCCCCTACGTCTCTCGTCCGTTTGCCCTTACCCACCTTCTCCCCTTCACTTCTGCTCTCTCCCTCCACAGCCCACAGCATGTCCCTTCCCTACAACCTGTTTTAGTGTGAAGGATCACCACCCTCAGCCGGACTTTAAGCCCCTTCAGTACCTGTGCCACTCAGATTTCGGTCCTCTTTGGCTGTTTTCCATTGTTTGTAGGTGGGGGAATGTCTTCTCTTTTCTCTCTGTGGCACTTAATTCTTCATGCTGAATGTAGGACATCTCCAACATTGGTCACAGGTGTTACACATTGCCATTGATGTTACTAGCTTGGGGAATTAGCTCCCAGTAAGAGATAGTCCTGCAGTGGGCATCCACCTATGGTGCTCTCACATATAGTCCATTGTCCCCCTTCTGGGGGAGGATGATCTCTCAAGTGACTTTTAGAATACAGTCCAGGACTTGGGGCATCTCCCTCAAGAACCCCCAATCCCCACATACACTCAGTGCTCTGGACCTCTTGGTGCCCTGGGGCTTGCCCTGTGTACACCCACAGCCCTAGCTCCTTGCTAGTCTGGTCTCTGAGGTCGCTGATAGCCATGGTGTCTCAAGGGTCCTTGGCCTCCAGCCTCCCAGGAGTCTCCCTCCTGCTTCCTTCACAGCTGACCCTTTTTATCTAGGGCCTGAAAGTAGGCATCCTGAACACCCGCATCTGCCACTTTGGGAATTCCAACCTACTCCTATTTTGGCATGGCTCTTGACCCTAGGGACCCTGCAGTCCTGGTTAATCCCCATTGGCTCCCATGATGGTCCTGTGTCTGCCCTGTAGCCTCCTCCTCTGCTTAGGGACTAAGTTGGCTACTGTCCCCTGCTCCCCACTGGAATTGTACTCTCTCTATCCCTAGGCCTCACTTCCGGTCAAGCCCTCAGAGCATGCAGGTGGATCTCACCAGCCTCATCATCAGGATCCCCTCAGGCCCCCTTTGAGCCTTGCTGGTATTGGTCCAAGCCCTCTTCACTGGGATGCCCCCTTGCATCAGGTGGGCTAACAGCTGTTCAACCTCTTGGCCTGGCGGCAACAGGGCCAAAGGGAGGTGTGCTGCCTTCTGCCAGGGGTTTCCTAGATGGCCTGCTCCCTCTCCACATCCTCTTGGGTCATTAACTCTTGAGCTAAAGCCCTACCCTTCAAGGCCTTACTGAACCCCACTCCCTCTCTCTTGGGTATACCTCCCCAGCAAGGGCGGCTCCAGACAGTATTGGAGTGCCTCACCTGCTGTCACCAAGCTCTCTATGAGCTAGGCTCTACATAGCCCCAGGCCAGGTCATTTCACCCATGATCTCTACTCCCTGCATGCTGGGTTCTGTCTGTCAGGGCCAGCTCCAGATGTGCAAGTGGTGAAGTGTTCTGACTCATTGGGCCTGCTCCTGTCGCTACTTATCGCAGCACTTCAACACACAGTTTCCCCACTAACCTCCTTCATAGGCCCTTTTCATATGGGCGTGGGTGGGTGGAGGGATGGGTGTGTGCTGCGGTGTGGCGGTGGCGCATGGGGGATGGTTACACAGGCACACACCCACCTCCGCCGATCTCCATGCACAGAGAAACCACTGTTTTCTCTGGTTGCTCCATGCATGGGGGATGGATGGATATGGATGTTGCGCGGGAGCATACACGCACCCCCACCCACTAGCTGCGGTGTTTACACAGGACTCCCCAATGCATGCCCATGCGGGCACCCATGTGTGCATTGCGTGGGGCGTCTTGTATAAAAAGGGCCATAGTCCTGACCAAAGCTTGCCCCCATGTCCCTTTCTGCTCCAACTCAGTCATTTCTACCTGGGGAAGGGGGTCTCTACTATCCTTCTTGTGGCTAAATCTAATTGCCTCTACTCCATTCTTGTCCTCCTTGACCTCTCTTCTGCCTTGGATACTGTTGACCACTCACTCTTGCTGGACTCACTTCACTCCCTTGGCTTCCATGGATCTGTCCTCGACTGGTTCTCCTCCTACCTCTCTGACCGCTCCTTCAATGTGTCTCTTGCCAACTCCACCTCCTCCTCCCTTCCCCTCTTGGTTGGTGTTCCCCAAGGCTCTGTCCTTGGCCCTCTCCTCTTTTCTATCTACACCCTGTTCCTAGGCAAGCTCATTGCCTCCCCTGGCTTCTAATATCACCTCTATGCTGATGACACTCAACTCTATCTTTCTACTCCTTCTCCTTCTCCATCTATTCAAGCTCGCCTCACCAGCTGTCTCTCTAATATCTCTACCTGGATGTCTCAACGTCAACTCAAACTCAACATGGCTAAAACTGAACTCATTTATTTATTTGTTTATTTATTTATTTATTAACTGTCCATCCTGCCACAGGCAGCTCTGGGCGGCACACAACATAAAACATTAAAATTAAAAGAACTTTTAAAATAAACAACAGGGAGGTATAAAAAATCCCCACCCACCCACCCCCCTAACCCATTTCCCCCACCCTACCCATCCTACCCCCTGAAAGCCAGGCAAAACAGCCACGTCTTACAACAGCATCAAAACGAGGGCCTCCATTGGCAGGGAGTTCCACAGCCATGGGGCGGCCACTGAGAAGGCTCTCTCTATCATGGCCCTCCAGCAGACTCTGAGGACCTCCAGGAGAGCACCCCCCAATGACCGCAGGGGCCGATCCAGAACCCAGGGGGTGAGGCGGTCCTGCAAATAGGTTGGGCCGAGGCTGTTTAGGGTTTTATAGGTAAGCACCAACACCTTGAATCGGGCCCGGAAGACTACAGGCAGCCAGTGCAGACCCCGAAGAACTGGTGTCATACATTCCCGGCGGCCCAATCCTACCAGGAGATGGGCCGCCGTGTTCTGCACTAGCTGCAGTCTCTGTACCGTCACGAAAGGTAGCCCCACATAGAGCGCATTACAGTAGTCAAGCCTGGAGGTGATGAAGGCGTGGATGGCAGTGGTCAGGTCAGAGTCCAAAACATACGGCCAAAGCCGATGCACCAGATGTAATTGGTGAAAGGCACTCCTTGTCACAGCCTCCACCTGAGTATCCAAGCAGAGTTGCGAGTCAACGAGCACCCCCAGACTCCGTACCTGGGGAACCAGTGGAGGCCAGACCCCGTCAATTATGGTGGCTGTTACTCCCGCTGCCTTACCCACCAACATCACCTCCGTTTTGTCGGGATTCAGCTTCAGTCGGTTTGCCCTCATCCAGTCCCCCACAGCTTCAAGGCACCCGTTAAGCACTGAGACTTCCGGGCCTGGGTCTGATGAAAAGGAGAGGTAGAGCTGGGTGTCATCAGCATATTGATGATACCGCACGCCAGACTTCCTGACCACCTCTCCAAGCGGCTGCTTATAAAAGTTGAACAGGAGAGGGGGCAAAGCAGAACTCTGTGGGACTCCACACAAGAGGTCTCAGTGTGATGAACAATAATCACCGAGTACTGCTTACTGAGTTCTTCCAGCCAGGAAGGTGCAGAACCAGTCAAGAACCGTATCGTCCACCCCTGCACCATCCTGCAGGCACGTCACCAACATCTCATGATCAACGGTATCGAACACCACTGACAGATCTAATAGAATCAGCAGGGCTGAACATCCCTGATCTAAATCTTGGCGAAGATCGTCAACCAATGCCACAAGCGCCGTCTCGGTGCCATATCATTATTATTATTATTATTATTATAAATATTTGTATAGCACCAGCTGTGTACCTGGTGCTTTACAGAACAAACATAAAGACATGGTCCCTGCCTATGGCTTACAATCTAAAAAGACAAGGAGGGGGCGACAAGGAGAGGGGACAAAGGGAAGACAAGGGAGTAGCAAACAAACATGCAAGCGACTGCGAAGTCTCAGGTGCGCGTGCTTGGCTTGGTTACAGTTATGCAGGAGTTTGCAGAGGAGGGAAGACCGTAAGTATTTGGGGAAAACAACTAGCAGGCATTGGGAAAGGCGGCACGGAAGAAGTGGGTCTTGAGGAGGGATTTGAAGGTGCGGAGGGAGGAGGCGAGGTGGATGTGGGTAGGGAGGGATTTCCAGGCATGGGGGCAGTGAGGGAGAAGGGACGAAGGTGGTTAGGGGAGCATGGTAGATGGGGGAGAGTGAGGGAGGGGACAGAGGAAGAGCTGAGGGCGCGTGCAGGAGTGCATAAGGAGATTAGGGTTGAGAGGTAGGGGGAGCTTGGCTGTGAAGTGTTTTACAGGTGAATACCAGGAGTTTAAACTGGATGTGTTTGGGAAGGGGGAGCCAGTGGAAAGAGGAGAGGATCCCCGACTGCGAAGGATCAAGAAAACTGACATGATCCAGATGGTCCTGCAACTGCCGGGCCACTACTCGCTCAATAACATTCCCTAAAAAGGGGAGGTTAGAGACCGGCCGATAGCTGGCAAGGGAGTCAACGTCAAGTGATGGTTTCTTGAGCAGGGGCTGTACCACTGCCTCCTTGAGGCAGCTCGGCACCCTTCCC
Organism: Sphenodon punctatus; assembly: GCA_003113815.1. Lineage (NCBI taxonomy): Eukaryota > Metazoa > Chordata > Lepidosauria > Sphenodontia > Sphenodontidae > Sphenodon > Sphenodon punctatus. The sequence continues at coordinate 300,357 of QEPC01008404.1, read as the reverse complement.
TCCCTAAGGGAGGCATTGACCACCCCCGCCAGCAACAGTCCCATCGTCTCCCAGCAGGTCTTAACCAACCAGGATGGGCAAGGGTCCAGTTCACAACAGGTGGCCCTGACAGCCCCAAGAACATCCTCTGCATCGGCAGGGGTCATCAACTGCAACTGATCCCACAAACAAGGACAAGGCAGGACCTCCATAACCTCCAATTGCCCTACTGCAGAAAATGCAGCGTCAAAACCATGGTGAATCTTAACAATTTTGTCTGCAAAATAATCCACAAACAAGACACAGCGGGTATTAGATGACTCCACTCCAAGGCGGAGGGAGACCAGAATGACTAGCCCCTGCACCACCTGGAACAGCTCTGCTGGATGGGATTTAGCGGACACTATAAAAGTAGCAAAGAACTCTTTCTTTGCTGTTCGCATAGCAATGACATAAGCTCATAAACTCGCTCTGTGCCGCAACCTGTTGGCTTCAGCACGTGAACGACACCACCGTCACTCCAACCACCTTCCCTCCTGCTTCAGCACCCGAAGCCCCTCTGAAAACCAGGGAGGTCTGTGGTTCTGCTGCCTGGGGAGTGGACACCTCAGAGTTATTCAATCAATGGCCTCAGTCAGCATGACGTTCCACAGCTCTACGAGGCCATCGATGGAACAGCCGTCCAGATCAGAGGGCATATCCCCCAAAACCTCCTGGAACCACTCTGGTTCCATCTGTCTATGGGGACTGACCATTCAAATAGGTTCCACTCCCCTCTGGGGGCAAATGTGCGCCAGGAGAGGGGCCTGCAGGAGGTGAGGGGCCTGCAGGAGGTAATGGTCCGTCCATGACAAGGGAATAGCTGATATCTTCCCCCACCAATGGACTCCCCTGTCTCACAGCCCGTGCAAACCACAAGGTCTAAGGTATGTCCCCCCCCAGTGTGTCGGGCCGCTGACCCTCTGGTACAGGCCCATGGTTTCCATGGCGGCAATGAACTCACACTCTGCACCCCCTAGATCGGTATTGATGTGGATGTTGAAGTCCCCCAAGACTATCATCTTCGGGGATCACAACACCACTCCCGACACCAGATCCGCTAGACCATGCAGGGAGTACATGTGGGTGCATGGTATACAAGCAGCACTCCCAAAGTGTCCCCTGCCACATCAAACACCAGATGGAGACCCTCAACCCCCATTATGGATTGTACCAGATATCTCCGAACAACCCAACTCTCATGGCTACACTGCCCGCCACCCCCATCCCTCTGTACGGAATACTTGGCTGGAACAAGGTCCGCCAAAATAGGCCCCAATTCCATGTCCAGCCAGGTTTCCATGATGCACACGAGGTTGGCTGCATGGTCCAAGATCAATTCCTGGATCATTGTTGCTTTATTTGCTACTGACCTCGCATTCACCAGCATCAACACATGGTCAGGGGCCCTCTGATCCAGAACCACCTGCCCCATTGCTAGAGGGTGGTGTGGGGAACAGATATTAAGCACCTGTCCTGCCACCCAGCTCGAGCATACCCCCCATACGGACCATACCTCCCATGTCCCATCACGACCCCAATGGCTGTGTTCCCTCCCCCACCCTGGCTCCAGCCCCAGCTCCCTTACGGCTGTTCTGGTCCCCACCCACCCACCCACCCACCCATTCCCAAATTGGACCCTCATCCCCTCCCTAATCCAAATCCCCTCTATATCCCCCTTTCCCCTACCAACCCCACTATAAAATAAATAAATAAATAAATAACCCCCCCACCAATCACCTCCCACACTTTCCCCCCTTTAAAAAATATCCCCCAATACAAATGCTCTCCACAGTTTACTACCAAACAAATGGGACCCCACACCCCCGCACACTCAGGCCCTCACCAAGGACCAGACCCAAAGGCCCTCTAAAGGCACACCACTGAGGGACCCCTACTGAGGCCGCCGCCCCACCCCCAGAAGCTGCAGGGAAGATGATGGTCCCGCCCCCTCTCCCTCTGCCACCGGGAGGGGGTAGAGTCCCTGCAGCCTGGCTCCCAACCCCGACAATGGGCGAGCGAGAGACCAGAGTCACGGGCAATGCTGGGGCAGGAGGCAAGCCCAACTGGATCCCAGCCGGCACCCCACCCCCAGAAGCCACAGAGAAGATGGTAGTCCCACCCCCTCTGCCACTGGGAGAGGGGTGGAGTCCCTGCTGCCTGGGGGGAGGCAAGCCCAACTGGCTCCTAACCCCCTCCAGTAACACAGGCGTCAGCCGCTCCCCGGGTTCCGCCTCCATCCCGCTAACGCCCCACCAGCGCCTCTTTGCCCGCAGGGCAGCTCCCTCTTTATGGCAATACCTGCAGGGGGAGCAGGAGCAGAGTCACACAAGTGCAAGGGATCTCTCAGGGCAGCTGTTGCATTTTTAAAGTTTGTGAATTAAATAGCTCGATCGTGAGCTATTTAATTTGCGGACTTTAAAAATGCGCAACCGCCATAATATGCGCATAATAACTCACTTCCGTCTCGTGTAATTACATCATGCGGACGTTTCAAAATATGCGTAATCGCGATCCGCCAAAACCCTTGTTCACACCCTGGTCATCTCTCGCCTTGATTACTGTAAACTCCTTCTCCTGTAAACTCCACTGGCCTCCCCTGCTCTCCCCTTATCTCTGTCCAAAACTCTGCTGCCAGGGTCATGCACCTCGCCCATCGCTTTGACCAGGTGCAGCCCCTCCTCTCCTCTCTTCACTGGCTCCCCCTTCCTGAACGAATCCTGCACAAGCTCCTAGTCTTCACCTATAAAGCTCTTCACAACCTCGCTCCCCCCTACCTCTCTGCGCTAATTTTCCTATGTCCTCAAGTTCATGAACTCCGCTCCTCCTCTGTCCCCTCTCTTGCCCTCCCACGCCTTCCCTGCTCCCCTAGATGCCTTTGTCCTTTCTCCCTAGCTGCCCCCATGCCTGGAACTCCCTCCCTGCCCACATCTGCCTCGCCCCCTCCCTTCGCACCTTCAAATCCCTTCTCAAGACCCACCTCTTCTGTTCTGCCCTCCCCGACTTCTGGCTCCCCTCACCTAACTCCTGCTGATACCTTCCATCCAGTACCATCTGTTACNAGGAACAGCATGTGAGAAAATGGGATAGGTGAAACCCCTTGTCTTTCCCTCTGTTCCCCTTCCTTCATCTCCCTTCGTCTCTCCCCCCCCTCCCGTCTCTCAGATTGTAAGCCCTGGGGCAGGGAGCATGTCTATTCCATTACGTTGTAAAGTGCTAAGTACATTGCTTGTGCTATATAAATGCTTGATAATAATAATAATAATAATAAAAAAATCCTAGCTGGGTTCTGTTTCTTTGCTCATCGTGTCCTTGGGGGCCCTGTTGCCTCAGTGAGTATGTGTAGCAGAACATTACAGGGAATCAGAAACTCCTCTGAAGACAGCATATTTTTGTCCATTTTTGTTTTATTAATAACTTTGGCGGAAACATTAAGAACTTTGTAGATGTCTTTCGGAGGAACCTCAGCTTATAATAAAAATGGTTATTTATTTGAATATCATTTTTTTTAACCTTACCACCCCAACATAGGACAATCAGGCATTTGATAGAAACTGAAATTCTTGTTTTCCTTTGAGAAGTTAGTTGTTTTCCAAAGCTATCACAATTTCAAAGTAAGTAAAAGTGCAGCATCCACAAATGTAAGCACAGGGTGAATTCTCCTCTCAACGCACAAGTTAAAATTCAGGGAATGATTCCAACAGTGTAACAAAGAGAAAGAGCTCTGTCTAATGTATAGGGAATGCTTTTATTTTTCAGACCAGATGTTCTGCAGGAGGAAATCTGATGGTCTATTTAAAATGGTGTGTATTCTGAGGGAGAAATATTTCTTCACAGCCCCCACTAGACCTTGTAAGTAAGCAATCAAAAAGAGGGTAAGCTTCCTAATTCAGAAACTTTTCCTTTGTAGAAAACTTTCTGCAGGTCTTGGGCTTTATCTTCTTAGCCTGAAATAAAAGAAACTACATGTTGTGCCATGTGATGCATAGATCAATGTGGCTTCTAATAACAACACAGCTGTGTTCCCTTTTCCTGTTGCCTCCCCCTCCTACCTTACATTTGTGTCCTTCTCCACAGGTTCCAGATGCAGGCTTCTGGGTAAACCAAGACCCTTTAACATTGGGGGGGGGGGGGGGGAAGTAATTGACCAGATTCAAAAGCATCATTTATGATTAGCCCTACATCAAAGAGGGACAGCAACAGACGGAGCCACCAATTTTTCCTGCTGCTGGGCTTTCTCTCAAGCACTGAATTAAAAAAGAAGATTAATTAAAAATAAAGAAGAAAAGATTTCAAGGTGTGTAAGGAAAAAGATTTCTTTTGCCAGCTACTAGAATCAGGCTGTAAAATTAAGGTGCAGTAAATTAAGTGCTCATCAGAGCTCAACGCAGGGAAAACAAGGAAAGAAAGTTCTGTAAGACACATGAAGGGTTACCATTACAAATCCTTTCATGGTTACTTTTGTGGAACTTTCATTCTTTGACTTAATGTGTCATCAAAACAGGACCAATCAAATTGCTAACACAAAGATTATCTTCACAACCTGTAGTCCGGAATACTCATGCCCTCCTTAAATCTAGAGCCCTATGTTGTAGAATTAGCTTTCTGTTCAATAACACACAGCAGAAGTTTCCTCAAAACAGAACTTTACGAAGAGCTCAGAAGACAGGTTTCCATACGGTACAGACTGCATGGGACAAGATGGAGGACAGAGAGGGGAGAAGAGAGGAGACAAAGAGGGGGGGGGAAACCTGTTTCATCCCCTGACCCTCCCCCTACTGGAAAAGCCCCATATTGAGCTTGCAGGGCTTGCAATGGGTTTTTACTTGTGACTGTTGCACAATCCAACACCCCTTCTCAACAGTCACTAGTCAAACCCACTAGGTTGATTCTTCTTAATAGCTTGCGATGGCGTTCCCCTGCTAGTGGCTTCGTGAACACATCCGCTGTCATATTCTCTGTAGGACAGTATTGCAGATCTATGAGTTCTTGTTCCTGTGAGTCTTTCAGGAAACGGTGTTTTACATCAATGTGCTTAGTTCTGGGGTTGATTCTTTCTGTTTGCGCCAGCGCATCCTTGGTTGTCTTCCAGGATCAGCGTGGGTCTGTCCAATTTTTGCCCCAGATCATTCAGAAGCTGTCACAACCAGATAACTTCTTGGCTGGTGTGTGCTGCTGCCACATACTCTGCCTCCATCGAGGAAAGTGTCACAGAGACTTGCTTCCTACTGCACCAGCGGATGGGTCCTCCACCAAGCAAAAATAGGTACCCACTGGTAGATTTTCAGTCCGAATGGTCTCCAGCCCAATCTGCGTCCACATACCCTATCAGGTCTCACATGGAAGTTGCTGGGAGCCGTAGCTTGAGGTGCACAGTCCCTTTCA
>QEPC01008404.1:269660-281322 GCA_003113815.1 Sphenodon punctatus | reverse complement strand
GTTTCTTGCAAGCCTCTCCACCCCTGGTGCCTGGAAGTCTGCTCCGCGGTGACTGACACCTCCCTGTCAGGTTTGACCTTCCAGTGAACCTTTTTTTGCCACCCGAACATGATCCGAACTGACCGAACTGTTTGGCCATTTCGCCGTTCGGTGTTCGGTTTGTTCAGTATGTTCGCATTCAGGTTCGTGTTTGTGTTCGTTCATCCGAACAAGCCGAGTTTGGGCCGAACTCTGAACTTCCGAACCGCGTTCGCCCATCCCTACTGTTTTGCAGCTTGGTACGTTTCTCCTCTTGGATATATACGTAAGTCTTACTTCCAAATACATTGATGTGGCCCATACTAGGTTTTTGACCATGCCCCAGTTTATATGGAGTTTTCCTCACTGTTCTAGAATACAGCCGATTTTGTTTGTAGGGCTTCCCCTCAGTATCTTTCTGATAGTCCAGAGTCTGTTAACATGTATCTAACCATTTCAGTTAGCGTTCTGTTTTTCCTTTCAGCTGTTCCGTTCTGCTTGGGTGTATATGGCACTATCTTTTGGTGCTCAATACCATGGAGTCTCAGGAAGTCCTCTACTTCCTTTCCTGTGAACTCACCTCCATTGTCAGTCCGCAGTGTCTTTGGTCCGCATTGGAACTTGTTGCTCGCCATGGTCACATAGTCCTGAAGTTTGTCAAATACTTCATCTTTACTCATCATGACGTACGTGATCATGTACCTTGAATAGTCATCAATGAAAGTTACCATATACCGGTTGCCTCCTGGCATGGGAACCTTCATTGGGCCGCAGACATCACTGTGTACAAGATCAAGTGGTTTCGTGGCTCTATTCTGACTCTTCTTAGGAAGTGTAGCCCTTGTGGCTTTGGCTTTGATTCAGCAGTCGCATTTCATGATCATGGGACACGTTGATACCTTAAGGTCTTTGGTCAATGGCTGTCTGTGAGTTTCCTTGATGCTGTCTGGGTGTCTATGTCCCATGCGTCTATGCCACAGGTGGACGCAGTCATTGTGTGGCTTGTGTGCAAGTGAGTGTCACCTGTTCTTTCGCTGTACAGGTGCTCATCTTCAGTGGCTCTGACCAGTACTTTTGTCCCACTTTGAATTGTGTATTCATCTCCCTGGAAACTGATGGTGAGTCCCCTCACTGCCAGGCACCTCACAGACAGGAGTCCCCCTTCTAAGTTGGGCACATAGAACACATCTTTTATGGGTATGGTCAGTGTGCCTCCCTGTGACTGGTTGCAGTACAGGTATCCTTCTCCAATTCCTTCCGCGCTGATGCTTCTCCCATCTGCAAAGTAGATCCTTTCTTTACTGCTCAGATCCAGCCCTGTGAAGAATCCTTTTTCACTAGTCATGTGGCTTGTTGCCCCGGAGTCTACACACCAATTTTGGGATGAGCTGTCTTGCATTGCTCTGAAGCACCCGCTCCATTGTTGAGTGACTGTGTTGCTGTTTATGACTTTAGCCCTCTGCTTAGGTGTTCATGGAGACAATGTCTGCTGTTCTGCTTTCCATATATAGCAGTCTTTCTTTAAAAGTCCCTCCTTTTTGCATCTGAACGAAGCACCCTCTTAGGAGCTTTGTCTGAGGTTTTCAGTGCAGTCTCATTACCCTGGTTTAGATCATTCTGCAGGTTCTCCTTTCTGCACTGGAATTCATCCGCAAGTCTACCTTTAACAAAGTCCAGCTTCAGTTCTAGGAATGAGCGAACAGATTGCGGTTCGGGTTCGGCTGTTCAGTTCAGTCTGGTTCGGTTCGCCCGTTAGGTCCCGTCGCCGTGTTTGGGTTCAGCCGTTCGGTTCGATCGTATTCGCTTCGGTTTGGGCATTCAGAAAAGGCTCTCTGTGCAAGAAATGGTGGCCCCAGACCCATGATGGGGGGTCCTGGGACTAGAGTGGCAGCTTCTGGATATTGGCCACAGCCCTCCCTGCCTGTAATGTAGACCCCAGAACCCTGATGGTGGGTCCTGGGACTGGAGTGGCTGTTTCTTTGTTTATATATATCTATCTCTACACTAATCTAACTGCTATTAGCTATTCTAAAACCTATTGGGCGTGCTACTTACCATCTTTTGCCTGTGCCTGAAGTCTTTGCAGGAGTCCCGCCTGCTGCCGCTGCTGCTGACATCCCACCGGGATCCCCTGCCGTCCACTTGGGGAAAAGAGGGGGTGCATCAGTCTGGGGGTCAGGGGAGCACCGAAATGAGACCCATCTCCCCTCCCCCCCGCCCATGACCGGAAGCAGCCAGGGGGCATATTAGGACACCGCCTGTGGCTACCTCGCTGCGCGCTACTTACCATTTTTTACCTGCACCTGAAGCCTTTGCGGGAGTCCTGCCTGCTGCCACCGCTGCTAACATCCCTCCGGGATCCCCTGCCATGCATCTGGGGAAAAGGGGGGGTGCGTGAGTCTGGGGGTCAGGGGAGCACTGAACTGAGACGCATCTCCCCTCCCCCCCGCCCGTGACTAGAAGCAGCCAGGGGGTATATTAGGACACCGCCTGCGGCTGTGCCACAGGCCGTGAGCTGCAGGACTGAGAGTCGCAGGGTCGTGGCCAAAGGGTGCGACCCTTTGGGGTCCTTCGGGGTCAGTTGGGGTTTAGGGGTTGAGATTCATGTGACTGGGTGGAAGGGAGCTCCCTGGGGTTAGTATGGTGTTAATAACAGAATTGTGGTGTGGGAACTGTTGACCTAATTCCTTTGGGGGATTTTGACTTTCTGTATATTTGTCCATCTAAGTCTGCTGTTTTTTGTAGTCCCGGGCTGGGTGGGGGTAAGGTGATATTATTGCTGGGCGCTTTGGGGTTTAAGGTCAACCCCCCCCCCGATTTGCGTCCAGGTTAATTTGCAATGCCCAAGAGAAGGAGACTCCAGGGAATGACCACTAGGGCTCGTTCCCTGGCAAAGCAATCATGGCTAGAGGATTTTCTCATATGCCCCCAGGCAGACCCCTTGTTAGAATCCTTGGATGCCTGGGATCTTTTGTCTACACCAGTGCCTTAGCCCCAGTTGCCTGGGCCTCCTAAAGTGAATTTGTTGGGAGGTATTGGTTCTTCTTCTTTTTCATCTCCTTGCCTGCAGCTACCTGTTCAGGGTCCTGATTGTACGCCCCTTCCTGGCCCTACTATTGACCCCTCCCTCCTTGAGGTGTTGGGCAATCAATCTTGTTTAATTGGGGATCTTGTTCAGAAATGTTATGGTCAACTGGAGGCACTTAACATTCAGCTGGAGGTCCAGCGTGGCAAACTGGATGCCGTACTGGACCTCCTCTATGCCGTTAGAAGGGATATGGCTGATGGCCCTACTCGGATGGCGCAGGGGGTTTCCATTGCTTCCCAGATGTCTCCTTGCTCCACGGAGGTATACAAGCCTATTACTGGGGAGGGCCTGGGGGCGGCAGCATGTGTTTCTTCAGGGAGGGATAATCCCCCCCACTTTCTGGAACCCAGTGCCCTTGCCCTACGTATTTTCCCATTACGGCACGGTTTCTCTCCATGGCATTCTAAGGTAGCTATTGGCCTCTATTTATCTCAAATTATCGGCCTTCTGGTTCCAATTAGGTCCATCAGACTTCCTTTTGCCCTCCATTGGTCAGGTCCAACGGCTAGTTGTTTATTTTAGATCCCCTCAGTTAGTGGATAGTTTTGTTTCCTATGCAGATCTATTTTCATCCTGGTTTGTTTTTTTTCACTCGGGTTTTCAGAGAAGAGGGGGTCCCCTCCCTTGTTCCATCGCCTGGCACTGTCCCTCGGGTTTCTTCCAAGAGAACCTTTGGGCTTTCCTCCCAGAATCCAACTTGGTGTGGTGATGTCCAACTTAGGAAACTTTCTTTGGCCCCTATCAATGCAAGGTTGTTACAACTTGATGATCAAGGAGTGGTCGGGGTTCCATCTCCCGTTACCACTCCGGCTTACAATCCTTCCCTATCACCAGAGGGTTTCCCAGAGTCATTGGGGAGAGGGGCCTCAAGAGGTGGGCTGCCTTTGGTGGCATCCCCTGCTGTTTTCAGGAGGGGACCAGCCAACTGTGTCTTCCCCTTTAGACCTGTGACTGACCCTCCCCTGGTGGGTGGGTCTATTTCAATCTGTTCATGGAATATAGCAGGTTGGGCCAGGCATAGGACAGACCCGGAATTCCTGGCTTTTATTAAAAACGTCCATGTTCTGTTGTTAGAAGAGGCCTAGGCCAGGTCTTCTTTGGAGTTAGACGGGTGTGTAGTATATGATCTCCCTACAACCCTAGAGGTAGGACATGTGGCGGTTTGGGCTGCCTTCTTGCTCAATCGCTTCTGGTCAAGGACATTGTTATGCTCTCGTTGGTCCAGCTGGCATTAGGTTTTGTCATCATAATAGGGGGATTCACCTGGATCATACTTACTATTTATGTACCTCCTAGCAATGTACGATCCTACAGAGAAGATAGCTGGGAGATTTTGGGACAGTTTGTTGAAGAACTGCGATTTAAGTATCCGGAGGGGCTTTTAATTCTTACTGGTGACTTCAACGCGAGGCTTGGCCCAAATGATCAGGCCATTAATCTACATTGCGATATGTCTGCTATTCCCCAGCTTGACCCACTTATATCCAGGGAATCGAGGGATCCAGAAATCAATTCCTCGGGTGTCAGGTTTGCTACGTTTCTGGTTACCTGCAATTTGCATTGCCTGAATGGCTCAGGGTTTAGTGATATGGAGGGTGAGTTTACATACCTTGGTCTGTTAGGTGCCAGCGTTGTGGACTACATTTTGGTGTCCTCAGCAGCTCTCCCCTATGTTAGAGACTTTGCTATTGGGACTAGTATTATAGGAGATCACCGCCCTTTACTCTTAAGTTGGCTGTAGGGGATTCAGAGATCGTAACCACGGATTTACCTCCTCAGGGGGAAACTTCATTGGAGATTTGTAGAGCACCTCCATGGGGGAGAAGTCCTCTTAAGTACATTGAAGGATCTGTCCCAGCAGCCAATGATGCTTAAGTTGAGGGATATGTTACTTCAGGCAACGGATCTGATGCTGGTGGTGGATGATTATAAGCAGCTTAGCCAGAGGTTTCAGCAGCATATTCAGCCTGCAGAAGGAAATCGATTGTCAGTTAGGAAAGATAAAATTTGGTTCAGGAAGGACTGTCATCTCCTCCGAGTCAAATTAAAATCTTTGCTTAGAATTTATAAGCTGAATCCCTCGCAGGCTTCACTTACAATTATACCACCTTGCAGACGGAATACAGGCGAGTCAATAAAAAAGGAAAAAGGAACTACATGGATTCCCAATGGCTGGAGCTTTTTTGGGCAGCCGAGCAGAAAGACTCTCAGAAGTTTTGGCAGGTGGTTAATAAACCATCTAGTGGCGGTACAAGGCCTTTGAAGCTGCCAATTGCTCCGGCTGTCTGGATGGAACACTTTGCTGGATTATATTGCCCAGCAGATGGTATATTGTCCCAGGACTGCTCTGCTCCATCCATATGGGATTTTCCCGCCTGGCTACCGGTGACGGAGCTGGAGGTGGAGGCCTTGATTGTTTCCTTTAGGAGGAACAAGGCCCCTGACCCGGACCTGCTACATATAAACTTCATTAAAGCACATAAGAACTGGTGGCTTGCCCCCTTAGCGGCTCTTTTCACTGCTATCAATTCTATTGGTAGGATGCCGCCTGAGTGGGGTAAGGCGTTGGTAGTTCCAATTTTCAAAAAGGGGTCCAGGCTCAATCCGGCCAATTTCAGACCGATCAGTCTATTGTGTGTGGTTAGTAAGATCTATGCCAAACATCTTTTGAATAAACTGGTTGTTTGGATGGAACAACAGGAAGTAATAGCACCTGAGCAGGCAGGGTTTTAAAAAGGTCGCTCAACCATCGAACAGTATTTTGTTCTTGCTCACCTGGTATCTAAGTATAAAGCTGCAAATGGGAAGCTGTCTGCGGCCTTCCTGGATTTGCAGGCTGCCTTTGACTCCGTCGACAGGGGAATCCTCTGGAGGAAACTCCAGGAGACCTCTGTCGATGGCAGATTACTCTGCCTTATATGCACCTTATATGATGATTCCGCGCTGATGGTAAGAACAGATGATCAGGGACATGTTACATCACCAATTAAGACGTCCCTGGGAGTGCGGCAAAGGTGTGTCCTCGCACCACTACTTTTCAATTTTTATATAAACTATTTCATTTCTAATATGGCAGTCCCACACTGCTTTCCTCCAAAATTAGCCACCAGGTCTATCGGCTGTCTATGTTATGCCAATGACGTGGTGTTGCTTTTGCAAACGAGGATTGGATTAGATCGTCAGCTGAAAATATTTCCCACCTTTTGTGCTGCCCACAGGTTGTCAATTAATTTTGATAAATCCAAAATTATGATCTTTTCTAATCAGAGAAAGTTCTACCAGTGGGCGATAAATGGCCATCCTGTCCAGCAGGTATCCTCCTTTAAATATCTAGGTCTTTCCTTTCATAGATCAGGGATATGGAAGGAGCATCTCTCCAGCACTATTGCTAAGGCCAGGGGTTCAGCCCTTGCCATTTACGGACTCTTCAATCATCAGGGTAGGGCCACGATCGAACCTGCCATTCAGGTTCTCAATGCCAAGTCTAGGTCCCAATTGCTATATGGGGCAGAAGTATGGGCCCCCCTCTCCACCCAAAATTTGAATGCTGTTCAATCAAGGTTCCTAGCAGGACTTTCGGGAAACCCTAGGGGTACCCCCCCATGTGGTTATAAGACTTGAAATGGGGCAAAAAAGCTGGCAGCAGGTGCCTCTTGAGGCTGCACTGAAATTTTGGTGCAAAATTTCTGTTGAGCAGCACTCTGAGTTGTTAATGGCCCTCTCGAAGGATATACATGTGAGCAGATGGCTCCAAGAGATAAAGGGGCATTTGCAGACTATGGGGCTTTCCAAGAGTTATCTTGCCCATAAGCCCCTGTCTGCACTCACGAAAGAGGTCCTCATGAGAGCAGATGACATCTACTGGCAGGGTGAACTTGGGAAAATAGGTGAATGACCTCACGTGAGGGCTTATTATGACTGGGTGCCCTCACGGGGCCAAATAGCAGCCTATCGTAGGTCATCTATATCCTTGCGGGCAATTCGGTTAATTTTTCGGGCAAGGGTGAATGCCCTGCTCTCTCAAGCACTGGAAGGTAGGATTCGAGGGACCCCCTTTCTAGAAAGAATCTGCCCTTTTGACAACCTGGCAGTCGAAACCCGAGGCCATATGATTTTGCATTGCCATATGTCTGACAATGCAAGGGAGCAGTTTCTGCTCCCTATTCTGCCAATCTTCCAGAGAGATCTGAGGAAGCATTGTTGACCTTGTTGTTGAATAGTGCTGATACTCAAACCATTAAGATCATGGCGAGTTTTCTGTCCCAATTGGCCCATTCTCTGCAAAATTTTATGCCCTATAGGCCCATAGCGCTCACTTCTATTGACCCAGAGGATTCCGGCTGAACTTATAGTTGCGCCTTTGGACCCTATGTTATATTTTAAGAATTAATATTATGTAGCTCACTATTCGTAGGGCCTTGGATAGTATCGAGTTAAGCGGGGGGCCACAATGGAGAGAGCATTCTCGGTGGCCAGGCCGCACCTTTGGAACTCCCTTCCGGAGGAAACTCGCCTGGCCCCAAGCCTTTTGATATTCCGGCGAAGCCTTTTGATATTCCAGCGAAGATGTAAAACCTGGCTGTTCGCCCAGGCCTTTGGGAAGGGTGGGTTAATGGGGTTTTATCTCCCCTACCCTATTTTATTGTTTTAAATGTTTCCCGGGCCCTGTTTTAATACTTTATGTATTTTTGATGTGTTTTTAAATGGTTTTATATGTATTTTATATTTTTTTGTTGGAAGCCACCCCAAGCTGTTCTCGGGAGGGGTGGGGTATAAATCTAGAAATAAATAAATAAATAAATATAAATAAATACATTTATTTGTTATTTTTAGCGGTTTTAAGCTAATTACTGTTTGGGTGCAATTCTGGCCTGTTGACAGAAAACAGAACTTCAAAACAGAACTTCACTAAGAACTCAGAAGACATGCTTCCATACTTTACAGACTGCATTGGACAAGATGGAGGACAGAGAGAGAGAAGAAGAGAGGAGACAAGGAGAAAAAACAACAACTGTTTCATCCCCTGACCCTCCCCCTACTGGACAAGCCCAATATTGAGCTTGCAGGGCTTGCAATGGGCTTTTACTTGTGACTGTTGCACATTCCAGACTACATATTTGGTCCCAAGCTTGACACGGATCTGAGTGCATTGGACCTGAGGTTGGCAAACCCAGACCTGATTTTTCCAGCTGGACTCCCTCCCCCTGCTCCTAAAGTGCGGTGACAGCACATGTCATCATCTTTGCTTACGCAGTCCCAAGAACAACAAAACGGGAAACACCCAATCAGGTTTTTAGAGGGATGGATTTATCAGAAATAGGAACTTAAGATTTCTAAAGCCTGATTAGGTTTCTCAGTTAGCAACCTAATTTGGGTTGGGTCTGCCAGCAAATGAAGGTAACATATTTGGGAGTTTAACTAAAGAATTAGGACAGAAGTTCACAATCTGTGGGTTAGTTGGGAATCTAAGTGGGGTCACACCATCTGAAAATGGAGTTGTGATCCCATTGACAATATATTTTGCATGTGGTTGCAGTGTATGGACATAGCAGAACTGTACTCAGGTCACAACATGAGGTGACTTAGCCAAAACTTTTGGAACCATTGACTTAGGAACCTCAGGTCCTGATCCATGAACCACTTACTCTGGAGTAACCTCCCCCCCCCCAAGTCCTAGTTTAGATTATTTTTTTAAGCACGAGGTAAATAAATTAGAAATTGAGCATAAACAAGTAATTATCATTAATATTCTGCAGTTTGACTTTGTTGCTGTTGATTTTTAGCCAGACAATAAGTAGAGAAGAGAGTGAACTTGAGGTTTACAGGTCTCTACCTCTTCCATGTCACATTGTAGATGTGATTCGGAAAGCCTTTCTATTGTTCTAGTTCCTTTTTTAAAAAAAAAAATATTGAAAATGGAAAAAGAAAAAAGAGAAGTGCTTAATATAGTGGCTAGTGTGGGGGAAAAAAACAAAGGGCAGGAATGTGGTAATACCATAATATGAGGAACTGGCTTGGTGTTGTTTTAGCACTGAAAGAGGTACTAGGCTGCAGAGAGGAGAGGGGAGCAGAAATACAAATCAAACAATAAACAAATACCAGGGGCAACGGCCATGGGTGGAAATCAGGGATGATTTGCTCACTGGAAAGGGGGATGCCTTGTCCAGTGTGGCAGCCTTCTGGTCTTTGCACTTAGAGTTTATCAATCTACAGGTGAACCCTGGTGCCATGAACATGGGCGCTGGGATGGGGGTCTAGGGAGCGTGATGGGCTCCCACTCCGTCAGAGGCCTTCTGGCAGGGGATGTGGCACATCAAACGGGTGGGTGTAAAAGTGCCTTCTACCCTTTCTGATATGACCACACCCTCTGTCTGACCAGGATGTTACTACGCCCAGAAACAGGGCATGGTGAAAGGACTTTCCTGTTTGCTGCCTTCTCAACATACCCCTGGTACTCCTTCCCATGAGGCATGCTGAGACTTTTGTGGATGCTTTGATACCATCCCTAGGAGGCTGGGTTAGGGATCATCCCCAGGACAGCAGCTGAGAAGCCTGGGAATGGACCTAACATGCATGAGTTGGCCACTAATGTGTGTGTGTTTGTGTGTTTTTTTTTGTTTTTTTGGGGGGGGGGGCTGTAAATGTCAGTGTACGTAGATTTCTCTCCAAGCATTTTGTGGCCTGATGTGACATTTTATTTTGAGCAATTGATGGCATTTGATTTAAGGGGTGGGTCAGATTCAGACCATAAGCTGGCATGTGATTTAGTAGGGATGGGACTCCAGGCAGAATTTTGGTTTCATTTTTTTCCAGTTTTGGTGGTTCTTGATTTTTTGATCTAATTTTGGTTTGTTGTTTTTTTGGGGGCGGGTGGGGGTCATTGATTTCCCCCCAACACTACTTTTTTCTCATTGACTTAAATGGATTTTCTCCCACTGAAGTCGGTGGGGCCGATCCCATGTTCTGCAGATCATGTGTGGAGTAGCGCAGACGTGCACAAACTGCACAGATCCCCATAGCAGGCACATTGTGCCCTGCAGAAACCGCGTGCATGCACGTGTGCACAGAATCCATGGGACATCGGATTGCAGCCAATGAGAACAACACCCCCCCCCAAAAAAAAATCAATGGGAAAAACCATAATGCCAGAACCCAAAAAGAACTGAAATTTCAGTTTACCGTTTAAAACCAAAATGGCCATTTTTGGGCCGTTTCATTTCTATCCAAAAACAAAATCCCCACCCCTCTGATTTAGACAAAGGTGGCACAAAAGGTCTTTGTTTTCCCAGTTGGTGGTTCTTTGATAAAGTAATGGAAAAGAAGATGACAGAAATCACTATTTTGTCTGAGATGGCAAAATAGCCAGGGTCAGTACTGGCGGAAACAAGGTTATAACTAACAGGCTGTTTCAGCTACAGGAGAGCTAGCAAAAGAAGGCACCTCAGTGAGAGTGTCCCCACAGGGTGGTCCTAGGAGGAAGGCAATAACACTGTCCCTCTGGTTAACCATAATGCCCCCCAACTTTACAAAAGTACTAGGGCTGTTCCTGCTTTTTATTTGCTCCAGGTCAGTCCCTGTGGTCAGCACTAGTGCTGCTGCTGTTCCTGATATTGATTGAGGAAATTGAAATTTACTTGCTTGCTCACGATTAGAAACAGATGAGTGGAATTTAGAGATGAGTCAAATCGCCCGGAGAAAAAGGGCAGAATTGATATAATTAGCCAGGGCTGTTTATTACTTGTTTGCTCATGGTTCATATTAGTGCATCTATTATAACTAAAACAATATGGTAACAATAAAAAGTGATTTACGCTGGTGTTAGAGGCTCTCTGGATCTAAATACTTCCTCTTACCTCAAGTTTGCTGATGGTCCCTACTTTAAACTGCGGTTGAACCAAAACCCTGGATCTGATCCCACTCCTGAACTTTGGAGAAATTTAGAGCTGGCTCAAGAGTCTGTGGTTTGGGTTCATATCTTTCACAAATATAAATGGGAAAATTGATGGAGGCCATTAGCATGGAATGAGGATTAGCATGTACAATTGTTATTAATTTGTTTTTGGACTAAGAGTTACAGATCTATCTACATTTACAATAGAGCTAAAATGAATAACTGAAGCAAATGTCAAATTAAACAAACTTGGTATAGTCAAATCCATTTTAGGGAAATGAATATGAAGCAGTATTCGATTCCATCTTTGTTTGCATTTTTAAAAAAATATTTCTTTTAACAATTTCAAGTTCAGTATTTTGATCACTTTGGGGAACTTGTTTGCTTTGGCAGTACTTTTTAGTAGAATATTTGCACTGGGGAATGTGAAGGTGATTTCTTCATTTGAACCAATCATGGGTGTTTTCAGACATTACAAGATCATGCTCAACCACAGTGAACCACGCTCAATCCCGCAGCGGGGCCAAAGAGCCCTGAACGTCTGTTCGGCGCGTGCCAGATGTTCATCACGCTCAATACCCACATGGGGTCAATTTCAACCACGCTTCCCGGGCTAGCCGGGGGAATATCCCGGGAAGCGTGGTCAAACGGACCCCCACCGGGAA
>QEPC01008404.1:209850-253992 GCA_003113815.1 Sphenodon punctatus | reverse complement strand
GCATCTTCATGAATGTTAGACCCCTTGTCTCTCCCTCTGTTCCCCTTCCTAAGTCTCTCCCCCAACTCCTGTCTCTCAGATTGTAAGCCCTAGGGGCAGGGACCATGTCTATTTTATTACTTTGTAAAGTGCCAGGTACACTGCTGTCACTATATAAATGTTTGTTAATAATAATAATAACATGACGCCGATTCTCGGCCGTGGTCAAAACATCCAGAAGTCACCAGGGAGGGGCGGGAGGCAGACATGGCCAAAAGAGGGCATAGGAAACCAAAAGTGCCTACATGTAATGCCCACACAAGGGAAATGGGAAGGGAGGGGGAGGAGGGAGAAGAGCCACCACGGCAACACACAGAGCAGGCACAGAGGCAACGAGGGCACAGTGGAACACACAGCACAAACACATGCCTGGGCGCACACACACCCGCATTGGAAAGGAAGGGAAGGGGGGACACAGCAGGACAGACAACACATACAGCACAATGGTTCGGGCACAGGGGGGAAGGGGTGGTGACAGGGAAGAAGGGAGGGGACCAGGCCAGGGGCCACCCAGGACACAGGAAATGGCAACCAGAATCCCCACAACAGCACAGTCTGCATGGGCACCCCCACAGCTACACAAGAAGTCCCGTAACAGGGGGGGCAAAAGGCCGGGCCACAGGCACAGAGGGAGGCCACATGGCACAGCGAGCGACCCGGGAACAGCCCAGGAGGAAGACAGGCACCCCAAGTGCCAGCGAGGGTGCCATGGAGGGGATGCAGGAGAGCCAGAGCAGTGCAGGCGGTCCACAGATGCACACACCCCCTCGGGCGGATGCCGGGAGGTGAAGAGCAGGGGCCCCAGAACCCCGCAGTCACATAGGCACCCAAGGAAGGGGGGGTGTCACAGGCACAGGAGGGAGTGACGAAAGATGAGGAAGGTCAGCAACAACCTGGGGAGCTGGGTGGAGGCATGGAGAGCAGGACTTGGCCACAGGAGAAGGAAGCCACGGAGGTGAGCACCGGTTGCAGAGGTGGACTGGGGGGGGGCGGTGGAGCCACAGGCAGGAGCAGTGGAACCCCAGGAAACAGGTAGCACAGTTGCAAGGCCGGGGCATCATGGAGGAAGCAGGCATCAGCCAGAAGCATCAGGGAGGAGGTGGGAGCTCTCCACAGGGTCACCAACCGGGGCATGGTAGACACAGGGGGCCTCACAGTCAGCTGCAGGGGGCAATGAAGGGGCCCGGGGCTGGGTGGCCTGCCAGGTGAACAAGTGGTGGCACTGAATCATTCTCTGATGGTACCCCCTGCTGTCCATGTCCCCAACTCTCTCCTGGGAGGCCTCCGTGTCCTGAGGGGCGGGCAGTGTTGGGAGGGCAGGTGGGCCCGGGACCGGAAGGACCACCCTGGGCGGTCACTCCCTCCGGAGGCCTACAGGAACCGGGAGGCGGATGCGCGGGCCCAGCGGGCGTGCCGGCGGCTGGGGCAGTGGCGGTGGGGGTGCCGAGGGGCCTGGCATTGGGGTCTGGGTGTGCAGGGGACCAATTTGTTGGTTAGACCTGTACATGTATATGTACAGAGAGAGGGGGGTGGGGTTAGGGATGGGTGAACGTGGTTCGGAAGTTCGGAGTTTGGACCAAACTCAAATAGTTTGGTTGACTGAACCGAATGTGCGAACCGAACTCGAATTTGAACGTTTGGTTCGAATGCATTCTGTGAGTTCGGAATTGAATTTCCATTGGTTTCAATGGAAAACACATTATTGGCTGTAACGTTTTTGTTTTTTATGCTATGTGGCTGAAAATTGGGATGCCTATACTTCAAATATGATGCATTATGTGTACCAAATTACAAAATTATTGGATAAAGGAATCCAATTTTAGAAGCAGTTGAATTATTGTATTTTGCAATATTCTACATATACATTCTTAGCTGTAACTTCTTTGCCTCACATCTAATGTAGGTGAAACTTGTTCAGTTTATACCCCTTCCCATATTAACTATCTTTGCCAAATTTCAGAAGGATTGGAAAAAAGGTCTTGGTGGTATAAGCAATTAACATATAAATGTATGTCTGACTATAACATCTTTGTAGTCCAATCAGTGTACATGAAATTTGGCAGGACTATATATTTCACTTTCCTGATCATCTCTGCCAAATATCAGAAAGATATTATAAAGGGTCCCAATTTTATATGCCTGTACAACATATGTAGAGAAGGGGCCTATGCCTGGGATTCTCTTATGTCACTGTGGTATAAGATCGGTTTGTGATGCGAATTGGCCAACAGAAATGTCAACCAAATATCCTCATTCTGTGCTGGGACCATCCCAACATATCTCCCCCACTTGTTTCTGGGAAGTCAGAAGCATCTGTTTAGGAAAGAGTCAATAGAGATTCTCTTATGTCATCTGTCTCAGTCCTGCAGGATGTGATTGTGATGATAATTGGCCAGCCTGGATGTGTTTAAACTATGTCCCCTGACTGCTGGGATGCTATCTCAGAAGTCCCAGTTATGTTTCTTATGCCCGCCTCAGGGCCGCCCCCTATGCCCACCTCGAAGCCACTACCAATTGGTTCTGTAAAGCTAGAAGCTTGCAGTAATGTGTTTGGCCATTGAATGTGTCTGTCAGTCTTTGGGGCTGTTCCACATCCTTCCTCCTACAGTCTCTCTCCCCCTGCCATGCAGGGTGCCTGCCTCTGAAATATGCTGATATTCATCTGAATAATGATCTTCACAGGGACAAAATAAATTGCTTATATAATTGGGTCCCTTTATTAAAATCTCCTGTACATTTGCTGAAATGGCAGGAAAGGTATTTGATACATTCTTGCCAAATATCCTATAAACAGAATGGAATATCAAATATTTTCAGATTAATGTCTTATACCCTTGGAACCATTTATTCACTCTTTCTGAAAATTGGCAGAAGTATTAAGCATATGGAGGGATGTAAGATGCACAAGTTTCATGAACATTGGATGCAAGATAAAGTCGTTGTAGCCATGGATGTGTATGGAGCTTTTCTTAAAATCACAACTTTCAATTGCTTCTGAAATCGGTTTCCTTTAAAAAGAATTGTTTCTATTTTTGGTACACATAGTGCTCTCCATCGGGGGTACAATCTCCCCAAATTTCATCAAGATTAAATAAGAAACAAAAATGTTATAGCTGGAAATAAATGTTTAGTTTTTTCCCCTTTATTTCAAAAACCAAATGTCATTTTCAGTTTCTGATTGCACCAAACTAAAGACGAACCGAGTCCGATCAAACCAAATACTGAATCCAAACTCAACATTTGACCCAAACTACCAAACTGCCGAACATCCAAACCTGGTTCTGTTTGCACATCCCTAGGTGGGGTTTCTGCTTGTACCAAATGTAAGCGATGGAGACAAATGTAGTTCAGAAGATGACTTGAATTGAACCATCTTCTGTTGGATAGAGTATGCAAGCCTTTGAGTCTCACAGGGATCTTCCTCAGGCATGTAAAAAGTTAAAACTACATACTGGAAAAATACAGGACGTAATAACAATGAAACAAAAATCAATTGGGAGGGAGCTGTGAGGATCAAGATCTATACCTCAGAATCCACATTTGAGAGTGGTGGTGCCTTTGTCAGTACTGCTGTTGGTAGGGTTTTCTGTTCCTGCAATGGTCTGAGAGAAGAGCTTTGTATTAACTTAACACATCTTGAAGATGCTAGCCATAAACCCAGTATGAAATACACTTCATGACAGAACTACACTTCATGAGAAAAGAAACACGATTCCTTTTGTTAATGCCTTTTTATTTTGTCTATGGCCAATAGGAGGATGATTTGGCTTTTCTACTGGCATCAGCAAATGAAACTCAATATCAGTCAATGGGACCCTGTTGACTGATTTAAAGAAAGCCTTTGTTTTCCCAAGATGTATGGCAATCAAGTACAACAAATGGAACAGATCACACAATAGATTACTTAGGGTGTTTTCAAAGACAAATCAAATGGCTTGTACCCAATGTACCAGTTTCCCCCGCTCCAAACTCTTCACCCCTTTGTGTTAACAATCGCTAACTTCATCAGTTCATTTCCCTTTTTGTTTGAGAGAAAATCTCAATGTAAATGGTGATCTTAGTGCTTTTCGTGCTCAATTGAATAAACACTAGCCAGGAGGTAATTGATTTCTCGTACAGTTGCAGGAGCTTTGAAATGGGTTGTGCTACAATAGTGATCGGCAGCAGAGCAGTTTGACCATACAACATAACTATTCAATGTCCACAGGCTCTGGACATGAGGAAACTTAAGATGGAATGCACAATAAACAGTAAATTTGCTTGCCCATGCTTCACAATCGGCTCATGAATGCTTTCATAGGGGGTTTGTTCCAAACCCAAAGGCCTTAATGAAAACCCCATAAACATTATGGAATGAAAATAGCAGAAGTAATATTAATCAATTCATTTGAAATGGGACAGGCACTGTATTTAGTAAATAGGACGAACCTACACCTGCTTCATGGAGGTGCTAGCCTTTGGCACCAGCAGAAAGTGGGGGAAGGATCGCACTAATAGGAATGTTTGGTCCCTGCACTGAAGATTTTATGCATTCGATTGTTTCATTTATTTCTCTAGGGGTGCGCGTCAGATCTCATGATTTATATGTGAATACACCTACAATTCAAACGGATTCAGGGTCAGAGCCCAGAGTGTGGGACATTAGCTATATAATCTACAAAAAACACCAAGGCTTAGCATGTGAGATTCTAGGCACTCAGCAGAACAGAAATGAGAACTGGGATTATATTCTTGGGTATTATTTTCATTTACAGGTAGGTCTTCGACTACCTGAACGCTATCTGTGACCGAAAATGTGTACCTGCACATTCTTTTTGTATGTTTGTTTGTTATTCCGTTCTGGCTTTTTTGTTTTTTTGTTTTTCCAGCACAGCTATTTTGGTATTTGTCATTTTGGTATTTCAGTTCCAGTGCTTTCAGCAATTGTGCATGAAGAGTAGTGCAACTATTGTCAACATGACAATGCTGAAATAACCAAGCTGAAAAACTAAAATGGAATTATCAAAATGGATACCCAATGAAGTGCAAATGGTTATCTAATATTACCTGAACTGCTATTTGCAGTTTGCTAGTACAAATTCATCAGCTTTGCTCATTTTTGGGTACCCATTTCAGCTCTAGAGTGCAGTCTATTCAGTTTGTCAAAAAAGATGTAGAGAGGGGACTCAAAGGCTGTGTACGAGTACTTCTGTGACAACCTGGATCTTGCTTGACACACCAGTGTGACATTTGGTGGGATCTTAATTCCACATGAGCTAAAAATACCTGCTTTTCTTAACTCAGACAAGCAGCTGATTAATTAGCCAGTGGCCACTAAATGGAGAGACACAAGTCAGGGCTTGTGTAACCCAACACAGACATAGGGAGGTTATATACTTCCTCTGCATAAAGGAAACTCATTCTGAGCATTAGAATTCTACAGACAATTCTACTCCTGATGAGTCCAAATTGTGATATCTGGAACCAGTGCCCTCCAGATCTCAATATGTGAGTGTCTAGCACATGTGTTATAAATACCTGGTCTCCTAGGTGACTCATTAACCTCTGAGTTGCCTAACATCACAACTAGAGGATGAGGAATGCAATTCAGGACTTGTGTAAAACCCAATCTTTATGTTGACCCAGATGTGGAAAATATACTTGTTAATAGTGGGCCCTTCAGAGTTTCAGATATAACATTCTGGAGGGAGGTGATTTTTAGTAATTATTCTTTTAAAAAAATAAAGAAATTGCAGCATATTGGTGCTCTTGGTCTGATAGAATTGAGAGAAAACTAAATACCAAACTTCATGATTACAGCAGACTTTGAAAGCAATTGAAGTATTATTTAGAATTGCTAGAAATCTTATTTGTCACACACTGTCTTAAGCTATATCTACATGGCAAAGAGTCCAACAGTATCTACATGGATAAATGACCTTTAAACTGAAAGATGTCTTTTATACTGGAAATAAAAGCTGTTTGGATTTGAGTAAACATCTTCTAAATTGGAGTTTAGCAGCAGCTTGCAGCTGGAGTCAGTTCACTGTATCTGCTGCGGCAGTGCCCTTTTATAGAGAGATTACCGACTTTGTCACTGCATTGTTTATGTATAAAAGGGAACTGAGTTGAATCCTTAAAGGCAGAAAGGCGGATACTTACATGGAAATGCAGCTTTTAGATTGCCATACAGACATCAGCCAGTGAGAATGAGAGATTACAGAGACAGAAAGGGGTTTTCCAAACCCAGTTTTTGAAATGCAGCCCTGGGACCTGTGTAGGTTTAATACACAGAAGGAAAAACAGCTGCTGATGTGACAGGGACCAATAAATCAGAACTTCCTCAAGAGTTATGGAGAGAAGACACACATCATGCCAGAGGAAGGCACAACTATTTATTTATTTATTTATTTATTTATTACCAAGAATTTGTCCCAGGCTTAGGCAATTACTGGGAATATGGAAAGGCAGTACGAATGAGTCATTATTCACCCAAGTCTAACATCAGCTCACAGGCAGAAGCAGCTATTGTGATGCAAGGAGAGCAATGAGGAATGGGGAAGACAAGGGGTGAAAGGGCTTGAGGAAAGTATGAAAGAAGAAGAGACAAATGAGTCAAAAGGCATTGCTAATATCAAATACAGACAGGTTGCAGAGGAACAAAGGCATTTTTGAAGACCCCAGAGATAGTCTTGTTCAATGGATGATGGACATTAGCTGCCTGTTTTCAATTTACCGTACGCTCTGCTCACACCTCAGGGTATTTGTGCTCCTGCTACCTGCAAACAGAAATGCCTGATAAGGGTCATATGAGAATGTGCACGTAGCAACCAGCTGGGCCAGGTTCCCCCAATTCTATGTGTACAGTAAGAAAATGCAGCGTGTCAGAATTTCCACCATTCTTGTAACTGTATTTGTATGTATTTAGCAGTTTCACTTGGCTGAGTGTAAGGCAATATGCTTTTACCTTTCCCTGCCTTTCTCAGGGCTCAGTCAGCCTGGACACGACTGAAGGCATCCAAAGCCAGGAATGACTGGGGTTACTACCATGGAAGGAATTGCTTGTCTTACATTACCTTTAACCCTGTCTTTGCTGGCATTTCTAAGACATTTCAGATCAAATGCAAAACCTAGATCTGTTTTGTGTTTGTACCAGTCCCTCGTGTCTGGTGTCAGAATTTTTGTTTAGCTGGCAATGGACCTCCAATCGGTTTTTGACTCCCTGAGAAAAATTTGAGGCTTCAGCACATTCCAGTAGCAGGAGTCTCCCTAATTTTTTTTTTATTTTTTTTTTGCAGGAGGGTGGCACTGGTACAATTGTGTTCCCCTCTTGTCAGGCCTGATTGTAATCCTGTCTCTGACCCCAGTAGCATCAGGGGGTAAGTTATTCAAAGCGGGGGTACTGCATCCAGGTGGGTACAGCGGCTGCTGCTGTGCATTCCCCATGTGCCTCATGCTGACTCCTCCAGGGTGAAGATGGAGCATGTTCCCCACTGCCAGCATGCACACTCACTGCAAGCCTCTGACTGTGAGGTTCTGGGCCTTTCTCCTGGAGGTCTGGGTGGCGATACCAACTACGGCCGAAATGAGATTTCACCCGGTTGAGTAAACTAGACGTAATACTAGACATTCTCAGTTCATCTTGGGATGATCCAAGAACCTCAGGATGCCCTCAATTTCTCTCCAAATACTCGGTGAGAAAATCAACCAACCAATCAAATCAATCATTGATCAAATCACTGTGCATGCACAATTGGCTGCTGGGCTGCTTTGTGAACTGCATTCACAAAATGGTTGCTATCCTTTAGCAAAATTGTGATGATGCTATTGCTGCCATTTTGGTTAAGGTCAGTGGCCATTTGTGCACGTGAAAAATGGCCTGCTGGCCACTTTGCATATGCACAGTGATCTTTTATTAAAATAAATTCATGAATTAATGAATTGATTAATTTTTAATTTCTCACTACCATTTCATCCCTGGCTCGGCAATTACCAAAACATCAGTCCTGGTGACCGAACTCATGAGAATTCTTATGAGGAAAAAAAAATAAAAATGACTGCTTGTTCTGCCCTAATACTAACTCAGCTATCTCTTCTGAGCAACCACAACCAAGCCATTTTGAATTGCCAGAGTGCAAATAGAGAAGAAAAGACAAAAAGAAAATGGATGATTTGTACAGCTAGTAACTGGCCTTTCCCTGTGCTTTGCAAATATGAATGGTTACTCTTTGGTTGTAGTACTTTTTTTATCTTGACCAGCTTGGAGTTCTTGAGTCTAATGTTTCCCTTGGCCTCTAGTTCTAGTAATGGGACTAGTGTAGAACTAACGCGGAAATATCTGTTCCTGAATAAACATGAATTTGTGCCTTTTCGGAAACCTTATTTTATTTATTTATTGTCCACCGCCACCTGCCACAGCAGCTCAGGGTGGCTCACACCGTATCTAAAATATATCAAATATAAAATACAATTTTCCAATACATTTTTGAAAATTATTTTTAATAAAAAACAGAAAATAAAAATGAAAACGAATGAAGTCAAATGAATGTTGTTTACTTATTTATTTGTTTTCATTACCTTAGCTATGAAAATGAATGGGGTGCCATTTGTTTTCATAATTAATAAAACAATACAAAATTGCAAACCCCTAATTTTGTTTCCCTTGGTCTCTAGTTCTAGTAATTCTGCCCTCTAGCAAATGTGGAGATTTTCTCTAGACAAAACATACCACAACTTTAAAAATATATCATAAAACCTCACAAACACTCCAGTGGGGCTTTTCAAAAGGGCTTATGGAAGTGCCTGGGTCACATTGGCGAGCTGTGAAGCTCCCTTAGTCCTCTTTGAAAATGCCAGTCCTAGTGACAAATTGGTGTTCTATGATGTTTTAATTGGTTAATCAGCACTTTGGGGCTGTCCATGTGTGCATGCATGGTATGATTTAACTTGACATTTTACCTCTTATTAATAATAAAAATCAGTTACTTATACAGGGCCTGATCTAACACTAATTTTTAAAATTATTTTATTTATATAAAATTTTTATCCTGCGCCTCCTGCCCACAGGGCAGCCCGGGGTGGCGAACAACAAAGATAAAACAATAAAGCAATTTTAAAAGTTAAAAATCTATCATGTATGCAGGGAAACAAGCCCCACCCCACCCCACCCTCCACTCCCCCCCTCGCCGAAAGCCTGGCAGAACAGCCAGGTCTTACATAAATGTTGAAATCACAGGAGAGCGGGGGCCAACCGAGCCTCTTCTGGGAACGAATTCCACAGCAGAGGGGCAGCCACCGAAAAAAATAATATTGGTGTCCAACTACCTTGGCCAGGGAACCTTCAAAAAGGCTCCCCTGGACGATCTCAAAGGGCACACAGGCACATGGGGAGTGAGGCGGTCCCGCAGATAAGCGAGGCCCAGGCTATGAAGGGCTTTAAAGGTTAAAACCAGCACCTTGAACTTAGCCCAGTGCTTTATAGGCAGCCAGTGCACAGGTGTCATGTGCTCCCTGTGGCCTGCCCCCGTAAGGAGATGGGCAGCGGCATTCTTCACCAGCTGCAGCCTCTGGACCAGCTTGTCGGGCAGCCCCATGTAGAGCGAGTTGCAGTAATCCAGCCTCGAGGTGATGAAGGCATGGATAACAGTGGCGAGGTCAGAGTCTGAGAGATACGGCAGAAGCTCCCGGACAAGATGTAACTGCTGAAACGCACTCCCCACCACGGCCACAACCTCAGATTCCAAGCTGAACCATGAATTGAGGAGCACATCCAGACTCCACACTTGAGAGACCATGGGAGGGCAAATCCCCCCCAACAAGAGGAGATTCAACCACCCCCAGGCCCCCCCAAGCTCTCGCCCACCAATATCACCTCCGTCTTGTCAGGATTCAATTGCAGATGGCTCGACCTCATCCAAGCCCCCACAGTTAACAGGCACTGGGAAAATAAGGAGACTGCATGGCCTGGAATCCCTGGATTGATGGAAAAGGAGAGGTAGAGCTGAGTGTCATCAGCATACTGATGACTCTGCGTGCCCTGAAACCCTCTCACAATCTCCCCTAACTGTTGCATATAGCTGTTAAATAAGAGGGGGGACAAAATGGCACCCTGAAGGACGCCACGTGTGAGGTCCCGGAGGGAAGACGTACACTCCCTCAAGACCACCTGGTGAGTTCTCTCAGCCAGGAATGAATGAAACCAGTCCAAGACTGTTCCATCAATCCTGGCACGGTCCTGCAGGTGAGTCACCAACACCTCATGATCGACTGTCAAATGCAGCCGTTAGGTCTAGCAGGACCAGTAAGGTCTGTTGACCCTGGTCCAATGCCAGACGGAGATCATCAACCAAGGCCACCAGTGCAGTCTCCGTACCATACCTGGGCCGAAAACCAGACTGAGAGGGGTCAAGGAAACTGGTGTGGTCCAGATGTTCCCGAGCTGCTATGCCACAGCCCGTTCAATAACCTTCCCTAAAAAAGGGAGGTTAGAGACCGGCCGATAACTGACAGGAGCATCAGCGTCAAGAGATGGTTTCTTGAGCAGGGACTAACCCCAGCCTCTTTCAGGAAATCAGGCACCCTGCCCTCCTGAAGGGAGGCACTAACCACCCTAGCCAGCAACGACCATAATGTCTCCTGGCTGGCTTTCACCAACCAGGACGGGCATGGAACTTGTTCACAAGTAGTGGCATGAACAGATCCCAACAAGGACTCCACATCGGCAGCCGACACCGTGGAGGTCCTGGGGTCTGTGAGGGCCACGTGTTGTCAACTAGATCCATGCCCGTCCTGGTTGGTAAAAGCTTCCGTTGGGGACGGTGCTGGCGAGGGTGGTGAATGCGTCCCTTCGGCAGGGGAGGTTGTCGCCTTGCTTAAAAGAGGCTGTGGTGCGCCCCCTGCTGAAAAAACCATCGTTGGACGTAGACGCGCTCGCCAGCTACCGACCTGTCTCTAACCTTCCCTTTTTAGGGAAGGTTATTGAGCGGGCAGTGGCGCTCCAGCTCCAGGGTCATCTAGATAATATCGGGCTCCTTGACCCGTTTCAATCTGGGTTCCGCCCCGGCTATGGCACCGAGACGGCGTTGGTGGCCTTGGTGGACGACCTCCGCCGGGAGATGGATGCGGGATGTTCGACATTTCTCATCCTGCTCGATCTCTCGGCCGCTTTTGACACCGTGGACCATGGGCTGCTGTTGAGACGACTGCGTGACCGGGGGGGTCTGGACGGGACTGTTCTTGAATGGTTCCGTTCATTCCTCTCGGGGAGGAGCCAGCGGGTGGTGTTGGGGGAGGAAACATCGAGCCCCCGCGCCTTACCGTGTGGCGTTCCGCAGGGATCGATCTTGTCTCCATTATTATTTAACATCTATATGCAGCCCTTGGGGGAGGTCGTGAGAGGGTTCGGGGTGCGATGTCACCAGTATGCTGATGATACTCAGCTGTACCTCTCGTTTTCTACTGACCCAGACCCTGCTGTCTCGGTGCTATCCCAATGTTTGGAGGCCGTGGCGGATTGGATGCGGCGGAGCAGACTGAAGCTCAACCCAGATAAGACGGAGGTGATGGTGGTGGGGAGGGCGAAGGGGGTGGTGGCCCCCCTGGTTGGGGGGGTTTGCCCCCCTGTAGCTCAGCAGGTCCGGAGTCTGGGGGTCATATTGGACGCAGACCTGCGGCTGGAGCGGCAGGTGGAGGCAGTCGCTAAGGCTGCCTTCCGCCAGCTTTATCTGGTACGTAGGCTGCGTCCGTATGTCTCTGGCCCGGACCTGGCCTCCCTCATCCATGCCTTCGTCACCTCGCGGCTCGACTACTGCAACGCGCTCTACGTGGGGCTTCCCTTGTTCTTGGCCCGGAGGCTGCAGCTGGTGCAGAATGCGGCGGCTCGTCTTCTTACGGGGACGGGTCGCCGGGAGCACATTACACCGGTGCTCCGAGCGCTGCACTGGCTGCCGATAGTGTGCCGGGCCAAGTTCAAGGTCCTAGTGATGATCTATAAAGCCCTATACGGCCTTGGCCCCTCATACCTTAGGGACCGCCTCGCCCTTCGCGCCCCGGAACGGCTCCTGCGGTCTGCCGGGGGTGCCCTCCTGGAGGTCCCCCGTGTTAAGCGGGGGGCCACGATGGAGCGAGCATTCTCGGTGGTAGGGCCGCGGCTGTGGAACTCCCTTCCGGAGGAAGCTCGCCTGGCCCCAAGCCTTTTGACATTTCGGCGG
Source organism: Sphenodon punctatus (assembly GCA_003113815.1). NCBI lineage: Eukaryota > Metazoa > Chordata > Lepidosauria > Sphenodontia > Sphenodontidae > Sphenodon > Sphenodon punctatus. The sequence continues at coordinate 241,765 of QEPC01008404.1, read as the reverse complement.
AACTGTAAGACCTGGGTGTTTGCCCAGGCCTTTGGGAGGGAAGGGTGGGGGGGATGATTTTAGTCCCCCGCCCATTTATTTATTTATTTTCTAGCCCTGTTTTATATGATACATTTTATATTTAATATTTGATATTTTTAAAGGAATTTTATTGTTTTTATTTGTTGTTGGAAGCCGCCCCGAGCTGCGTTGCAGGAGGGGGCGGGGTATAAATTTGAAAAATAAATTAAAAAATAAATAAATACCCCTCTCTCACAGAGGGTTGAGTTATTCCTCCCCTCTCTCACCAGGGTTGCAACAACTCCACCCTCCCAATTTCTGACCCTCCCCCCCACCTGCTTTCACCAGGGGCAGAGACTTAAATTTAAAAACAAAACCAACTCTCACCCTTCAGAACCTAGGCTATAAATCAAACAATCATTCTACATACTACCCACCTTACCCGCCCCCCCCGTCCCAATGTTAATTCCTCCAAAAGAGCATAGCTAGGCCTTCAACATGCCATAAACTACCAAGTAAAATGGCACAGGTCCATTTCCCTAGCCCCTAGAAAGAAAGAGTGGGAAAGACATCCCTACAAGTATTCAAGTCCCAGCCAGGCACATTTCCAGCACATATTTTTGCATAAGGTTCCTCACGGCTCCTCAAGGGCTCGCATAAGCGCCACACCCTTTGGCTCGCGGCCCTTAGGCGCATGGCCTGTGGCAAGGCTGCCGGGTGCTGGTCTTTAAAGGCACCTGGAGAGTCCCTTCCAGCAGTGCAGGGCTTCGCTCCACCACTCCCACAGGTGGAACAAGGGAGGGGGGTGATGGTCTGGGCTTTGGCAGGGCAGGGCTCCCACACTCACCACCGGGACAAGCACATAGTGCTACCAGTCCCCAAGAGTCCTCCCATCGCTGGCAGCCGCTGTACAACAAGGCTGCCATAGTCCCAAGATGATCCTCTGTAATAACTGTGGTACTGAAATCGTGACGGATGCGAGTGATCTTATCTACAAAGTACTCAATAAACCGGACACAGCAGTCACTGGATTGCTCCAGGTCCAGAAACTGATCCGGGTCCATAAGTCTCTGGGGGCGGACTGATCTAATAGGTCCTGCACCCTGTCAGGGGCTGACATGCACCAGGATGCATGCTTTAAGGAGGTAATGGTCAGACCATGAAAAATGTTCCACCCCCCTAACTCCTACTAACTGACCCATTGCCTCAAGGCTGGTGCAAAAAAACAGATCCAGTGTATGTCCCTCTTCATGTGTGGGGCCACAGATGACTTGGGACAGGCCCATGGTTGTCATGGAGGCCATGAACTCATGCCTCGCTCCTCCAAGATCGGTGTCAGCATGGATGTTAAAATCACCCAGGACCACTAATCTAGGGGTCCGGAGGATCACATATGACACCAGATCAGCAAGAGCATGTAGGCAAGCCACCAGGCAGTTGAGTGCATGGTACACCAGCAGCACCCCTAATCTGTCCTCAGCCAAATCCAACACAAGATGGAGACACCCAACACCTGGTGGAGCCTGCACTGGATACCTCCTAAAAGACAATGCAGTCTCCATAACAATGGCTACACCGCCCCCACCCATCCCTCCAGCCGAGGCTGATGCTGCACAGAGAACCCAGCTGGGAAAAGGTCGGCCAGAATAAGGCCCGATTCATTGTCCAGCCAGGTCTCTGTAATACACACAAGGTCAGCGTCCCACTCCGGGATTAACTCCCAGATGGTAGATGACTTATTGACAACCGACCTCGCGTTCAGCAGCACCAAACTTAGGCCTGGGGCCTTCTGAGCCTCGACCCGCAACCTACCTGCATGGGGGGTTGAGAGGGGAACGGACAGAAGGCACCGCTCCCTCCTCACTAATGGAACACACCTCCCCTTTGGACCATATCTCCCCTGACCTGTAACAACCCCGATGGCTGTGGAAGCCCTCCCATCCTCAGAGAACCCCGTTAGACACCCACCCTCCATAGGCTGCCTCAACAGGCCAGCGAGAATGACCCCACCCCCAAACCTCCCTTGCCTGCCTCTGACACCGGCAGGCAACCAGCCCCACTGGAGGGTCACCCTCGCTCACACCAGGGGTTCCCCTCCACACCTCCCCCCCACCTCCCTCTCCTGTGTTTGTTAAAACTAGGGTGGTCATACCTCCCCTTTAAAAAAGGACACTTATGAAAAATACATGGTGCAGGGCTGCACTAGAACCAATGCAGCCCAGAAACATGTATTTTTCATAAGCATCCTCTTTTAAAGGGGAGGTATGGTCACCCTAGTTATAACTGTGTAAGGAATATATATATATTCCTTAACTGTGTAAGAAAGGATATATTTATGTATCTCCTTATCTAAGCATCTGATCTTTTAACAGCAGGAAAAAAGCTGAACAGAGAGCAAGTTATTTTTAGTGCTCTTGAAGGAGTTTCTACCAAATGTTCACATAGTTCTAGAATGAATAAATCACATCTCTTAATGCTTGCTTTAAAATCTAGGACAAACTGAGTAACTCCAGACTTCAGCTTCACCCAGTCCCAGAAGACTACTTTATCCCGCTCCAAGACGGTTTGTCTCACAGGTCACACCAATATAACATTCCATTTCCCTTTATAAATCTGATATGGAATGAATCTGGTCTGCTGGAGTAAGTGAGCTTTGAAAGTCTAGACTGATATTGGGTTAGTAGTAGTAGCTCACCTGGTTCCTGAAGCTTCCTTCCTGTAGGAGAAACAGTGAAATTTGCCTACCATGCTGACAAAGTGGCCAGAAATGAATGAGAATTGTGAACAAAAGCCCTGTAAAATGAGTCGCACAAGTGGATTTCTCTTCCACAGGTTTACTAAACAGTTTCAAAATTTTGTCCCTAAAGCAAGCCAAAATAATTTAGTAAATAAATAATAATCATGTTATAATTAGCCATTGTTTCATGAAAAAATGGATGCTGCTGGTTGGCAGGGTTGTAAGAAAAAAAATGTTAATTATACGTGCTGCGTGACCAGAGCTACATGCTGTGTCTTTGTTGCATGGGAAGGTTAGTTCTGCTTTCCTATTTCTGCCTACTGGTGTCACAACTCATATCCAACCACATGTCTCCTGTAACCTGATCTTTTTCTTATACTTCTATGCCTTCTTCAACGTTCATATATTGTACATTTCTGTAGCAGCGGTTATAAAATCCAAAGAACTTTTTAAAATTAGGACCAGATTCCCCAGTGCCTAATCCTGGAGAGCTCAGGGAGTATATGGTCCTTCCCTTCCTTGGGGTTACTGTTAGAAAGGCTAGCTTTACCTTAGAGTTGGTGTTCTATTAGTAGCAGATGTTGTGGAATTGAGCTGAAGTAGTACCTCTTCAGACTATTCCTAGACAAAGCCAACCACTAGAGGTGGGAATCCAGGCTGATTATTGGTTTTGGTTTCTATTGGTGTTGGCTCCCCTGTGTTTCGGATCCCCTACCGGTGTCAGTTTTATCACTGTCGGATCTTTCCCATTGAAGTCAATGGGAAAGCCTCCGACTCTGAGACAAAGGGTGAGCCGACGCAAACAGAAACCAAAAAACCCCCGGGCATCCCCCCACCCCACTCCTGGCCTCAGAGGGTGGGGGTGGGAATCAATTACCCCTAACACCTCCACCCTCTGGGGCCTGGCATTACACCCCTCCCGCAGGTCCTGACGGAGGGTGTGGGGAGTGCCGGCCACCGCCAGCTGGGGTGCCGGCTCCACTGCCAGTGGCTGGGTCTCCTCTGCTGCAGGTGGGAGCCGGCTCCGCTGCCAAGCCTGGATGCCTGGTAATGAAGCTGGCTCCCGCCAGCAGCAGAGGAAACCCAGCCACTGGAGCCGGTTTCTCTGCCGGGCAACCGAGTCTTCTCTTTCTTTCTTCTTTTCTTCTAATCTTCTTTCTTCTTCTAGGTCCCATGCTGGTCCTGGAACTCAGAAGACTTCTTCTGCCAGCATCTTCACTGACCATGTGCAAAATGTCCGCCGAGGCCATTCTGTGCATGTACAGCCCTCTTCCAAAATGGCGCCGACACTGCCGGCACCAACTTGGAAGAGGGTAGTCATTTTGCACGTGTCCAGATGCATGGATGCACCGGCATCAGAGCCGGCACCCCAGTCAGTGGCGGCCATCACACCCCCATGCTCCACTAGGACCCTGGACCACAGGTAAGATGCATGGCTTTAGGGGCCCCAGGGAGGGGGGAAAGGTGTAACACCAGGCCCCAGTGGGTGGGGGGTGTTAGGGGTAATTGAATCCCACTCTCTGAGGCCAGGAGCGGGGTGGGGGCCACTGTCTGTGGCTTCCCCACGGGTCGTGGCTCTTCCCATTGACTTCAATGGGAAGATCCGAGATCTGATAATCAGGTGCCAAGAGGGCCCAATTCTCAGATCTCTTGGTTTTAAACAGAGAGTGGCATTATCAGCCATTCTCGGTTTAAACCGAAAGTCCCATCCCTACCAATCACATTTTGGGCTATTCTGGCTCCCGATGGCCTCAGGGAGGTAATAGGGAACTGTAGCTACTTTCCACTGAAGAAACCTCTTTTCCTGAAGATATTTTGCTTTCTTAGGCCATGCCACCAAGAACTATGGGTTGAGCAAATCCATTGTATATAGACTAGACACATATTAGAATGGGATTTTCAAAAGCACTTCATAGTGGCTCCCTATTGAAGTCAATGAAAAAGTCCCATTCATTTCCACAGCAGCCAATTTAGACCACCACTTAGTGAAAATCTCCTTCTAGATAAATAGATGAATTCATGTTCATACACATACACAATTGAGGCAGATAAACAAACAACTGGGATATAAATAATATAGAACTTAGTCAATAACAATAAGCATAAAGAATAATAGAGGGGGAACCAAGTATCCTAATGTGAATAAAATTTCAATATTATTGTCAAAACAATATTTTGTAATAATTTATACCACAGAAACCAATCTTAACTATACAGTAAACATAAATGAAAAAGAGATCCACTTATTACTAAAAAAGTGGTTTTCAATCACTGTTATTTTAACAAAGGTTTAGTCCATGTTACTTCAATTATTCAAAAAACAAGATATGATATCTGTTGACAGATGGATCCATTGTTTACACCCATTAACATGTTTTGACTTCAGTCAGTCTTCATTTGAACGTCGTGAACAATATTTGGATAATGACCTATAATTATTCTTACTTAATACAGCGATTACAGCCGTACATCTCAGATTCTGACATAGCTACTATCATCCATGCCTTCATCACCTCAAAATTGGACTATCACAACGCACTCTATGTAGGGCTACCCTTGGTGAGAGTTCAGAGACTGCAGCTAGTGCAGAACGCAGGGGTCTGTCTCCTGACGGGGACAGGTCACTGGGAACAGAACACTGGTGCTCCGCGCACTGCACTGGCTGCTTATAGTCTTCCGGGCCCAATTCAAAGTGTTGGTTCTCACCTATAAAGCCCTATAAAGCCCACGTACCTGGAGTGCCCTCCTCAAAGGGTGAAAACAGACATGATGCTAACCCTTGGTGGTTATTTATGCTTGTTGTAGGGCTGTACTGGTGCCCTATGCAGCCCTGAAATATGGGGTATTTTCAGACATTACGAGAGCACGCTCAACCACAGACAATCCCCTGTGGTGGGGAATGGTCCCGTAACGTCAGTTTGATGCCTGCCAGATGTTCACCAGAGTGAATCTCTAGCAGGAATCAAAATAACCACGCTTTCGAGGATGGTCCGGGGACCATCTCCGAAAGCGTGGTCAAAGTGATTCCTGACGGGGGTGAATCTATCTATCTACATGCACTTTTCTATACAGAAACACATGGGGTGTATTTTCTACCCCTATTCTTAACATTGGCTGGAGTAGAAAATGCACCCCATAGGAAATCAATGCATTTCTGGGGTAGTTTTTTTTGCCGAAGGGGTTTTTTGCTTGCAGATCGAAAACAGTAAGTGGTAGGAGGGTGTACTTTGGGGACATCGTTCACTGATGTGCCAGTGACTATATCCTAGAAGGACAAAGTAGTAGAGCCACTACTTTTAGTTTTTTTGCAAAAAATACACATGGGGTAGTAAGGATACCCCATGTGATTCAGCAGAGCTAAGTCCCAAATCCTTATAAAAAAGAATGCTACATACCAAGTATTACCTTAAAAAAAAAACTTCTTCCAAAGCTAGTCAAGTAGTAAATCACTTCCATCTACAATGGAAACAGAGGAATAATCCCTAATGAATAATCAATATAAAATCCAAACTGAAAACAAACATTGGGCTACCATTATTTAATGTTTCTCTTACCAGCAGGAGTAGGACTGCTGCAAAGTATTTCTGTATGTCTTCTCTCAGAGAAGCACATGGGCCTGAACCATCTTCCAAGAGGAAAAAACTCTCTGTACTGATGCAACAAGAGAACTCCCTACACAAATGAAGCCTATATATAACCTCAAATGAACAATCAACCTGGTACCTCATGTACACCCAATTGATCATTTATTTTATTTATTTTATAAGTTTGTACCCCGCCCCTCCTGCAAACAGCCCGGGGCGGCTTCCAACAATAAAATAATCACCCCTCATTTACTCAATCAACCTTTACAACATCCTCTTGGTATGCTTGGTATGCTTACAAAGGATATACTTACCAATAAATCCATACAGTTGTCCAAAACCCAAAGCCTATATGGGTACGGTAATTTAAATGGTTCTCCTCAACAACCACAGGCTCAAATACATCTGGCCTAGCAATACTATGGCCCTTTTTAAATGGGCCTTAATTACCAAAGTAGTCAGGCCCTTAGTTTTATGCCACAACTGAGAAACATCCCTTGCAACACATACTAATGGTGTTGCATTGATTTGGATTTCCCAAGTCTAAAATGAAGGATTATACTGTAATTTATATTATATAAACCGGAGACAGCTGTTCCCATTTCCAAGGTATCATAACTCTTTAATTACCCTCAGCGTTAAGACTGTGTTATGAATACACATGTAACCCTTGTGTCAATGGCGTCCGTGGCAAGAAGGACCGGGTTACCTTTTCTAGGGATTTGGCACAACTAAACACATTGCCTTGAGCCCCCCCTCCCAAAAATCTGGGACACTAAATTTTACTGGGCAGCCTGGTGGGCTGTTAATTTCCCCCACTTGCAAGCACGCCAGCTAGGTTGTGAACAAAGGAGCCTTATTAGAAGGTAAGAACTAACTAAGCATGAAAACAAAGGAACACTTGGTACTAATGAACTTTCCCAACATAAATCCCACCCTCAGACCAAGGGTCCAGTGTCACAGCAAAGAGTCACAGTTCTGTGTTCCCAAACACCATCACCCCACTCACAGTTCTTTGGGGGATGTTCAGTTCACAGAACCTTGGTTGTCCCACACTGGCTGCCACTGCTCTCTGTCACTAGTATCCTCAGGCATTTCTCAGCAGTCTTCGCCTCAACCTGGTCCAGGGAACCACTCTATCATCCCATGCTGGCTGCTCTTTCTGGTGTTGTCCTCCGGAGATGCTGGGAGCCTGCCTCCAGACCCAGCAAGTATTTTCAGCAAGGGACTGGATCAAAAGGACTTACCAGACCCAGCTGCCCCACACTGACTGCTCTCTCTAGCATTGTCCTCTGAAGACTCTGGGATTCCACCTCCTGACCCAGCAAGTGATTTCATCTAAGGACTGGATCAGAGAGGCTTAGCAAGTCCAGTCATCCCATCCTGGGTGCTTTCTCTGGAACTGTCCTCTGAAGACTCTGGGAGCCTGCCTCCTGATCCAACAACTGATTTTAGCTAGGAGCTGGGTCAGAGGAACTCCCTGGATTATAAGTGGTCTGGTACTCTCCACTATCAACATTCAAGGAATCTTCTCATACCTCACAAAGAAAAGCAACTCCAACAGCACTACCAAAGTGCAAAGACCCACCCCAACCACCAACCATCTACAAAGAGGAACCATCCCAGCACCTTGATGGGCACTATTTCCAACTGCTCAGCAGGTTATAGTGACCTAAACTCAACCCAGCCCCAGGGCTCTGTTCAGATTATTGTGGTCTGAGACCATTGTTGCTTTGGGGGGGGGGACTAATTCCCTGTTGTCTAAGGGAGCCCTAAATTGTCCTCTGTGGCTTCCCATCATGCACCTGGAACATGCATGCAAATCAGGCATGCATGCATATAACATGCACTTAGGAAGGCCACATCCATAAAGCAGATTGCTTTCCCTTTCAATGGGCTTTCTCACCCCCCCCCCCAAGGAGAACACACCCATGGAGTTTTCCATTTCAGTGGTCTGTTCCAAAATCCTGGGCTACGCACAGAAAATCTGCAAGGAAGGCTACACAAAACACATTTTGCTTTATGAGGAATTTCTAGATGGGAATTAGTGATCCTTGGACCTTTTCTACATAAAACATCTGTCATGAATCCACAAAATGTTATCTTTACTCTTTGTAAGGGCTCACAGGGCAAGGGGCATCCAGGACATGGGTGGATATGGGACTTGGGGGTGATGGGGTTGGGAGACACAACAGGAGACAAGGCTGAGGGAGGGCAGGTGCAAGACAAGACCAGGAGGGAGACAAAGGAGCAAGAGAAAAGGGAGACAAGGTACAACCTGAGGGGAGCAAGGACAAGGACCAAGATAACAATGGTAATATCTATTGCATTGCTTGACCTGTAAGTTACAATGTTGTTTACTGTATAACTAACCCCTTTGATTTGTTCTGATTTGGTGTGTTTTTAAGGAGTTACTTGTGTAAACAGGCATATGCTGTTTATTACAAGCTGTTTTATTCTTTATATGTGTTCTAGCACAAGGGCATCACATGATTGATACAACAAATTATTTCACCTCCTAACTGTCTGTGGTGCAGGATCTTGTGGCTGCCAGTTAGTGGGCAGACTAGAGTCAGTAGCCAATTAGTAAACTTCCCCTATATGTTGGCTGAGTGTGAATCCTACTCATGATCTCATCCAATACTTAGTTCAGTGTCCATGTGGTCTGAAGGCAACAAATTCTCCAGGTGAGCCAAAAGGAAGTCTCCCTCCCATCAAGTTGGTAGGAGCCATACTTAGCTCCTCTCAGCTGGAGGTTCTCTTTGTATAACTCATCCATATAGCACCCAAGTGAGATCATAATGTGGCTCAAAGATTCCATTTGCAATATACTTGGAAGTTTCACCTTCTTAATGATGGTGTTTGGCATTTGTTTCTCAACAGCAGAACTGGCATAACTGCAAAGACACCAATGCTTTCTTGTGGACAGGAGCTCAGTGTGAAAGATATGAGGTGGTAGAGGACACCACAATAAGGAAAACCTGGCTCAAAAACATACTTCCTTGGATCTCACTGCACACAGGGAAATGTCAGAGAGCTATTTCTAGGTGGAAAGTAAACAGTGAATCAGTGCGGAAAAGAAAGACAACAATATCATCGCTAACTCTTCCAATCACTCAAGAATGGAAAGAAATGAAAGATAACTCTGTTTCCCCTTGATCTCGTACTGTTTAAATCCTTTGTGCTACAAACCCCTCTATAAACCCACACAACAGAATGTCCATGGAATAGAACTCCTATAAGAGCAGAACACAAAGTCATTGAGCCCTATGTAAATGTAATAGTTAGAACCCCTGAATGGTCCAGACCCTGTATAGATATTTATACACTAAGTATTTTGAAAAAAAACCAAGGCCACTGTTCCTTTTTGAAATGTTCATGGAAATTTAATGTTAAGTTTTAAAAAAACTTTAAAAACAACAATTTGAACATTCTAAGCATTGCTAGTGTTTTGCAATTCCAAATGCTCTAAACACTGAATACTGAAATGATGACAGCCCACTGAATGGGAAATTTTGACATCTCAAATGTTGAAATTCTGAATTTCTTTTTTTTTTCTATTTAAAACTCAATGTGATTTCATAAAAAAAAGGTTAGTACAACTGAAATCAGATTTTTCATCAGAAGTTCATTTCACTATGGGCATTTTTACACATACATTCCTCCTGCATGTTTGCTGTTACAGTCTGAACATTCTATGTGTCTAAATCACTCACCCAGATCTTAAATATCTGGCTCTTTAAACTTCTGCATAGATCTTCTTCCAGAACTTTTGTGTGTAAGAGGTTCTCCTGGTAAACTGCTATGCTCCAGGCAGCTGTGATCACTTGGTTTCCATAGCAGCCCCTCATGTCTACAGCTGCAGCTACTTTAGGATGCCTCCGGGCAGTGTTTGTGTGAAGAATGCATTCAGAACTTGTGGACTTGTAAACCTAGAAGACTGAAAGACCAGCACTTTAAGGTGTGTGTCAAAAATAAGGGTGTGTATGTCATTTTCGTTATTACAATAATGATAATGAAAATTATCACTTTCATTATTGTTATTGCAAGAATGAAAATAACAAATAATAATAATGAAAATAGAAACGAAAACAACTTTGTTTTTGAAATAAAGGGAAAAAACTGAAAAACGTATTACTGGCTTTAGCTTTTTTTATTCTTATGAAACAGCCCCAACACATGGGTTTTGTGGAGGCTGCTAAACCCGGGTGACTCAGAAGTCTCCCGGGCAGTGACCGACTTTGCGCATGCCGCCCTGGTTGTAAGAGGATCCATTTTAAGGAATAAGAAGGCCCCCTTCCCTGGCCCTTCACTAAGGTATAGGCAGGGGGAAATCTAATGACAGTATGGAGCTCAAGGCTTAGGACTAGGACTGCTTCTCTTAGTGCCGGTTTATGCATCCAACTGGTAGTAGTTGAGAGGGCTAGATGTGACATGATTATGACGGTTGGCTGTTACCTCTGTATATGTTTCTGTTTTATTTGATATTTCCATTGTAATAGCCAGATGGTGTCACAATAAACTTATTATAATGAAAAAATAAATAAATTCTGATGAAACCTGGGGAGATTGTACCCCCAACAGAGCGCACTAACTGTACCAATGTTTGAAAAGATTAGATAAAGGGAACCTATTTTAGAAGCAATTGAATGTTGTGATTTTAAGAAAAGCTCCATACACATTCTTGACTACAACATCTTTATCTTCCATCCAATTTGCATCAAACCTATGAATTTTATGTCCATCCACAAGCTTAATATTCCTGCCAGTTTTTAGAAATATTAGATAAAGGGTTCTGATGGTATAAGGCATTAACTTGAAAATACATTTTCAGCTGTAACATTTTTATATATCCCATCCTGTTTACAAGACATTTGGCAAGGATGTATCACATACGTTCCCTGTCATCTCTGCCAAACTACAGGACAATTTGATAAAGGGACCCAAGTTTATAAGCAATTGAGGGTGTCCCCTTGAAGACTATTATTAATATAAATAGCAGCACATGTAGTGCCAGTCAGAGACAGGCACCTGGCATGGCAGGGGGAGGGAGGCTGGCTGTGGGAGGGAGGATGTGGAGCAACCCAAAAGACTGACAGACACATTCACTGGCCAATTTCTGCATGCTTCCAGCTTTACAGGACCAATTGATAGTGGCTTTGAGGTGGGCATAGGGGGCGTCCCTAAGACGGGCATAGAAGGGACATAACTGGAACTTCGAGGATAGCATCCCAGAAATCAAGAAACTTAGGCCACTTTCATACATGGCCCACTCATATTTGGGGTGCAAAGGGGGGGGGGATGAGCAGCCCAAATATGAGCAGGAATCAGCTGGTGCGAAAGCCCCCCCCCCAATGTGGCTTTGCTGTCAAAGCCTCGTGGTATGAAGAGCTCAATTTCCTGCTTGACTTTTGCACCTTCTGATCCCTGTGCATAGTTGGGCTGTGCAACCCCACCCCCCAGCCCAAATATGCACGGGGGCGGGGCATGTATGAAAGTGGCCATAGTTTACACATCCAGGCTGGTCAATTATCATCACAATCACATCCTGCACCACTGTGACAGAGGACATAAGAGAATCTCTATTGGCTGTTTCCTAAACAGATGCTTCTGTCTTCCCAGTAACAAGTGGGGGAGAGATGTTGGGATGGTCACAGCACAGAATGAGGATATTTAGTTGAAATTTCTGCTGACCAATTGGCATCACAAACCAATCTTATACCACAGTGACATGTAAGAGAATCCCTGGCATAGGCTCCTCTGTATATGCTGTGCAGGCGTATAGAATTGGGGCCCGTTATCACATATTTATGATATTTGGCAGAGATGATCATTAAAGTGTGATATACAGCCCTGCAAAATTTCATGAACACTGGTTTGAATACAAAGTTGTTACAGTCAGATATACATTTATAAGTTAATTGCTTATACCACCAGAACCCTTTATCCAATCCTTCTGAATATTGGCAGAGATAGTAAATATGGGAAGGGGTATAAACCTGCTATGTTTCATCTACATTAAATGTGAAGCACAGAAGTTAAATCTAAGCATGTAGATGAAGATTTTTTCAAAATAATATAATTCAACGGCTTATACAATTGGATTCCTTTATTCAGTCTTTTTGGAATTTTGTACACTTAATGCCTTCCATTGGAGGTATGGTTACTCTATGTTTCAGCCAAATATAATTAAGAAAAGAAAAGTTAGAGTTGAAAATGTGTTTTCCATTGAAACCAATAGAAAACGAAAATAAAAGCAAAAATGAACACAAAAATTTGATATTTATGAAAATGAAAATTACAGATTTAAATAACTAAAACAAAAAATGAAAACAAAAAACAACATAGGCTCCTGGTGCACATCTCTAGTAAAAATGCCCTATGAAATACTGACCTAGCTCTTGTTATTACCCTGAATAGACTGTATCTTAGGGAGACTTATTGACACCTTTTATTCTAGAAAAAGTGGATGATTTCTGTATTGATCCAAAATGTAGAGATGGAGACCAAGTAGTTCAGCATTTGCCTCCACATCTTTTTTTCCCCATCCTTTTCTTTCTTCTTCTTCTGACTCCATTTCCCAAAATACACACAGAGACCACGCTTTAGCTTTCTACCTCTCCTTTACTACAATTTCTCCTCACTTCTTCACAGCTTAGCATGTCTGTAATCTTTCCCACTTTTAGTTCTCTGTTGCTTATCCCATCTTTTTTCATCTCTCCTTCATCTCCTAATCTTTATATTTAGCAAGTATATTGTCTTTAGGATGGAAAAATGCTCTAGGTCCTGACTTTGGAAAACACTGGGGCTCTAAGCCAAACCACGCACATCCTCTTTGTGGGGAATATGACATGTGCCCATACACAGGCAAACCTCATGCAACATGCGTGTACAGGGCTTTAGGATTGGCCTCGGCATCTTTTCAACATCTGTTACATCATCCCAATCTACTGCAAGAGCATTGGGGGAGCAGTACATCAAAGACCTATTCAACTCAGAGCTTTAAAATCACCAGCAATAAAAATAAAGGAATTGATTCCTTTCTCGCTCTCTCTCTCTCTGCCTCCCCATCTCCCTTTCTCTCTCTTTTATTATATCCCTGATTTCCATTTCCCTTGGTTATATAGCTAAAGGGAACTATCCTGGAATCAAAGTGAGAAAGTCCTGTTCGACATGTATTCCTTTTCCTGTCATGTGGTTTCTTCGTTATTCATAATCAAATCTGGAATGTGTGCCTGGGGGGGTTGGGGGAAAAGAAGGGCAAGTGGCCCCTTCTACAACCAAACCAAGTTGGCTAAATCATTCTGAAGTGTAGTGTAAGCCATAGTCCCTGATCAGATATTTTAACTGAGACCACTTATCCTCCCGCTAAAGTCAAAAGATTAAGAAGTCGCTTTTAACCTTTAGTGGGCAGGAAAGACCCTAGCCTAGCAGAATTTCATAAACCCTCTGTCATAGGCTGGGAATAATTTATTATTATTTATTTATTCATTCATTCATTCATTTCGTGGCAAATGTCCTTTGTTTTACATCATCCCCATGCTAGAGGGCAGGTACATAAATTTCATGCCTGGTCTCATAAATTGTCATGACAGTTTTGCGAGGCTGGTTTCTGCATCGACCAGTGGGAATAAGCCCAAACATTATGAGACACTTTTTTGTGGGTTATAGTGTATGGGCTATAGTTAGTCCTGAGGTAAACTGGCACAACTCTGTGTTCATTAAGCCAAGCATTTTAAGGAATTTGGCTTTGTCTATGCTGGCAACACACGCTATTTATATTGTATTATCTGGAACTGTGTTTCAGCAAAGTTTAATGAATGGTTCATTTAATTTTCTAAATTTCCAATGTGAATGGAACAAATGAGAGAAAGATGTGCACTACCCGAGAAAAAAGGGATTGGGCTGAAACAAATCAGATGAAATTATGATGATGATGATGATGATTGATGATGCTAGTAATTTACCTGGTGCTGTACAATCATGATTAGAGACTGGTATCTAATTCAAGGGATTTACAAGCTAGGAAAGACAAAGGAGAGAAAACAAGAGAAAGAGGGAAACCCAGAGAGTGACAGGGATACATTCATGAAGTTAAGAAGTTGCAGCAGGTGCATGTGCTTAGCTTAGTTAAAAGGGAGAAAGGATACTGAGTGAAAGGATAGCATCAGTGGCCAATCTTGGGGTGGAGGGGTGAGTAGCTAGAGAAAGTCTGGTGGAAGGAGGTAGGTTTTAAGGAGGGTTTGAAAGTTGGGAGGGAAAACAATAAAGACTAAGGCACATGTCGGTTATAGTAGATGACAGGCTTAAAATGAATCAACAATGGGTGAAAACAGATGTGTGGTGCAGCAGAAATGGGCCCTGGGAAGACCTGCCACCAAGCAGCTGCCCCCTCATCAGCTGTTTGGTGGGCTGGGTGTACGCACCAAACAGATGATCAGGGGGCTCAGTGAACATGCTCCTACAGGCCGCCCAAACAGCTGTTCAGCAGGGGCCTAATCCACTGACCCTGTCTTGCAGTGGTGCTGGGCAGGCTTACTGTCATACAGGCCCATGTTGACCCTGATTGGCCCTGATGGGCGAGCATTGGCCCAGGCTGCATCTCCAAGCTTCTCCAGCCAACGCATCCCATAGCAGCCAGCCACCCGCCCCACGCTGCTGGGCCAACATCTGGCAGGGACAGAACAAAGACGCAGGTGAGACCCGGGCTAAAGTGGGCCAACGCAAGCTACTGTCATGTCTGTTTTCACCCAACGTGATACAGCAGCTTAAAGGTGAGAGGTATTTTGAGTTGCATTAACCGAAGTATTGTCTCTAAGAAAAGGGAAAAGATTGTTCCTCTTACTCAGCTCTGGTAAGACCTCATCTAGAGTACTACATCCAGTTTTGGACACCTCAGTTTGAGAGGCGTCCAAAGTTGAAGAGGGTTCATAGGAGAGCAGAAAGGATAATGAAGAGGATGGAGGGAAAGGTCAAGGAGGAGAGGTTGAAGGAACTGTGAATGCTTAGTTTGAAAAACAACAACAACAACAACAAGATTGCTGTTTTCAAATGTGTAAAAGGCTGCTGCAAGTATAATTGTGTCCAATTGTTCTTCCTGCCCACTGAGGCTTAAATTAAAGGAGAAAAGATTTAGGCTAAACCTTAAGGGGGAAAAATTCTAACTATGCAGACAGTTATACAGCAAAATAGTTTTCCAAGGGCAGTTGTGGAGTCTTTTGGAGGCTTTTGGATTCTGATTTGAAACCATTGCACAGGTCAGGTCAGCACTATCCCATTTGAGGACAGAGCAACATGCTTCAGCCATCACAGAGGGTAGAAGGAAGGGAACTCCCTTGTTTCAAAGTTTTTGTCCATTTTGTACTAATGTTGAAGAGACCCTGCATTATGTTTTAGAATGCCTGTTGTATCATGATTCAAGGGCTCTTCATTTGTTGCCATTTCCAACTTTCTGGAAGGCATACTCTCTTAAAGAAATATTGGTATGGCTTATGCAATCAAAGGATGAAAGGCTAATAAGAACTGCCTTTACTTATAAGGCTGAATGTATTAGGAAGAAATGTATAACCTTATCTCCTACCCAGTTTTAGTTAAGAAAGATACTGTGTTCATGTATTATTTTATCTTTTTGTTTTGATTTTTTTTTGTTAGATTAGACTGCTTTTAGTATATCATGTAACATATCACACACACACACACACACACACACACACACACATATGTATATATATATATATTAAAAAAACGGCTCTTCGCCCTTTGGTCATCACCCAGAGGGCACCACCCTCAGGGCAGTTCCCTATTCTGTTGTTACCTGGGGGTGGAGCAAACACAGCCACAGGTGTAGGAGGGGTCTAGATACCCACCAGCATGTAGCCCACAGCCACTGCCCCCCTTCCAGGCCAGCCCAGCCATGCCCTCAGGGCAGTTACCTTTTCTGTTGTTACTAATGGCAGTCAATGGTTAATAATCCATCGATTTAATGGGCTTGAAGCTGGTTTTATATGCCATAAATATGCTTTATAGAATCATAAAACTGGACAAAAGTGTTTAATCTAACCATCGCCCAGCAAGCAGGATCAGTGGTATCCACACCATCGAGAGGTGTATGTCTAACTTATTTTCAAAAGGCTCCAGTAATGATAGGTAGGTAGATAGTTTATTAATAGTTTGCGCCATCAAACTTAAATAACATATAAATACACACACACTCACACGTATATATATATATATATATATATATATATNTGGATGGGGTCCCTCTCGCTGGCCTGTCGGGGCAGCCTATGGAGGGTGGGTGTCTAATGGGGTTCACTGAGGATGGGAGGGCTTCTGCAGCCATCAGGAGAGTGGGGGGAGGTGTGGTGGGGAACCCCTGGTGTAAGCAGGGGCAACCCTCCAGGGGGGAGGGTTGCCCGCCGGTGGCAGAGGCAGGCAGGGGAGGTTTGGGGGATGGGGTCCCTCTCGCTGGCCTTTCAGGGCAGCCTATGGAGGGTGGGTGTCTAACGGGGTTCTCTGAGGATGGGAGGGCTTCCACAGCCATCGAGGTTGTTACAGGTTGGGGGATATATGGTCCAAAGGGGAGGTGTGTTCCATGAGTGAGGAGGAAATGGTGCCTTGTGCCCGTTCCCCTCTCAACCCCCCACGCGGGTAGGTTGCGGGTCGAGGCTCAGGAGGCCCCAAGCCTTAGTTTGGTGCTGCTGAATGCGAGGTCGGTTGTCAATAAGTCATCTATGGTGTTTTAAAAAATGTTTTAGAAATTTTATTGTATGTTTTAATATTGTAAGCCGCCCCGAGCTGCATGGCAGGAGGGGCGGGGTAGAAATTTATAAAATAAATAAAAAAATAAATCTACCATCCGGGGGTTAATCCCGGAGTGGGACGCCGACCTTGTGTGTATTACAGAGACCTGGCTGGACAATGAATCTGGCCTTATTCTGGCCGACTTTGTTCCAGCTGGGTTCTCTGTGCAGCATCAGCCTCGACTGGAGGGACGGAGGGGTGGTGTAGCCATTGTTATGAAGGATGCATTGTCTTTTAGGATGTATTCGGTGCAGGCTCCACCAGGTGTTGGGTGTCTCCATCTTGTGTTGGATTTGGCCAAGGACAAATTAGGGGTGCTGCTGGTGTACCATGCACCCAACTGCCCGGTGGCATCCCTACATGCTCTTACTGATCTGGTGTCAGACGTGATCCTCCGGACCTCTAGATTAGTGGTCCTGGGTGATTTTAACATCCATGCTGACACCGATCTTGGAGGAGCGAGGCATGAGTTCATGGCCTCCATGACAACCATGGGCATGTCCCAAGTCATCTGTGGCCCCACACATGAGGAGGGACAGACACTGGATCTGGTTTTCTGCACTGGCCTTGAGGCGGGGGTTCAGTTAGTAGGAGTTAGGGGGGTGGAACCTTTGTCATGGTCTGACCATTACCTCCATAAGGCATGCATCCTGGCACATGTCAGCCCCCAACAGGGTGCAGGACCTATTAGATCGGTCCGCCCCCGGAGACTTACGGACCTGGATCGGTTCCGGAATGCTCTGGGGGAGTTTCCCCTGGACCTTGACACCTGCTCTGTCGATGATCTCGTAGCCTTCTGGAACACCTTGTTGGCCAAGACCATTGAGTCTTCCAAGTCTCCCGAGTCTCCCGCAGGTCTTCGTGGTTTACGGAGGGCCTGCGGTGCTTGAAGCGGGAGAGTAGGTGGTTAGAGTGACGGTGGCACCGGACTCGTGATGAATATGATCGATTGCAGCGTAAGAGCAGTTTAAAGGACTATGCTGTAGCAGTGCAAGCAGCAAAGAAGCAGTTCTTTACTGCCCTCATTGCATCTGTAAAGTCACATCCAGCGGAGCTTCTCTGGGTGGTGAAAGGCTTGGTCAGTCCTCCATGCTTCCACTTGGACCTGAAGCAATCCAGAAACTGCTGTGACTGGTTTATTGAGTACTTTGTAGATAAGATCGCTTGCATCCGCCACGATTTCGGTACCACAGTTATTGAAGAGGATCATATTGGGGCTATGGATGCCTCGTCCTGTCCTGTTTTGTGGGATGGGTTTCAGATTGTGTCGCCTGCTGATGTGGAGTCCTTGTTGGGATCTGTTCGTGCCACTACTTGTGAACAAGATCCATGCCCGTCCTGGTTGGTGAAAGTCAGCCAGGAGGCGTTACAGCCGTTGCTGACTGGGGTGGTTAGTGCCTCCGTTTGGGAGGGCAGGTGCCTCATTGCCTGAAACATGCTGTGGTTTGGCCCCTGCTCAATAAATCATCTCTTGATGCTGATGCTCCTGTCAGTTATCAGCTGGTCTCTAACTTCCCCTTTTTAGGGAAGGTTATTGAATGGGCTGTGGCATGGCAGCTCCAGGAACATCTGGACTGCACCGGTTTCCTTGACCCCTCTCAGTCTGGTTTTTGGTCCAGGTATGGTACGGAGACTGCACTGGTGGGCTTGGTTGACAATCTCCATCTGGCATTGTACCAGGGTCGTCAGAAATTACTGGTCGTGCTAGACCTATCAGCTGTAGGGCTGATGCGGCAGCAGCTTTTACCGCGCCGCGATTCCGTTCCGCTATTTCGGAATTGCCCCCGCCACACCGCGACATTTCTGCGGATATTCTGCTAATTCCGCCGGAATTCTGCAAATCGCGGAATCGCGGAAAAATCGCGGAAAAATCGCGGAAATCGCGGAAAACCACTATTCCGCGATTTTTTGGCGCTGGCGGAATTGCGGAAATAGCGAAAATGTCATGTTTCCACGATTCCACTAAGTTGCGGAATTAAATAAGCGGAACCGCGGAACCGCGGAATGAAACCGCGGAATTAAAGCCTCTGCCATGCCATTCCACTAATTGCGGAAACACTGTTTCCGTCGGAAATAGCTACCGCTGCGAAATTCCGCTACAGCCCTAATCAGCTGTATTCGACACAGTCGACCATGAGGTGTTGGTGACTCACCTGCAGGACCGTGCCAGGATTGACGGAACAGTCTTGGATTGGTTTCATTCATTCCTGGCTGGGAGAACTCACCGGGTGTTCTTAGGGGAGTGTAAGTCTTCCCCCTGGGGCCTAACATGTGGAGTTCCGCAGGGTGCCAGTTTGTCCCCCCCCCCCATTTAACATCTATTTCAAGCTGTTAGGGGAGATCGTGAGAAGGTTTCAGGGCATGCAGTGACACTCAGCTCTACCTCTCCTTTTCTATTGATCCAGGCCATGCAGTCTCCTTATTTTCCCAGTGCCTGTCAGCTGTCGGGACTTGGATGAGGTTGAGCCATCTGCAACTGAATTCTGACAAGATGGAGGTGATGTTGGTGGGCAAGGGCTTGGGGGGACTGGGGGTGGTTGAATCTCCTGTCATTGGGGGGAGGGGTTTGCCCTCCTATTGTCTCTAAAGCGCATAGTCTGGGTGTCCTCCTCGATTCATGGCTCGGCTTGGAATCTCAGGTTGTGGCTGTGGCAGGGAGTGTGTTTTGGCAGTTACATCTTGTCCGGTGACTTTGGCTGTATCTCTCAGACTCTGACCTCATCACTGTCATCCATGCCTTCGTCACCTCGAGGTTGGATTACTGCAATGCGCTGTACATGGGACTGCCCGAGAAGTTGGTTTGGAGGCTGCTGCTGGTGCAGAATGCCACAGCCCGTCTCCTTACAGGGGCGGGCTGCAGGGAGCACATGACACCTGTGTTCCAGTCTCTGCACTGGCTGCCTATAAAGCACCGGGCTAAGTTCAGGTGCTGGTTTTAACCTTTAAAGCCCTTCACAGCCTGGGCCCTGCTTATCTGTGGGACTGCCTCACTCCCCATGTGCCTGTGTGCCCTTTGAGATCGTCCGGGGGAGCCTTTTTGGAGGTTCCCCGGGCAAGGTGGGTGGCCACCAATGTTAGTTCTTTTTCGGTGGCTGCCCCTCTGTTGTGGAATTTGCTCCCGGAGGAGGCTTGGTTGGGTCCCACTCTCCTGTGATGTTGACGTTTATGTAAGACCTGGCTGTTCTGCCAGGCTTTTGGCGAGGGGGGTGGGTGGGTGGGGGGTTTGGTGGGCTTGTTTCCCTGCATCCAAGCTCCACCAACCAGCGGGCTGAAAGGCACGCGCCGCCATACAGGTACTTTTCTCCATTAATTTTCTACTGTATTTTCCCCTCCTATCTTACTCACTAACATGCNCGGGCGGGCAGCTTTGGCCTGTGGCCTGGGCTGAGCCCTCCCAGGGGGTGGAGCCTCGCTCACCTGCAGGCTGCAACCCCATATCCTCGGGGCACATCACGAAGCCCCCACGACCGGACATCCCAGGATTGAACGAACGCAACAGTTAATCCTACGTTCATCCTGGTGGACTACTCTCCGCCAAGGTGTTCAGCATCATGTGTCCATGTGTGCCACTTGTGCTTGAACTAAAATTCCCTGTCATGGCCCAGCGGGACTACTGCAAGTCACCCCACTACCTCGTGGTCCTTGGAAGAGCTTTGGACTTGATTTTGTTGTCGAGCTACCACCGTCCTGGCAGTATACCACTGTCTTGGTCATCGTAGATAATTTCACTAAATTGGTGCAGTTTATTGCCTGTAAAGGACTACCTTCGGCCAGATGCATGGCCCTTTTGTTTATTCGCCACATCCTCAAGTTACATGGATTCCCCCAGGAGATAATTAGTGACCGGGGGACACAATTCACCTCACGGATTTGGAAGACGCTGTTTCAAGCACTCCAAGTCACCCTGAAACCCACCACGGCCTACCTCCCTCAGGCCAATGGACAAGTGGAGCGTGTGAACTAAAATATGGAACAATACCTATTCTGATACCTAAATTATTTACAAGATGACTGGCATACGTGGCTCCCCTTAGCTGAATTTATGTACAAAAATGCCCCTAATGCCTCCCTTGGAACATCCCCCTTCTTTGTAACATATGGATTCAACCCGCACATAGGAACGGTGGAGACCCCCTAACCATTGTTTCCTGCAGCAGGAGCCCTCTCTCACCAAATCCATGAAGCCCAAATCCTAGCACGGCATACTCCAACAAGCTCTGCAGCAATACAAGGCACAAGCTGATAAAAAACGCCACAATGCCTTTCCATTGAATCCTGGGGATTTGG
Organism: Sphenodon punctatus; assembly: GCA_003113815.1. NCBI lineage: Eukaryota > Metazoa > Chordata > Lepidosauria > Sphenodontia > Sphenodontidae > Sphenodon > Sphenodon punctatus. The sequence goes on along the minus strand of QEPC01008404.1, from coordinate 220,354 downwards.
TGTGGATTAATAGGCGCCATTACCCCTCAACACGTCCTTTGCCTAAACTAGATGCCAAATATATTGGACCTTATCCCATCCTCCACCAAGTGAAAGACATGACATACACAGTGCAACTACCTCCCCAAGTCTGTATATACCCCACCTTCCATATTTCCCTCCTGAAAAAACTGATGCTATATGAGATCTCGACCCGGCCCCGCACCCGGGCCTGATTGTGAGTACGGTCGCCGGTTCCGAGTTCAAAGTCCGAGCCGTTTTAGACTCTAAGATGCTGCATGGCAGATTACATTACTTGGTGAACTGAGTGGGCTATGGCCCTATGGACCGCTCATGGGAACCTGCTGCTAATGTTTTGGCCCCACGCCTTACCCATGCCTTCCACCTTCTCCACCCCTTGAAGCCTGGCCCCTGCCGAGCGCTTGGCCTGAGGCCTTGGGTGGGGCGGTATTGTCACCTTGGCCTGGCGGCGGTAGCTTCAAACCTGCTGAGGGACCTTGCAGCAGTGCTCTGTGAGTCCTCGGCATGCAGAAGCCCCACCCCCAACCACACAGCTGAGCACCCGGCCATCTCTGGCATCTTCGGCACCTGACATGGAGTCCCGACCCGTTGCTATGCCCCCCTTGCCAGCACGTAGCATCGGACAGTCCCCACCCCTGCCGCGGTGCTCAGAGTGCCTGTGGGCATGTACAGAGGCGGGGCCTGGGAGATAAAAGCTAGCACCTCAGAAACAGTGGCTCTGGTGATTCAGAAAAGCCGTCCCCTTTTGATTTGAGCATAGAGGAGAGTGAACGGCAGAGCGAGTGATCCTGCGAGCCCTGAGCGGTTGAACCCATTCCTGTGTATCTTCCCTTGGCTGAGTCGGTGAGTGTTTGTGAGTGTGAGTGGAGCATTGGTGTGTGCGTGGTTCCCCAGTCCCCTCCCCCGCCCAGGGTTCCCCCCTTCCTGTGTGAGTGGCCTGTTTTTCCCCACCCTGTGTGGGTCCCTTCCTGAACCCCTCACCTCTCTCCCACACAGTTCATCCCCCTTCCCTTGCTGTCCTTGGAGAGAGTGGGACGAGTGGGTGTTGGGGCAGGCCTTGACTTTCCTGTGTCGCAGCGCCCAATGATGATAGCGGCCTGTTCTCTTTGAGTAGAGGTAAAGGCCACCCTACTATCCTGACGGGCATTCTCTTCACGTTATCGCTTCCCTGCACCCCGAAAGCCTCGGTCACATGTGTGTCCCTTGTACAAGTGTGGAGTTTCCCCTATCCTGTGACAAGGGCACATGGCAGAGGTGGCTTCGGGGTCAGATGTTCCTCAAGGGGCACCAATGTCCCCCATTTTTGAGGTGATCCCCAGCAGTCCAGGGCTGGTGGATCCCACCCCGGCTGCAAGAGGCAAAGTTCAATCCCCAGGCAATGGCAGCAGGGAGAGGAGCAGCAATAGCATCAGCAGCAGCAGCAGTGAGAGCAGCAGCTATAGGGGGCACAGGGAGAGTGGCAGCAGCATGGTGGGCAGTCCATCAGCCTCAGGGTCCCAGTACTCCCCTTTGCGGGGGAACATCACTCTGATTGGGGACAGCGAGGCAGACACTAGTCCTATGGAGGAGATGTCTGGAGCTGAGGTGATGGCTGTCCCTCCAAGAGCTGTGTCACCACTATGTTCTGCCCCTCCCATCAGCGCTGTCAGCGGTGCATCACCTGGTGTGGGCCAGAAGGCAGGAGGGGACAAAAAATCCTGTCTGGGTGTATTTTAAGTTGGTGCAGGCGGATGATCCCAGGGAGGTGCAGTGCACTTTGTGCCAGAAGGTGGTGAAGCATGGGCAAGTCCTCACCAACCTTGGCACAACTGCCATGGTGAGGCACCTCAAGGGATGTCACAGCACTGTGCTATTAAGCGGGCAGGCAGGGGTAGTGGACGCCAGTGGGTTCTCAACTGCAGCGGTCAGTCGTCTGCCTCCATCAGCGGGCAAGCGTCCTGCTCGAACAGCTGCCTCTAACAGCAGGAGTGGTATCACTGCTAGGGGGGGGAGGAGCATCAGCATCAGCATCAGTGCACCATGGAGGAGCTGGGGTGGGGGCAGCTGCCAAGTCCATCGGCAGCTGCAGAACATGGAGGGTGGCATGGCTTTCAACTGAAAGCTACATGCATGTTGGGGGAAATGATAGCGCTGGATGGGCAGCCCTTCTCGGTGGTCGGGGACATGGGATTTAGACACCTGATTGGCTTCCTGGCCCCCGCAGTTTAAGCTGCACTCATGTACCACCCTGAGTCGGCAAGTGGTTCCAGCCCTGTACCGGGCTTTAAAGGAGTGGGTGAGGGAGCAGATGGCAAGGGCTGGGGCTGCCACCCGTCCACTTCACCACAGATCTGTGGTCGAGCAGAAACGCGCAGCACACGTACTTGGCAGTGACGGAGCACTGGTGGCAGGACCTAGAGGCAGCGTTTGGTAGTGGCAGGGAGGGTTCCGAAGCAGGGTATAGGTGGGACCTGCTTCAGGCATAAGTAATGGATGCTCCCCACACCGCTTGGAACATTGAAGTAGCCCTGACCACAATGGTGAGGGAGTGGGTCACGCCAGGTGTGCCCTTCACCAAGGGGTGCGTGGTGACGGACAACGCGGCCTTCATATTGAGGGCAGTCCCCGAGGGGGGCTTCACCAGCATCCCTTGCACTGCACAAACCCTTCACCTGGTGGTCAGGGATGCTCTGGGTTTGGGGGAGAAGGGGATTGGGGCAGGCACCCTTAGCTCCCTGATTGAGCAGAGGAGGAAGCTGGCTGGTTTCTTTAACCGGAACGTGAAGGGCAGCGACCTCCTCCAGGTGAAGCAGACTGTGCAAGGCTCCCCAGTGCACCAGCTGGTGTAGGATGTATCCACATGGTGGAATTCTACATTCCTGATGCTCGAGCGGCTTCTCAAGCAGAAAGCCGCCTTGCATCAGGTTCAACTGGTGAAGGACAGCGGGGCACCTCCAGGGTACGATGGGTCAGAATGGGAGATCCGGGCTCACATGGTCTTCATGCTGAGACCATTTCTGGCCGTGATGGAGACCATCAGCTTCTCCAGGAGGCTGGAGGAGATTCTCCTCCTCAGGAGGCTGGAGGAGATTCTCCAGGGGCAGGATTGTCACCCTCAGGGCAGGAAGCTGGCCAATGAGGCAGTTGACCTGTTGCAGCAGATGAAGGCAGGACTGAAGGCATGGTCCAATGAGCTCCTGAAGCGGGCGGAATACATTTTGGCAACCATGCTGGACCCCAGGGTCAAGGGCAGCGTGGCACGCCAGACAGCGCTCTATGGGCACTGGAAGGGTGAGCTCATGGAGAGGGTCTGGCAGGCAGAACAGGCTCTGGAGGGTGCGTGGCAGCAGCAGCAGGATGCCCCTGGGTATGTTGGGAGTGGGAGCAGCCACCCCTTTCAATCGGCGGCATCTATCCCAACTCCCAGCCCTAGAAGTAGCAGCACCAGTAGCAGACTGAGCAGCAGCAGCACCCATATTGCCAGAGGCAGCAGCTCATATGTGCAGGGCACTGTGGTGAGCATGGGCTCGTGCACATCAGGGCAGGCAGCATGGCTGAGGGCAGCGGTGGAGGTGGTACCAAAGGACAGTTACGTGAGGGAGTACGACAGCATCTCAGAAGCAGCGGAGAGTTACATGGAGGGGGAGCAGTGCATAGAACACAGCAGCAATTCCTTGGCCTACTGGGCCGGCAAGACCAACGTGTGGCCGGCCCTGTCCAAAGTGGCCAAGGGTCTCTTGTCCTGCCCACCAACGAGTGTCCCCAATGAACGGGTGTTCTCAATGGCAGGGGACATTTGCTCGCCGAACCGCCTGAGACTGGGGGCCAAGTTGGTGGAGCAGTTGCTTTTTAGCAGGGTGAACCTTCCGTTGTTGGGATTGCCTGAGCTCAGCTGCCCCTGGACATGGATTGATGGTGCAGTGGCACACGCCATCCCATGCCAGGGGCAGTCTTGGGATGGGGCTCCTCCTCAATCTGGGCTGCTGCTGCTGCGGTGCTGTCCCTCCCTCCCAATGCCCGGTTCCCACCCTGCCTCTCTCTCTCACTCTCGCTCTCGCTCTCGCTTGCTCTGTCTCTCTGTCTCTCTCTCTCTCACTAGATGGCCTCGACTGACCTATCTGACTAACCTCATGATGCAGGGTGGCAATCGGAATCTGATCACCTTTGGCTAGATGATCTCGGCCCACCTATTTGACTGGCTCTCTCTCATGCTGCACACTCTTCGCCAGCCTATCTGAGTGCCCTGCCAAGTTCCCAGCCTGCCTTCCCTACTGCCTCTCATGCCATGCTGCCTGTATGCCCGCCCTGATTGCTAACTTCGAACCCTGCCTTTCGCTGCTCATGCCATGCTGCCTGTTTGCTGCTTCTGCTGCCTCTCCTGTGCCATGGGTTCTGCTACCAGGGAATCCAATGTTTGCTGGTGCTCCACCAATGCCTGGCAGCCTGCAATGCCCAGCCAAGTAGAGGTGACAGGACAGCCACCAAGCCCCAAGCCTTCCCAGCCTCTGCTGCTGCTGCTGCTGCTGCTGCCGCCGCTGGGTCTCAGATGGTCAGCCATAGCACCCCATGCACCCTCGGGGGCCAAGCACCGAACCTGCCTGCTCGGATAAGCTGGTGTGCCAAGCATCAAGCCTTCCTGGTCTCTGCTGCTGATGTGTCTCTAATGGCCTGCCATGCCACCACAGGCACCCCTGGAGCCCCCCAAGCCCTTGGTGGGACCAAACTTTCAGAACGTTCAGAGGGTCCAAACTCTGTGGGACCGAACGCACGAACCCAAACTAAGTTTTCGGACCAAATGTCTGAACGTCCGAACATCTGAACCCCATTCTGTTCAAACATCCCTAATGAAGGCATGGATGATTGTGGGTAGGTCAGAGTCCGAAACATACGGCTGCAGCCATCGCACCAAATGTAGCTGGCGAAAGGCGCTGCTCACTACCGCCGCCACCTGGGAATCCAGGCGGAGCTGTGAATCGAGAAGCACCCCAGACTACGGACCTGAGTAGCTCTTCACTCCTCCTCTGCCCCCTCCCTCACTCGCCCTCATCTCCCCTGCTCCCCTAACTGCCTTTGTCCCTTCTCCCTTGTTGCCCCCTATGTCTGGAACTCCCTCCCTCCCCACATCCGCCTTTCCCCCTCCCTCCGCACCTTCAAATCCCTGTTCAAAAACCACCTCTTCTTCACCGCCGTTCCTGACGCCTGCTAGAACTTGCCTTCAATATTTACTGTCTGCCCTCCCCGCAGACCCCTGCCTAACTGCAACCAAGCCAAGCACGTGCACCTGAGACTTTGCATCCACTGAATTTTATTTATCCCATGTCTCTCCCTATGTCCTCTCTCCTTGTCTCCACCCTCCGTGTCTATTAGAGGTAAGCCGTAGGCAGGAACCACGTCTATTAGGGATGGGCGAACACGGTTCGGATGTTCGGAGTTCGGACTGAACATGGTCTATTCGGACGTCCGAACCGAACCTCCGAACTGAACTTTTGAATGACTGAACAGTTCGGTCATGTTCGGATGAGTGTGGATGAGTTCAGGGGCAGGACAAAACGTCTTTTAAGGGCCAAAAATTAGGTTTTGGTTTCATTTCGGTTTCAGTTTTGATAGCGCTATTTTTTGACTGTTTAGCCAAGTTCGGCCAACCAGAACTCGGCTGAACTGAACCATCGAACCCAAACTCGGGTTTTGAACCGAACGACCGAACATACGAACATCCAAACCGCATTCTGTTCGCCCATCCCTACTTTCTATCTTATTGTTCTGTAAAGCGCCAGGTACATAGCTGGTGCTATGCAAATGCTAATGCTAATGCTAATGCTAATAATAATAATAATAATAATAAAGGCGGGAAAACCCCATCAATAACAGGAGCCACTACTCCTTCAGCCCTACCCACCATCACCTCCATCTTGTCAGGATTCAGCCTCTGATGGCTCTCCCTCATCCAATCCCCCACAGCTGCCAAACACCAGGTAAGCACCGAGACTGCTGGGTCTGGGTCTTCTGGAAAGGGAAGGGAAAGTTGTGTATCATCGGCGTACTGATGACAATGTACGCCGAACTCTCTCATGACCTTGTCCAAAGGCTGCATGTACACATTTATTTATTTATTTATTTTATTGTTTTTATATGCTGCCCCCCATGCCTACAGCTTCTCGGGGCGGCTTCCAACATAATGTAAAATGCATTAAAACATTAAAATCTACAATATTATCATTAAAACCCATTTAAAACACCCGCACACAAATTTAGCCCACCCTCCTGACCCCGCCTCCAAAGGCCTGGGAGAACAGCCATGTCTTACAGGCCCGACAGAAGACCAACAGACTTGGGGCCAGCCGTGCTTTCTCTGGGAGGGAGTTCGACAACCAGGGCCCAGCCACCGAGAATGCCCTCTCCATTGTAGCCCCCCATTTTACTTGGGGGACCTCCAGGAGGGCACCCCTGGTGGACCGGAGGGTTCATCCTGAGTTGTGGAGGGTAAGGCGGTCCCTGAGGTATCCAGGTCCAAGACCATGTAGGACCTTATAGATCAACGTCAAAACCTTTAATCTGGCTCAGCACATTACAGGCAGCCAGTGCAGTGCACGGAGCACCGGTGTTATGTGCTCTTGTCGGCCCATCCCTGTTAAGAGACGAGCCGCCGCATTCTGCACTACCTGCAACCTCCAGACCAGCGTTAGGGGAAGCCCCACGTAGAGTGCATTACAGTAGTCCATTGAACAAGAGAGGGGACAAAATAGAACCCTGCGGGACTCCAGATGTGAGGTTCTGGGGAGAGAATGAACGGTTCCATCCAGTAACGAGTGGAACCATTCAAGAACAATTCCACACACCCCGGCCCGGTTTCGCAAACGAACCACAAACATCTCATGGTCAACGGTAGCAAACGCTGCCAACAGACCTAATATAATCAAAAGGGTTGACCTACCCTGATCCAACTCATGGTGGAGGTTGTCGACCATAGCCATAAGTGCAGTCTCTGTGCTAAAACCAGGACGAAAGTCGGACTGTGAGGGATCCCGAAAACTAACATGATCCAGATGCCCCTGAAGCTGCCGAGCCACTACCCATTCAATAATCTTCCCTAAAAAGGGAAGGTTAGAGACAGACTGATAACTGGTCAGAGAGTCAATGTCCAATGATGTTTTTTGAGCAGAGGCTGCCCCACTGCCTCTTTGACACAGCCCGACACTCTGCCCTTAAGGAAGGCATTGACCACCCCCACACAACAGCCCCAACGTCTACTGGCTGGCCTTAACCAGCCAGGACGGGCGCGGATCCAGTTCACAATAGGTAGCTCTAACTGCCCCAAGGACATCCGCCGTATCAGTGTATGACACTCACTGAAACTGTTCCAATTAAAACAAGACAAGATGGGGCTTCCATTTCCTCTGGTTCTCCTACTGCATAAGTGCGGCATTAAAGTCATGATGAAGAATTCCAGCAATTTTATCCATGAAAAAGTCAACAAACATGTCACAGAAAGCACTGGCAGAGTCCAGTTCCAGGCAGAGATCGGTCAGACTGACCAGCCCCTGCACCACCCAGAAAGGTTCAGCTGGATGCGAGTTTGAAGATGTTATGAGAGCAACAAAGAATGCCTTCTTTGCAGCCTGCACAGCCATGGCATAGGTTCTTAAACTAACTTTATGCTGAAACTGGTGGACTTCAGTGTGAGCATTGTGAGTGTGGAACCACCATCGCTTCAACCACCACCCTTCATGCTTCTTCCATCACAGACCCTCTGTAAACCAAGGGGACCTGCATTGTCGGTGTTCAGGGAGCAGATGCCTGGGGCATGTTTGGTCGATGACCTCAGTCAGACTATTCCAAAGAGCTACGAGGTCATCGAGCGAACGGTCGTTGAGGCTGGAGAGTAATTCCCCAAGAGCATCCTGGAACCTCTCTAGTTCCATAAGTCTCCGGGGATGAACCAACCAAACTCCGGGGATGAACCAACTGGTTCTGCACCTCTTCAGACAAGCATCAGGAGACCAGCCTGAAGGAGGTAGGGATGGGCGAACGCGGTTCGGAAGTTCGGAGTTCAGACCGAACTCAACCAGTTCGGTCAACCGAACCAAACTTCCGAACCGAACTCGATTTTCGAACCAAACCAAACCAAAGCAAACCGAATTTCCGAACTCAGCTCTGTTCACCCATCCCTAAAAGATAATATTCCATTTAGTTCAATGGGGTTTGAATTTCCTAACTTTGTTCGGAAGTTCGGAGTTCAGACAGAACTCAAATAGTTTGGTTGACCGAACTGAACTTCTGAACCCAACCAAATTTCCGAACCGAACCAAATTTCCAAACTCGGTTCTGTTCTCTCATCCCTAGAAGGAGGTAATGATCCATCCATGACAAGGGCACAGCTGACCTGTGTTCGTTTTAACTCTGTAAGCAATAACTGTGTAAGGAATTGTGTTATAACTGTGTAAGGAATATATATTTCCTTTAACTGTGTTAACTTCCTTAACTGTGGAACCATATACTGAAAAAGTGACCAGAAATTAATGAGAATCATGAACAAAAGCTCTGCAAAATGAGTCGCACTCACACAAGTTGATTTCCACAGGTTTTCTAAACAGTTCAAAACTGTGTGTCTAAAGTGAGTCAATCTCATTTACTAAATAAATATATAAGTAAATGGCTATATATCTTTCTTGTCTAAGCATCTGACCACTCGTTGTCTGGTATGCAGATTCCTTTACTAATCTGCACTCCAGCTGCGGATTGGTCAAAGGAAAGGGCACAACATAAAGCAACAATTCTGATTGGAGGCACTGGAGTGAAGGCTAATGGGCTCTGGGGGGAGGTGAAGGTGTGGACTATTCACATAGTGATTGGCTCAGAAATGCAAAAACAAAAAAACTCAGAAGTAAAACAGTACCCTTTGCTACGCACAAAGCGGTAAATGAAAGGTACGCAATAAATAGTAAGCAGAAGTCAGTAAATTGGAGTGGTATCTCGTGGTATTGAGAGAACTGATAAATTACTCTGTACCAGGAAACACAAGGGTGGTTAAAGGGTGGTTAGCATCATGTCTGTTTTCACCCAATGACAAAACATGCTATTATTGCGCAATAGAATTTGAAACCAACTGTAGTATAAACTGAGATGAATTGGTATAAACTGCAAAGGGATGAAAATAACAAATGGGTATATAAAATATGGATGGGAAAATAGTAGCCCACTATTTTTATTCATGCTCGTTCCTTAACTTCACAACATGTGAATTTGACCCCTTTGTCATATGGTATTTGACTTGTTACATTTAACAAATGGTCTTGGTGGTCTGTGTGATTCTAGAGATGGACTTGAACTAAAACTCTGGATCTGAGTATCTCTTTCAATCTGGATGCAGATCCTTTTTTTTTCTTAAGCCAAACAGAAATCCAGTTCCACAGACGTGAAGGAAATTTACTTCAAAACTCTTAATGCCGTCCTTTGTGGATTATGCCACTCTCTAATTAGGTTAGCTAATCTACTCACTCCTGCCAATTGAGTATAAATTACTAGGGGTGGGACATCAGGCACAATACCGGCTACTGGTTTTACCGATTACCTGTATGCAAAATACTGGGTTACCGGATTAAAACCGGATTACCGGTGCCGGATTTATTACATTCATTTCAATGGGGAACTGTCCCCATTGAAATCAATGGAATACCTCCCCCTCCCCCTCCCAGACTGTGCAGGTGGAAGGGGGGCACCCCCCACCCACCCTGCCCAGCCTGGATTTTTTTTAAAAAAAATTTTTTTACCCTAAGTCCCTAGTGTGGGGCGGGCTGTTGCCGGTGACCCAGAGCCCGCACCAGCAGGTAGGTACTGTCGGTACTAGGGTGATCCCTGGGGTGGGGGGTAGTTTAACACACACACCCCACCCTAGGGATCACCCTACCTCCCCACCCAGGGATCGCCTACCTTTGGTGCTCCGGGCGGTGGCGGCGGCAGTCCGGAGACTTCAGCGCTGACTGTGGCTGCCGGCTTCAGCGCTTTTTAGGCCTTCTGGGGAACTTCCGGGAATCCCCGGAAGGTCTAGAAATGCTGAAGCCGGCAGTCACAGCCAGTGCTAGCAGGGACTTCGGGGAATTTTTTTTTTTTTTTTTTTAAATCCAGGCTGGGTAGGGTGGGGGGTGTCCCCCCTTCCACCCATGCAGCCTGGACTGGGGAGGGAAAGTGTTTGGTTTTTTTCTTTTCTTTTTTTACATTTCTTTTCTTTTTTTACATTGCAGCCATTCATTTCAATGGCTGCAATGTAAAAGATCCGATACTGGATTAATCCGATACTGCCGGTACACCAAAATACCGGCAGTATCGGATACCAGAAGATCTGAACTTCTAGGGGTGGGACCCCGGGGCAATTACCGGATACCGGATTTACCGGTTTCCGGTTCTCAAAGAACCGGATTCTCGGATTAAATCCGGTATCCGGTACCGGTTTTATTTCATTGATTTCAATGGGGCACTGTGTCCCCATTGAAATCAATGAAATACAATT
>QEPC01008404.1:172816-201335 GCA_003113815.1 Sphenodon punctatus | reverse complement strand
GGGGGGAGGGAGGAAGGAAGATTGAACACAGGGAACACAGGGAGGGGTAAAAACAAAAAATAACACCTAAATCTATCTAATATAATCTAAATAAATGATAATATGGAGGTAAATGGGTTAGATGGGTGAAACAGGAGGATGGTAATGGATTAGGAATAGGAAGGAACAGTGACTAGCTCAGAAGGTGTTGGGAAGGGGGGAGGCAGATAGTTTCGTTTCTTGCAAGCCTCTCCACCCCTGGTGCCTGGAAGTCTGCTCCTCAGCTGACTCCCCCTCCCTGTCACGTTTTGCCTTCCAGTGACACGTTTTTGCCACCCGAACTCACCCGAATGCGATCCAAACTGACCGAACTGTTCGGTCATTGTGGCGTTCGGAACTGAGTTCGGTTCAGTCAGTTTGTGTTTGGATTTGTGTTCGTGTTTGGTCGTCCGAACTGGCTGAGTTCGGGCCGAACTCCGAACTTCTGAACCGCTTTTGCCCATCCCTAATGATTAGCCAAAATCTGCTTCCTTGTAATTTGAGCCCTTTAGTTCTCAATGTGTTCTGGAGTGGTTGGCAGAGCAGGACACCATGGTAGCTATCATTGATTGCCATGGCCAGCTGGCAGCTGGGGGAGCAGGGCTGTTCCATGCAGCATGGGGGTGGGAGTGGGCAGACACACATCTGTACATCTCCCCCCCTCCCTGACTCAGCTGCTGTAATGTTTTTTTCAGTGGCCGGGCAGAGTCCTGGCCAGAGTGATGACTCCCACCACTGCCCAGAGCAGTCCATGGTGGTGGTTGGAGCCGGCATGTCAGAAAGCACCCTCAGTTTTCACCCCAGGTTGTAGTGTACCCTGACTTAGATTTAGAAGCTTAAATTTACTATAAATTCAGTACCCCACAACCACACTCGGTAAATGTGAAAGTTCACCGATTATAGGAAGTGTTATGCTTTGGGGATTTGATGAAAACTACCATGGTGAGAGTCCCCAGCACTCATGAGCATAGAATCTTAACTGTTGCTAAATTAAGAAAGAAGGAATTATTCCTTTAGGTCATGGATGATGCAAAGTGATTAAGCAATGAACTGAGAGAAATTGGCAGGAGACTGCCTCCTGGCAATTATTTGTTGGCTGTTACATTATTAAAAAGATCTTCCATTTTTGTTACATACAGAGCTAGAAAGAAAAATATGAGCTCATTCCATTTCTGAAGGCAGGGTCATTTGGTTGGTTATCTGGATCAATATATATTTTCTGCCAGAGATTTAAACTGGCATAGCTCTGATGGAGGTTACAATAACAAGCTGCATTTCTCTTGGTCTATGTTAGCCAGCCAATCTACTATCCTTTCACTGCAAGCTAGTCAAGTAAGACATTTAATGAGACTTTGCCTTCTTTTTACATGCAAAATAAAAAGTAATGGGAGTTGAAAAAGGCTTATATAAGAAGCCATTAAACTGATCAAGTGGAGGGCAGTGAACTCACGTGCCAGAAGCAAAATTATGAATGGAAATGTGATAGTAACGTAGTTGCAACCTCACTCCAGATAGCAGAAGGCAAATCAATGTTTCTGTAGTTGCTTTTTCACACAGTGCCATTCTTAAAGATGTACTAGAGAACAGAATGATAGGAAGATTGCCATGCTAACCAGAGCCTGCAATATATTCAATAGGAATGGGATGTTTGGTTTAGGTTTGAGACTGCCCAAAAATTGTTGTTTCAGTTTAAAACTGAGGGATCTGAAAATTGGGCTGTCTCGGTTACCAATTTTCAGATCTGTACCTTCCCGTTGAAGTCAATGGGGAAATCTTCCCATTGACTTCAATGGGCAGCCTCAGAGGGTGGGCATGGGGATCTGTGTCCCTTTTCTCTTCTCTCCATTGGCTCCCTCTACTTGAATGCATTCAGCACAAGCTTCTTGTCTTTACCTACAAGGCTATTCATGGCCTTGCCCCAACCTCTCTCTCTACACTCGTCTCCCGGTATGCTACCATCTGAAAGCTCCGCTTTTCCTTTTCCACCACTCTTGTCTGCTCACGTCTCCCCAGCTTCTCCAAGTGTATTTACCCATTCTCCCTTCCTGCCCCCAGTGCCTGGAACTCCCTCCCCAAATACATTCACTCCTCTCCCTTCCTCCCACCCTATCCCTCTTGAAAACCTACCTCTTCCATCAGGCCTTCCGTGGCTTCTCACCCTGCTAGTACCCTTCTTGGTTTTCCAAACATCACCACCCACTATGTAACTAACTAAGCTAACCATGTGTACCTGCAACCTCATGCCTTCATGAATGTATCCTCGTCTCTCCCTCTGTTGTCTCCAACCCTAGTCTCCCCTCTCTTTTCTCTCTTAGATTGTAAGCCTCCTGGGACAGGGGTCCAGCCTAATCTCAACAATTGTAAAGCACCAGGTACATTGCTTGTGCTATATAAATACTTAATAATAATAATAATAATAATTAATAACAACGCACACAATTAAGTATAATGCTGATTCAGTGCCTCTCTGCAACAGTTCTCATCCTAGGGGAACTTGTACAGTACTTCAAAGAGATTCACTTCCTAGGTTGGAAGCCAAAGAAAAATAGCAGTGTGGCAGGGCTAATCCACCCCCCTGTACTTTGCACCTCTCTAGGTAACCTCTCATGACTCAAGCAGCCCATAATGAGGCTTTCGTATACAACCTTTAATTCTACATTGATGTCAGGCAGGAGCTGTGGAACATCCATAAAATTTAGACAATTTGTACCAGAAGAAATGTGTTGGAAGAGCTGCTGAGCCTTGATGGTAAACTTTGTGAAACATTTGGCTTGTGAAGAATTTTGTTCGTAATCAGTACAGCATGTTTCCTGCCCCCCCCCCCCATCATTATTTAAGTAACGATGGTTGTAAGAAACTTTGCAGGAATGTTGTTTAAGAGGTTGTCTGCTAAATTTCTTATTCCTCACCTAAAGTTATAATTTTTGTGCCCGTGCCACCAATTTATAAAATTATAAAATTATAATGTTTGTATCTGTGCCCATGTCACTAGGTTCATAGAGAAAGATACTGCCTATTGTACCAGGGGGGACTCGGGCCCTTTTTACATGGGCCGCAACGTGGGGGAGGTGTCTGTATGCACTGTAGTCCGTGTGCGTGGTGTGTGTGGGAGAGGGTGTAGAAGAGCACACACCCACTCCTACCCATCAACACGCATGGAGACACCTCCATTTTACTGGTGCCTCTGTGTGTGGGAATGCATGTGTGTGGGATTTACATGGGTAGCACTCACGCATGAACACCAGGAGTGTTCATGCATGGATGCTGCCTGTGTAAAAAGGGCCTCTGTGTCCACCTTTGACTATGCTACTTGGCTAGACCTTGGCTTTGACCGCTTTTGTGGACTGATCCCTGGCTTATGACCCAGTGCTTTGTTTATCATAAGACCAAGTCCTGATATCTCGGTTCCAAATATACATAGGCTTTGAGAGACTGTACTGAGACTCTGGATCCATATCAAAATACTGTGCCTCTGACTCATGTCTAATATATTGTGTATCTCCACCCATAATTCTGAGAACTTTTTGTGGCTTAAGCTCCTCCAAAACTTTCAGGTCTAAATAAATAACTATCTTGATTCTTTTCTGTCTAGCATCCTGAGAGGCAACCACCAAAGACGGTAGGATGCTTTCAAAGGCAAGAAGTGCTCAGGCACAAAGTCACTTACATGGCAGAACGGAGGCTCATTTGAATTAATTTTGTCTCCTCATATATGAGAATGATGTCAGTAGACAATCCCCAAAATGCCAGTGAAAAGTTTTGTAGCTCTGTTGTCTAATTCATGATAGACAAAATTTCCCACATTTTTCCACGCTTAATCTAATTGCATTAACAAGACATTGATTCCAGTTCTGATGTTGTGTTGTTCTTCTGGCTTGCTCAACACAATTTCTCTCGAACTCTTGGGCATCATTAGTTTCAATGCCATACTAATTGATCAATCACCAACTCTAGCAAAGCCAAATCAGAAATGTTAGTGTTATTTTAATTGTGTTCAGCACAGTGCAATTGTGTTTAAAAGTGCCACTGAAGTATTTTATCTGTCCTCCAGGTTTGCATTTGTTCATGTTCAGCTCTGTATGTAGAACTTGTTTGTGAATAACATGGCCAACCTATCTAGGTTGTGCATTTAACAGATGACACTCAGTGCAGGCTCTTGCCAGAACTTGTGTATTTGATATTTGATCCTGCCATTTGATGCCCAATATTTGTTGTAAGAGTTGCAATTAGGATCAGTCAACTTTTTGATATGCCATCCATAGCAGGTCCATGCTTGGCATGCAAAGGGCAAAAGCTTTAAGGATAGCAGTAGAACTGAAATGACTACTCCCCAAAATGGGTATGTGTGTTGAATATGCACTACCTGATTCACCATTTGTGGGTTGAGTGACTCCTACTCTCATAGGATTGGATGAGAACGTGTTTTGGATTTTAAAAGGGGAGAGAGAGACAGAGAGAGAAGGAGAAGGTAGCTGCCTGCTAATTATATAACCTGTATAAACACATAGATATATGGTAGCAGTAAAATCAGAACAAAACAACAAGAAACTGCTACCTACAAGTAAAATGCTCCCCAATTTAATGACAACCACCAAAGAATAAGGGGAAACAAAACATGAACAAGCCCAGGAAACAATACACAGAGTACACCCAACATTTCACCCAAGAAAGAGGCTTCTTCAGGGGTGATGACAAGTTTCCTGGTCCACTGGCAGTGGAACTACGATGTTCTTAAATCTAAAAGAGACACTGGCAGAAGCAAACAGGATTTCAATATATACACATATACGCTTAGGCTACAAAGACAAAGAAATAAACCCACTAATCTCCATACAGACATACTAATAACTAGGGGTGGGAATATCGATATCGGATAAATCTGATATACCTGATTATCGGGTGTATCAGATTAATCCAATAATCCGATAATCACCAGTATCGGCATACTGGATTTTTAACATTGGTCGCTTCACCGGTTTTTTTTACATCGCAGCCATTGAAGTGAATGGCCACAATGTAAAAAAAACGGTAAAGCGGCCAATGTTAAAAATTCAGTATGCCAATACCAGTAAATCCAATACCGGGGAGATCCGATACCGATAAATCCGGTATCCGCCCCGGTGTCCCATTCCTACTAATAACATACATAATTAGAACTATTATAATAGCTACATAGCTCCAAAAGGCTACTCAATCCTCATAATAAAACAAATCATGCTGTGACTCCGGAGCAGACGGAAATGTTCTGGGAAAATCAGGACAAAGGATATAAATAATAAACATTAAGCCTGGACTGTTGGTCTTCTCTTTAGGCTGAGGCTTTCTTATTGTCCTTTGGGCTAGGAAGAAGTTTCATTAACACCATGTTCTACAGCTGTATTTACTCATTATAAATTGGAGAACTGTGAGTTCCTTTGTTGGACCAGCAAGGTAACATGCTTAACATGATTTTTGCCACTCTAAGAGTTTTGCTCGTGTTTTATCCCATTAGTTGGGCTCTTTACTGTTCATTATTAGTCCTTTGTTAATGAACCAGCATTTTTATTACTGGCCCTTTGGCGGTCTTTATTGCTGTTTATTCAGTTAAACACATTGTTTTGCTTTATGTTTAAATGACATTATGTTAAGGAATGACATAAACTGACATAAAGATATGACATGTCACTCTATGACAGGGAATGACTTTATGTTAATGAACCAGCATTTTTTACTGCTGGTCCTTTGGTGGACTTTATTGTTATCTATTCAGTTTCATACATTGTTTTGCTTCATAGCCATAGTCGTATGGCTTAATGTTTATCATTTATATCCTTTGTCCTGATTTTCCCAGAACATTTCTGTCTGACCCGGAGTCACAGCATGATTTGTTTTATTATGAGGATTGAGTAGCCTTTTGTAGCAATGTAACTATTATAATAGTTCTAATTCTGTATGTTATTAGTATGTCTGTATGGAGATTAGTGGGTTTATTTCTTCGCCTTTGTAGCCTAAGCGTATATGTGTATATGTTGAAATCCTGTTTGCTTCTGCCATTGTCTCTTTTAGATTTTAGAACAACATAGTTCCACTACCAGTGGACCAAGAAACTTGTCATCACCCCTGAAGAAGCCTCTTTCTTGGGCGAAACGTTGGGTGTACTCTGTGTATTGTTTCCTGGGCTTGTTCGTGTTTTGTTTCCCCTTATTCTTTGGTGGTTGTCATTAAATTGGGGAGCATTTTACTTGTAGGTAGCAGATTCTTTTCCTTTTGTGCTAATTATATGTCAGCTGTTAGAAATGCGGTCGTGGGCAGGCCGAGGACAGCATAGAATCTAGTACCCTTGGTACAGCTGTCCCAATGCAGAGCCTCACCAGAAGGACCTCACCAGAAGGGCCCTTTCAAGGTCCTAACTGTAAACTTTTTATATGATCGATGTTCAGTGCCCATTCTCATGAGCAATGTATATATGGACAGCTAGCAGTTGCTCTTCTGGTATAATTTTGGAAAGGAAGGGAAAGGATAGAGATTCAAGCCTCTTATAGGTGTGGAAACATCAGAGAATCTGACACACAGTAGGCAAACACTGTTATTGTTCCCCCAAACAAACATATCAATATAAGAAATTACACTTTCAGCTTACAGAGCCATATTTAAACCCTTGATCTATCAGTCTTCTAGTCAGACTTCTAGTCAGTCTTCTAGTCAGCACTCAGGGGAAGGACTCTATATAGTGCCTATATAGATATATAGCTGTTTGTAAGAGTACTACAGGTGCAGTCATGGTATGACTGGGTAGCTAATATTTTATTTATTTATTTATTTAGATTTTTACCCCACCTTATCCTCTAAGGCTCAGGGTGGCTTACATCATATATATATATATATATATACATATATTTAAAAAGACAATAAAACCCATTAAATGAATAATATACCCCCTGGATCCTCACCTACCCATTAAATGCCTGGCTGAGCAGACAGATCTTACATTGCCTCCGGATGACATTCAGACCAGGGCTTAGCCAAACCTACCTTCAGATGAAGGGAGTTCTAAAGCTGCAAAGCAGCCACCAAGAACACCTCTCTATGGGTCCAGCGCGTTTGGACCTGGCCCAGTGGTGGAACTTGCAGACCTTAAAGGCTGCAGAGGGACATAGTAGGGGTGTGCATTTGTTTAGATTTTTTTTTTTTTAGTTGCTAAAATGAATGGAGACCCATTAGTTTTGGTAACTGAAGTTCCAAAAATGAGTGAATAAGCAAAGAACAAATGTTTGCTTTATTTCATTTTTGTTTAAAAATAAAAAATAAAATACTCCCCCCCCACCCCCAAGCTGTGCATGTGCAAATGTGCTGGAGCTGTTCGGCACACGTGCAGCTCTTTCCCCAAATGACGCCATCAGCCTCGCCACCATTTTGGAAAAGAGCATGCGTAAATGGCCACTGCGCATCCGCAAATGGCATGCCACACACCTGCAGAATGGCTGCCCATTTCCAAAATGCTGCCATCACTTTAGAAAAAGGCTGTATGTGCAGAACAGCCCCAGTGGCCATTTTGCATATGTGCATATGTGCAGTGATTTTTAATTTTTTAAATTATTTTTTAAAACAAAAATGAAATAAAAATAGAAAGACAAAAACAGATGGGTTTTTAACCCAGAAAATTAAAACTAAAATGACATGTATATTTTTAGTTTCAGGGCTGGTTGTTATAAGCCCTTGCTATGCACACACACAGATACGTCGGCTGCTAGGTTTGCAGTGGCACTCATTTGGAAAAGCCTCTCTCCCGAGGCCTGCTATTATTCTGACTGAAAATCTCATGTGGTTGTGCCTTTAGCAAGCATAATCAGCATGGAATCCAGGCTCTGCAAAAGACCAGCCAGAGCTGAGGAGCTCTGCAATTTTCCAGCTCGGGGGAAAAGCTGTCTATTTCCAAAGCCCAAATCCAGGGCACATCCTAAGCAAAACCAAGGAAGGTGAGGGAAAAAAGCATTAACCAACAAAACAAAAGCCAAATAAATAAAACACCAAGCAGAACACGTGTACTTGAAAAGGCAAGGGAATTTAGGCAAAAAACATAAAATAAACAAGAGTAAAGAAAATGACAGAAGGCGGGGAGGGGAGAATGTAAAAGGGTGGAAGCCACATAGGCATTGCATATACCCCAAGAAACTTGGCACAGGGCTGGAAGGCAAGCAGGCTGGAGACAAGTGATTGGAGGTCTGGAGACAGGTCTGGAGACAGTAGAAGCTGGGGGAGCAAGCAAGCCAGACTCAGACCAAAGGGCACAATCCTTCATATATTGAAGCCAACGGTGAAAGGCCCATTGACTTTAATGGTGGAGGCCTGTCCTGAAAGTCTACAAAGTTGTTTCACCAGGCTTCACGTCCCTGCTGGGCAGTTTGTTGTATCAGTAGGCAACTAGTCAAGGAATCTGGAGGCATGGCATTAGCTGCTCTAGCAAGGTGCCACTCCATATTCAAACCAGGGTCAAAGGACAGTACCTGGTAACCCTGGGAATACCAGTGTGTCATGGTTTCTGCCAGCTAGCCTGATCCCAAGGAAGGCAACCTATGTGCAATTCCTTGGTAGTGAATGCAGCATACAGACAAAATGCATGCAACATATACAACTGTGGGTAAAAACAGATGTGACAGCGGAGTAGCCGTAACCCTGACCAGGTTGCCACTAAGACGGCTGGGGTCAGTTTGGGGAACCAACCACACATGACCCCAGCCAGAAGCTGTCCTAGCCCGGTGTGGCGCCCAACCCCCCGCCATGATGGGCAACCACAGCAACCAATCACGGACCGCCATGGTGGTCTCGATCCAGGACGGATCACTGTGGGTCAGAACATACATTCTAACCTGTTGTGGCCTGATTTGCCCCAGACTGACCCCAGTGGGGGTTGGGGTAGTCCAGACTGTGACTTTGGCACTTTGTCAAGTGAGAGCCTGGGCTAGCAGCCAACAATCCCAGGATCAGTTGGGCAAACATCTGGAGGCCCAAGTACAAATGTGACCGTGATCTGCGGGCATGAGAGGGACAAAGCTGGCCAGAGTGGGTTACTGTCATCTTTGATTTGGAAAAGGGGTGGAGAGAGAGTTGGGATGGTGCAGGGTTGAGGGGTATTATGATTATGTAGTTTATATATATATTTATTATGACAGGACCATAGGTCATAGTCAACAAAACAGACACAAATACAAAAATAAACATACAAATAAAGATATTCCCCCTTACAAAAGGGTTGTAACCTAAAGCACCAATCTACCCTTCATATCTAAAAATCAGTCATGGGTGACATATAAAGTATATTTTAAATTATAGATAGCTCAATTCAAGGCAATAAAAAGTCATAGAATTCTAAACAGTAACCTGAGGCAGCTTAAATTGAAGAAACTTTTTCCTCACATCCATAGCTAAGGCCAAAAATTTCATTGTACATAAAGTTACCTCAGGGTATATGTCACACAGAACCATGCGAGCAAGAAATACACTTGTTGCCCCCGGGAATTTATCTATCACAGACTGTAAAATATTTTTTCTTAGTGCATCATACAGATGACACTCAAACAGTAGATGATGTACCGTCTCAGTCGTCAACAGATCATAGGGACACAAGCGCTCTCCAAAGGGGATCCCCATGAAACGCCCTTCCAATACAGCAGTAGGGAGTGCATTTATCCTAGCGCAAAAAAAAAGATTCTTCTCCCTAAAAGTAGCTGTAGTGGACAGATAATGGGTCATATTGCCCAAATAGGGCACCAAGACCCCATACCCATCAAAATGGGGTGAACCGACAACTATTGCCAGTTCCTCCTGGTAGTTGACATCTCTAAATCGGGTAACAATCTCACGCCTTGCCACAGCATAATGTTTAGTCTGCAAATACACCTCAGAAAATCCCAGGAAGCTAGGTATCTAAATATCGCTTTATGCCAGGAACTCATAAAGGTGTCATACAATACTAGTCGGACCAGATCATCTTGAGCAGTCCTGCTTTTCTTGAGCCAGTACAGTACTGCCTGTTTCCAGGCCACAGCTGTCCATCCTCGAATTCCAACCTCAAGCCTCATAGCCGCAGCAGGGGTCCCATTGGGGAGTTTAGCTATCGCACTAATAAATCTAGTTTGGAAGGAGTTCAAATTTTTATCCCAGAGAGGAGCCCAAATCTCAGCTCCATATAGGAAGGAGGCCTGGACCTCGGTCTCAAAAACCTTAACAGCAATGTCAATGTTACTCCATCCCGTGCCCGCAAAGAACCTCAGTATTGCTGACATTTGGCTCTTAGCAGCCACTTCCACCCTCCTAACATGGTCATTCCAAAGTCCGTTAGTGGCAAAAAGGAGTCCCAGCTATCTGTAAAACTTCTGCTGCAAAATTCCCATGTCTCCCATCGGCCACCTATTAATCTTCCTAGCCCTGGTAAAAACCAGGACATTGGACTTAGAATAATTAATAGTCAGGCAGTTGGTAAGACAATAGCTTTTATAGGCGGCCAACTGCCTTAAAAGGCCAACCCTGGTCTGGGACACGAGAACTAAACTGTTGGCATAAAGCAGAGCACCAGTTGGTGTGGTAACCAATTTAGGGGGGGAAAAACTTACCACTCTCATTATTGGAATGACATAATTAATGAACAAGTTAAACAAGTTTAGCGCCAAGACGCAACCCTGTCTAACTCCTTGTTCATCTCTAACATCTGGCGTAAGCTGTCCAGCTAAATCCACCCTGACTGCCACAGTTGTATTCCTGTACAAGGCCTGGATTAGGGAGAGTAATCTTTTATCCACACCAAGGAGTGTTAATTTCCTCCACAAAAGGGTCCTATTTACGGAATCAAATGCTGCCTTGAGGTCAAGAAAGGTGGCATATAGTTTTCCATTTATGGCTCTATATTTTTCCACCAAGTGGAGAAGAACAAGACAGTGGTCCAGTGTGGAGTGACCTTTCTGAAACCCAGCCTGCTCTGGGTGTAGTATCTTGTTCTGCTCTATCCACGACAAAAGTCGTGAAAGAAGATATTTAGCATAGTTTTTACTTACTGTGCTGCCCAAACTAATTTGCATATAGTTGGCCAGATCCGACCTTGCCCCTTTTTTATAAATGGGTACAACTACTGCCTGACTCCACCCGGAGGGAATGATTCCGGTCCTATCTATCTCTCTAAATAGCTTTACTAAGACCGGCATCCACCAGTCCAGCTTCCTTTTAATAGCGTCCACCTGGATCAAATCTGGGCCCAGCACTTTACCTTTCTTAAAGGTACTGATGATCTCACTCAGCTTTTGTTCAATCACTGAAGCCCACTCAGGCATGGTGTCATCCATAAGCCCTGTGCTAACTTGCTCCTCAGCTGACAGATGGATAAAATCCTTCTGTGTGGTTTTAATGAAATCCACCCACTCTGAAGGGACAATTGATGCTGGGCCACCAGAAATCGGCCTAGAAAGGGTCCCACTGGTTATACGCCAAAATGTTCTCAAATCGTTGGCTCTGCTTGCCTTAAGCAGCTCTTGGCATTTAGTATGGAAATACAATTTCTTCTTCTGCCATACCAGTGTCCTATACCCCTTCTTGAGATAAAAATACAGGGGTGGCAAAGATGGCTGCAACCTTGCCTGGTAATCCCTGTAAATAGCTTTAAACTTTCCCCTTGCCACCCGGCACTCTGTATCAAACCAAGGCTGTGCTGGTGCTTGGCGAGTTCTATGGCCAGACCTATGCGGAGCTGCCGTAGCCAAATGGAGCTTCAAAAACTGGGTTAAGTCACTATAAATCTCAGCAACTCCATTCCCAGATTCTCCAGCTAGTATTTGGTCCCTTGCACCCACAGAGATATCAGCCTCCAAAATCTCACCCCAAACCTGGACTGTACTATCATTCCATTTTGGGTAGCGAAAGTAGTTAAGATTACCAGCTAATGCCGCATCTGCCCTAAAGCCCGCCCCCCCTTCTCTATCTAATATCAGGGACAGAGGCAAGTGATCTAATATTGGACACGCCACTATCTCAAAGTTAGTCACATAGCTATATGAAATGGGAGTGATTGCCATGTAATCTATAACGCTGCAGCCTTGGTGTCCCAAAAATGTAAATTCCCCCGCAAAGTCTTGAAAACCTGTACCATTAAATATGGACAGGTTCAACCCTGTCAGCAGTTTGGCAAATCTAATACCAGAGACATTACATTTCAGATCCTTTGAGACCCTACTATTAAGTTGAATAGACAAACTCCCAACAAAAGACTCCTCCAGATATGGGAGGAGAACTGTATCATCTGGCCCCATTCTAACATTAAAATCCCACATCACCATGCAGGGGGCATTGGGGTGTCTGACCAATACCTCACTAATAACATTTTCCAACTCAGCCCAGATATTAACATTATAAGAGCCTGCATTTACCGGGGGAATATATACATTCAGGAACACCCAGGAACAAATTCCAATAGTCACCACAAACCCCAACAAAAAAGGAGGATACCTAATCTCATTAATGAGCTTTATCCCTGTCATGTCTGCTAATAGGCAGGCCAAGCCTCCACTCACTCTACCCCTCGCCACGGACGCTACAGCAGGGAGACAAACTGTTGTATATTGCTCAAATTCTATATTATCCAAGGCCCATGTTTCCTGAACAAGGGCCACCTGGTGCTGCCTAAGGAGGGCCACAAACTCCCCACATCCTTGATGCATATCCCAGCCCGACACATTCCAAGAGCAGACCGATATAAAGCATGATGGATTCTGTGAATATCATGGATCCGCCTGCTCAACTGCCCTTAGCAGGTATGGCTGCGATAGATCTTGCCTCTGATGCGTGGCAGAAGCCCCTTGCTCTACCTGTGTCCCCTCTCGGGCACCTTCACAGGGTGTCGGATCTAACACTGACCCCTCCCCCCCCCATATATACAATTTCCAGAGACTAGTAAACCCCCGACTCCTTCTTCCTGCCCGGCATCTCTACACCAGGGAACCTGTAAGGAGGTAACCGGAGAAGCCTTAAGCATCCTCTCCAACTCCAGGGGTTCCAGCAGAAAGCTCTCGCTGGCCTCCTGGACCAAAGATCCTATCTCCTCGGTAAGCACTGCAAGATCTCTTGCTGATTGTAACACTGCAAGTTCAGCTACACCTGAGTTCCTTCTCTGACCCTGTACAACCTCATGGGAGTCCATAGATAAACTGAGGAGTCTGTCATTAATAAGGGGTGATGGAAGCTTGCCCAATTTTTCTCCAGACTACAGTTACTATGGACCTTCCCCCCAGCAATAAATTGGGCAAAGGGGTAATAACTCCCCACTGTTCCTGAACTAAATTATCTTCCAGAGTAGAAGAGGGGGAGTTCCCATTATCAAAGACCTCCCCCATCTGAACCCCCCATGAGAAGAAAAGGGGAATATGCTGCAACAAGAAGGTGGCCAGACCAGCATTGCAAAATCGTACAATCAGGCACTGAAGATAGCCTCATGTTGGAATTAACTGGAAAGAGCCGATATGCCTCATCGGGATAGGGAAGCTGAGAATAGTAGACAAACGCTGTTGGATGTCACTCTTTGTTCTCCACCTAGGTGAACTACCATTGGGCAAAAGTCTAATTAAAAAAGAAATAGCCCTCTGAATCAACCTTGGCCTCTTACTTTGAAAGATCCCTATACCTGACTTTTGAGAATCCACTGGTCTGCTAGAAGATCTGGTGAAAGTTCTCTCAGATCTGCTCAGCCCCCTGTCCTGCTCCAACCCCAACAGGTAGGAATCTACTGGGGTGGGCTGTTGTGCTTGCTCAGCCCCTAGTTTAAATCCACACAGGTCCTGCGCTGCTATATTTAGGGGGTCCTGTTTCATTTTCTCCCCCCCTTACTTCCTGAAGATACTCCTCAACCAGAGTCCAATTCTCTTTCAGTTCCTTTAGCATGACCATTATCTGTGACATCTGAGATGACAAATTTTGCACTAGGTCTACCATACCAAGAGGCTGCTTCCCCTCAAATTCTGTACAAGTAACACCCCCAAGATCCATAGAGTCATACCTGCCCTTGCAAGCGAGTTCTATCCCATCCATTAAACCCGGAGGGGTCAAAGGGATAAAGCTGTCCCCTTCAGCTACCACCTGGGCAGAAGACAGCCTATCTGGCAACTTCTGGGCGTTCCCCCTAACGGTGGCCAGCAAAGCGGGAACAAAATCTTCCAGTCTCCACTGCCCTGCTTGCTGGGTAGACAGCTCTTTCCCAGTACCTGAGCGCTTCCGGGTCATCATAACCCTCGGCTGATTCTGGCATGGGCGCTGTGATCCTCTCATGCACCAGGGCCAAGGAAACCCAAATCCAGGCAAAAAACAGGTAAAGCAGCAGGGGGACCTCACCCCTCACGCTACCCTGGCACCACCAAAGTCATGCCAACCTGCTCCAAAGTGTCCTGCTGGAAGGCCCGTGGCTCAGGCACCTGCGCCAATCAGCTCCACCTTTCTCTTGGACTTCCAGATCGCCTTCCTCGGGGTGGTCTCAGTCTTCCTCTCTCCTCCAATGGATGTTCTGGAAGTCTAGCAGGGGCTCCAATGCGATGAGTCTCTCCTCACAGAAATACCGCCTCCTTGGCCCCGCTAACGGCACGGCCAATGGGTGTTCGCCCTTTGGAGACCACCCTGAGAGCACTGCCCTGGTAATAAAGTTGAGACAACATATGCATTAGCAATCCTCTGTCCTAGTGCTACTGCCTTTGTGCCTAGCCAGGGTTATCTGGAATGTATGCAAGTTGGAGTCATAGAGGTGGCATTATTTGAAGAGGCAGATGGAGGAAGTACAGTCACCCCCTTACAGGTGTCTCCAAGTTTTGGCTTTTACAACTGCTCTTTCCTTGAGTTTGGTTTTAGAAGCTACTTGTAAGTTTACATCAGGAATATTTTATTTTTGTGGCATCACTGCCCACCCACCCCTTCTTCGAATGCTTGTGGGATGCACACATTAAGGCAGAGGTGCAGAACCTGATGTATCTTACTCACCAACACTGGGTTGCTCGTAGTAGAGGAGGTTGCACTTCAAGCCAGTATGAATGCTTGACATTGCTAGCCTAAAGGGTTCCTCACCATTGAGGGGAAGGGAGCATCTTAGGCCATTTTTGCACAGATGTCCCAACCCCCTCGCCCACATGAGCGGGTAAGTGGATGATGCAAGGGGTGTGTATGTCTTTGTGACCACCACAGCGGGTGGGTGGGTGGGAGGTGTATGCGCTCCCGTGCTCCACTCAACTCCACCATCTTTACCCATTAGGGCTGTAGTGGCATACTGCTGCGGCAGCTGTTACCGATGGAAACCCCTATTCCATGCATCACAGCACGGTTCGGCAGAGACAGCTTTCCGATGGCTGTGGCTGCGGTTTGCTGCAAATGGTGCCGCGGCATTGCGACTGGTCAATGGAAGCAGAACTTTTGTGGATTTCAATAAGAAGCGACACCAACTCCCCTTTCCATTGATCGTGGAATCTTTGTGGTTATATGAACATTGTATCATGTTTACCCAACCGGAATACTCGTTACTGCGAGACCCGGTGGCATGATCAACTCTCGGACTCTGTTAACAGACACCCGCATGCCCAATTTCATTGGCTAGGACTTTCCCAGAGAGACATGTACCGCCTTCACCATTAAGGATAAATAGGTGTGTTTGTAGCCTTCTTCTTCCTCTTGATCCCCAATCGCAGTGAGAGTGAGCGACTGTTGGAGCCGCCCCGCCAGTGTCTGTGTTTGTTAACACACTCTGATCTTCCGCGCTCCATGACAAAACATCGCATCGCGACTCGAGGACAGAGAGTCCTATCCTATCCCTTCCTAATTCATACCATTGATTTTGGATAAGCAGACTACACACAACATAAGAAGGTTTTGTGTAAGTGCTTGAACTTTTCTGCTAATTCTGCTAATCTGTGCTTTATTTACCTGCTAATTTAATGCTAAAGTAGCTAAAGTAATTCTGCTACAGCTACACTTTACATTTTCCATTATCCTTTTTTAAAATAAATGTACATATATGTTGTTTGCTGCTAGCCTTTTAGTGTTTACGATGTATATGTTTATCGCTCAGTTTGTGCTTATGTTCATTTTGTTGTTCATGATAATGGCTGTTGGTTGNAGGGAGGACGGGTACGGTATGGTTAATTAATTATAGTGTTTGTGTTGTTAGCAGGTGGGTTGTGTGGATGGGTCAGTGAGTGAAAAAATAAAGTGTCCCCCAGGAGCAGACAGCCAGCAAGATGGGGCGGGCACCACACACCCCCTCTCCCTGTCTGTTGCCGGTTGCCACCCACCAGTGTGTCTGCTCGCAATCAAACAGAGGAGACTCAGCAGCAGCAGGTCATGCAGCAGGACTCAGGACTGAGTCCTGAATGATAAATTAAACTATAAATAAACTTGTAGCAGAGAGAAAATAGGACGCACACAGCCTAGCCTCAGGTCTGTCTTGGCTCATGTAATAAGTATATTTGTTTTGATTACAAATAATGTTACATGAGCAACACAACAGCAATGATTTTAAGATTAATAGAGAATTAATAGACAATGACTGTGTAATATAAAAGTCTAAAAAAAATTATAAACATAAAACGCAACACTGCAGATTAGAACCGCCGGAACGAAAACTACAGAATGCAAGCGGGGGGACGTAAACCCCTATGCTACCATGTCCTATTGGCTATGCATGACTTCAGACTTCATATGCATGCATGGATGGGATCCCGAGAGTGTTTTATAGGACTGGCTGGCACAAACTTTCCAGGTTGGGTGGAAAGCTTGCATATTCTTTGCCTCCATCTCTTACATTGGTACCATGATTGGGACCACAACAGCACTGAATGGCAAGTTGGAAACTCTCTTGACCTGGGGGGGTGGGGAAGGGATGGGGAGTGGGGGACTTATAGTTTCCTAACTCTTTCAGGGTGGGGGAGTTCATGTTCACTCCCAACCCTACTTAGTGCAGTTAGCTCTTTAGTGTTAACTGTTAACTTAACAAAGGTAGGCGTGGTGGCGAGTGTGTAATGCAGATGAATGCCATTCACTCAGCTCATCTCTTGTGCCTGTGACTCCAAGGGCTTAGAGGGGGAAGGAGGGGAGTCAGGGTGCCACCCGCAGATCCGTTTTATGTATTGCCTGCGTGCCTGCCGCACTCCCCTAAATTCTCCCATGCCACTGAGCCACTGCTTATGTGTTACATTGTGAATTGTGATGCATTGTTACATTGTGAAAGTTACATTGTGAATATGGTAGTGGTGGGTGGGTGTCCCAGTGGGTCAGTCAGGTCATATGCAGGGCCAGGCAGGACAGGAGGGGGGGGGAGGCAGTGAGCATGGGGGCAGGTAAGGTGGAGTTAACTCTGAGGTCAGGGAAGGTGGGGGCATGTAAGGACAGGTGGGGGAAGGGCAGTCAGTGATGGTGCCGGCGAGTGAGCATAATGCCGGCATCGCTATGGCTGCATAATAGGACTCACGCCTGGCCCCGGCTACTCAGTCTTGGATATTGGTTAATTTTTTTTGGCATATAAAATATGCCATGAGCAACACAACACAGCAATAATTTTATGATTAACATACAATAACAGTACTGTAAAAGTAAAAAAAAATAAAAATTAAATGACACAGAACAGTGGGGATTTGAACCTGCGGAATAACACCTTCAAATGGTACAGCAAGCGGGAACATTAACAACTATGCCACCATGCCGTATTGGAACTTGTGGTGTGATGGTCTTTATTAGCAGCGTTCACACACCTATGCTTGCTGACATGATGAGACACACACACACTCACAATTTTGCTACTCTCCTCCCCTCCCCCTCCATCCTAGTCACATAGCCTTGCCCTTAGCCTAGGCCAGTCCAGTGTTCCCCAAATCCCTAATCCTTCGGCGGCGTCCATAGGGCAAGGTTGAGGATGAAGCAGGTAGAGTCAGTCCCCCACCCCCCTCTTCCTTCATAGCTTTTGATCGCAGTCTAGAAAGACAATCAAACATAAGACTTCTTCCCGTTCCCATCCCATAGAAAGTCAGGGTCGGGAGGCATGTAATTTTAGTGACTATAAGTAACAGAAAATTATGTTAATTTACAGAGATTTTTACAGTGATTTTAGAGTGATTTTTAAAGAAAAGGGCTACGTTAAGTTTTTATTGAGGCAGGAGAGCAGCAGCGGTTGGGTGGTGGGTGAAAGCGAATCTGAAGCTGCCACCGCCACCGCCGGCTTGCATGTGCAGAGCAGACTAGTCGCAGCAGATATATGTACATGACCATTGTAGATTTATCTACATGACCATTGAAGATATATCATTGCAGTGCTAGCTCTGCATATGCAAGCCGGTGGTGGTGGTGGCAGGCGGCAACAGCTTCAGACTCACTTTCACCCACCACCCGACCGCTGCTGCTCTCTTGCCTCAATAAAAACTTGAGTAATCTACACGCTAAGTAACCTACACTAACCTACACTAAGTAATCTACACGCTATATAGATTACTTAGAACCAAAAATACCAAAACAAACAAGCGTATTTTGCAAAATAAATGAAAATGTTCTCTTATGTCAGCCCACACACATCTGCTGGCTGCCAATCCATCAGCGTTCCAGAGAGGTGATGGTGGTTCTGTTCACACTTACTCTGAGTCCACCATGAATAACAACACACTGTCTTTACATTTAAGACAGGCATTGGAACAGTGGGGATTCAAACCTGCAGAATAATAGCTTCAAATTGTACAACAAACAGGAACCTGAACAACTATGCCACCATGCCATATTGGCTTTGCTGGAGTTGATATCGCAGTTAGTTAGTTCACTACTGTTGTTGTTCACATTAGATTGAGAGATACTCCGACAGAGTTCTGTTGTTCTTCTGACTTCTTCTTGACTGCGGAAATGCAGAATGAGGATTGTAACAAACTCTTCTGCATGGACTTCATTCCTTCAACTTTCTGTACTGCTCCGATGATGTAAAAAATGACTCAGTCAGACAATACACAGGCCACCTTAAATTCCCACCAGGAGTTTTGCTCAAAAAACTTTAGTTTGGAGGTCAATTTACGATTACACAAAAGATCAATTTACCATTAAATAAAAACACCGTTTCTTGAACTCCCACCCAGACCATGTGCATGTATGTATTTGAGAAGAATGGGCAGTGATTGCGGCACAGAGGGACAACACCAGCAGTCAGCATCAGCAGCACACACATGCGCAGCAGCGCTGCATACTCTCTTCGCAGAACCGCGATAAACGCTCATGACTGTCTCTCATATATTAAATTGGCGGAAGGTGGAAAAAGGCCACCCATTGTACGTGACAACAGTGATGATTGGAAAAAGCAATAAAGCACATAAATGCCGCATCTGCGGATTCTTGTAGTGGAAAATGCAGAATTGCGGAGGTACCGAGCAGAATTCCGCGGGGCGCAACATAGGATGCCGAGTTTTAGGAATGGAATTCCGGTGCCATCAAAGCTCCTGCCGCATCACCTCTATTACCCATCACACAGGCACGGAGGCATTGGAGACAACGGAGGTGCCTCGGTGTGTGGAGATGGATGGAGGTGGGTGGGCATCTGTGCAATGGGCTGCTGCTCACCCACCATGGCCTCCACACATCTCCACCACCACCACCGGTCCATTTAAAAAAGGGCCTTTGAATCACCCAAGCAGAATGAATAGTTGGCTTCAAATTAACCTTTTAAGCTAAGACTGTTGCCTGCTGGGGTTATTTATTTATTTAATTTATTTATCTAAAATTTTATATCCCATCTCTCCTGCCCCAGGTGGCTCAAAGTGGCTAACAATTAAAGTATAAAAAACATTCAATACAAAAAGTAAAATACAATAATAAAATTCAAATATTAACAGTAAACAAAAATTATTATTTATTATAAATATTTCTGAGTCGTCCCCTATGCCTATGGCATCTCAGGGTGACGTACAATATAAATCATTCAATAAAAACATTTAAAAAACAAAATAATAAATTTAAACCTAAAACAGGGTTGGGGAAACTGAAATTTATAAAAACAAACCAAAAAGGTAGGGGAGAGCCCCCCGCTTAACATCGGGGACCTCCAAGACACCCCTGGCAGACTGAAGGAGCCACTCTGGGGTGCAGAGGGTGAGGCGGTCCCTGAGGTATGAGGGGCCCAGACCATGAAGGGCCTTATAGATTAACACCAATACCTTGAACCTGGCTTGGCATGCTATTGGCAACCATTGCAGGGTCCGGAGCACAGGTGTTATATGCTCCCGACGACCCATCCCTGTCAGGAACTAGCCTGCTGCATTCTACACTAGCTGCAGCCTCCAGACCAAGAACAAGGGCAGCCCCACATAGAGCGCATTGCAGTAGTCCAGCCTCGAGGTAACAAAGGCATGGATGAGGGAGGTCAGGTCTGGACCGGAGATGTATGGATGCAGCCTCTGCACCAGATACAACTGGCCTTCACCACCACCTCCACCTGTCGATCCACGTGGAGATCCGAATCCACCCCCCCGACTCCGAACCAGCTGAGCTATAGGAGGGCGAACTCCCTCAATCAGGGGGGCTGACACCTCCCTCGCCCTCCCCACCACCATCACCTCCATCTTATTGAGCTTCAGTCTGCTCTGCCACATCCACTCCACCACGGCTTCCAAACACTGGGATAGCAACGAGACAGCAGGGTCTGGGTCAGCTGAAAAAGAGAGGTACAGCTGAGTAACATCAGCATATTGGTGACATCGCATCCCGAACCCTCTCACGACCTCCTCCAAGGGATGCATATATACATTAAATAATAAAGGAGAGAGGATAAAACCCTGTGGAATGCCACAGGTCAAGGCATTGGGGGCAAGATGTTTCAGCTCCCATCACCACCCGCTGGCTTCTCCCCAAGAGGAATGAGCGGAACCATTCAAGAACAGTCCCATCCAGACCCCCCAGGTCTCACAGTCATCTCAACAGCAGCCCATGGTCCACAGTATCAAAAGTGGCCAAGAGATCTAGCAGGATGTAGAACATCCTGCATCCATCTCCCGGAGGAGGTCGTCGACCAAGGCCACCAACGCTATCTCCATGCCATAGCCGGGACGGAACCCAGATTGAAACGGGTCCAGGAAACCAATGCTATTCAGATGCGCCTGGAGCTGGATCACCACCGTCTGCTCAATAACCTTCCCTAAAACGGTAAGGTTAGATACAGGTCAGTAGCTGGCAAGTGCATCCACATCTAATGATGGTTTTTTCAGCAGGGCTGGGCAACAATCTTCCCTGCTGCAAGGATGCATTGACCACTCTCGCCAACACCGTCTCCAGTGTCTCCCTGGAGGCTTTCACCAACCAGGACGGGCAAGGATCAAGTTCACAACTGTTGGCTCTCACAGACCCCAGAATATCCATCGCATCGGTCGGTGTCACTTCCTGAAACTCCCCCCACAAAGTTGGACCAGACGGGGCCTCTCTGACCTCGCGCTCTCTGTCTACTGCCCCCAACCCGGTGTCAAAGTCACTCTGAATTTGAGCAATCTTGTCTGCAAAGTGGTGACAAACTCCTCACAGCGGGCCTGGGACAGGTCCCCATCCAGGTGAAGGGAGGCCATACTGACCAGCACCCACATCACCTGAAACAACTCCACCGGGCGTGACTTTGCAGATGCTATGAGGGTAGCAAAGAATTCTTTCTTTGCTGTCCTCACAGCCTCAACATAGGATTGCAAATGGGCCCTATGGAGAAGTCGGTTGGAGTCAGAGCGAGTCTGATGCCAGCGTCACTCTAGCCTCCTGCCTACTTGTTTCATACACCATGGCCCCTTGGTAAACCAAGGGGCCCTGAGGTGACGAGACAGAGGCAGGGGGCATCTCGGAGCCACCCTGTCAATGGCCTCCCCCAACCAACTATTCTAATGTTGGACTAACTCATCGACAAAGAGACCGTCCAGTTCCAAGGTTAATTCCCTTAGGACTTCTTGGAACTGCTGGGGTTCCATCAGCCTCCGAGGACGGACTAATCTAACTTGTCCCATCCCCTTCTGGAGGTGGTACCCTGAGAGACTGGCCTGAAGGAGATAATGGTCCATCCATGACAAGGGCAAAGCCCTAACCTCCCCCACTACCAGACCACCCGCCTCAAGGCCAGAACTAAAGATCAGGTCAAGGGTATGCCCCCACACGTGGGTCGGGAGATGACCACTTGGGACAAATCCATGGCAGCCATGAATTCTCGCTCTGCTCCTACAAGGCCGGCATCAGCATGGACGTTGAAGTTCCCCAGGACCAAAGTCCTGGAGGAGCCCAGTGCCACCTTTGAGGTCAGCTCTGCTAGAGCGGTAAGGGATGCTGCCAGACAGGAAGGGGCCCGGTATACCAGAAGCACCCCTAGCTTGCCCCCAGCCAAATCAAACACCACATGGAGGGCCTCAATATCTGCAATCTCCTGAACTGGATCTCTCCTAACAGGCCAGTCTTCTCTAAAAATAATCGCTATGCCACCTCCCCGGCTGCCTGTGCGGGGCTGGTGTTGCACGGCATACCCGGCCGGAACGAGATCCACTAAAATTGGTGCAACCATCTCATCCAGCCAGGTCTCTGTAATACACACGAGGTCCACAGCCCCATCCGAGATTAAATCCCGGACAATTGGGGCCTTGTTGACAATGGACCTTGTGTTTAGCAGCAACATCCCCCCACAGGCGGACCTCAGACTTGGCTCCTCCCTCCACCCCAGAGGGGGGATGGCATGCCACACATCCTACAGGCACCTAGGTCCCCTAGGG
This sequence comes from Sphenodon punctatus, assembly GCA_003113815.1. Lineage (NCBI taxonomy): Eukaryota > Metazoa > Chordata > Lepidosauria > Sphenodontia > Sphenodontidae > Sphenodon > Sphenodon punctatus. Next base: position 178,581 of record QEPC01008404.1, on the reverse strand, counting down.
GCGTGAGCCATCCAACCCCATGGACCCATACCTTCCACGCCCAAGAACCACCCCTATAGCCGTGCCTCCCCACCATCGTCCACCCAATTCCAGCCCTCAAAACCCAACTGTTCACCCAACGGCCCCTCACCCGCCTCACCAAACCACCCCCCAAGCCACCCCCCAGTCCACCCGGCCATCCTGCTGCCACCAGGGGCCGGCACAAGACATACACACACTCCCTGACTTCCCTCTCTCACAGGGAGTCAGGTAAAACCATCCACTACCACCAAGTGACCTCCGTCTGCCTCCCCCTGCTGCCACCAGGGTTTAGCGTTGGGACACCCCCTTCCCCCACCAACCCACCCTATCCTCTAACCACCCCTTTGGGGAAGTCAAAGAAAATACATTTAAAACCCCTACCACCCAATCCCTTCACACATCTCACTTGTCAAAAGCCTGGTGGAAGAGCCAGGTCTTGCATAGTTGTTGAAAAGAGGAGGTCTGGGACCATCTGGGCCTCTGCTGGAAGGGAGTTCCACAGCTTAGGTGCAGCCACCAAGAACACCCTCTGCATAGTTGCCCTCCGAAGAACCCGGGGGACCTCAAGAAGGGCGCTCCCGGTTGACTGCAGGGGCTAATCCAGAGACCGGGGGGTGAGGCAGTCCCGCAGGTAGGCAGGGCCTAGGCCGTATGGTGCTTTATTAGGTAAGCAACAGCATCTTCAATCAAGCCCTGAAGACTCTAGGCAGCCAGTGCAGAGAACGGAGCACTGGTGTAATGTTTTCATGGCAGCCTGTCCCAGTCAAGAGATGGGCCACTGCATTTATACCCAAGTACAGCTGAAAAAAACCAGTAGATTTTGTATTTGCAAATATTACTCATATTTTTAATAGTACTCTGAATATTAAAAATATATTTGTGCTTGTAATAAAAATTCACATAACTGCTTATTTAGGTGTTCTAGTTGGGTTATTTCCTTAATTTTGTTTAATCAGGTTGGCCATTCTGGTCATTTTGATATTTTGGTTACTTTGTTTTAGCTCTGGGGTTCTCAACCTATTTTGTTTGCGGATCCGTAAAATGCTTGTATGGAGGCAGGAATCCCTTTGGGGTCAGGCAGAACAGAAGCAGCTTGCTTCTTGCAGACCCCCTGGATGGGCTCTGCAGACCCCAAGGGGGTCCACAGACCACAGGTTGAGAACCACTGTTTTAGCTATTGTACAATAGAGATAATGGTGCCAGAACAAAGTAACCGTATGCAGCCCCTCCTCTCTTCGCTTCACTGGCTTTCCCTTCCGGAACGAATCCTGCACAAGCTCCTAGTCTTCACCTATAAAGCTCTTCACAACCTCGCTCCCCCCTACCTCTCTGCACTTATCGCCCTCCATACTCCAGCCCGTGCACTTCGCTCCTCCTCTGTCCCTTCTCTCACCCTTCCACGCCTTCCCTGCTCCCCTAAGCGCCTTCGTCCCTTCTCACTTGCTGCCCCCCATGCCTGGAACTCCCTCCCTGTCCACATCCGCCTTGCCCCCTCCCTTCATACCTTCAAATCTCTCCTTAAAACTCACCTCTTTCGCTCTGCTCTGTCTGACTCTTTATCCTGCTGAGCCACTATTCCTATACCTACGATCGGTTTACCCTTATCCTTGCAACATGGACCTGCCTGCTGTCATTCTCATCGTAACCAAGCCAAGTACGTGCACTTGAGACCTCGCATCTTCATGAATGTTAGACCCCTTGTCTCTCCCTCTGTTCCCCTTCCTAAGTCTCTCCCCCAGCTCCTGTCTCTCAGATTGTAAGCCCTAGGGGCAGGGACCGTGTCTATTTTATTACTTTGTAAAGTGCCAGGTACACTGCTGGCACTATATAAATGTTTGTTAATAATAATAATAAAATAATAACCAAAATGACCAACCTGTCATACGGAAATAAACAAAATAACCAAACAAGATATCAGACAAAGCAGAAATGAATAGTTCATATCTGCTTTTTTGGATCCAAATGGAAGCAGACAAATTTATTGGATATGATATTCCCCACAAATATTCATTTCAGTTCTCCGCCCAACCACCAAGTGGAAGGGAGAAATGGGCCTGGATTTGTATGGGCATGTCCTGGCCACTGCATCCTTATCATCTGAGGTGGCTGGAAGACCTCGTCTTGCCAGTCTTTTCAGTTCAGTTTATTAAGGCGTGATCATTGTTCATTGCCACAAAATATAATAAATAAATACAAAATAATACAACCATTTCATGGTACAAAAGAGGACTCCACCTTAGCTATACAACAAGTGTCTATAACCTATTTGTGTTTGGCATTGCTGTTTAGAACCTAAAAGGTCTAGCTCCATCATGGAAAGTTTAAATTTTAAATAATTAATTTAAGATAAAAGATAAAACTACTAGGTCAACCTAGCAGAGGCCCGGATTCAAGAAAAATCTTCCTCAGCCCCATTGCTCGAGTTAAAAACTGCATCACGCTGCGCGTTATCTCGGGGTCTATGTCCAGTAGGGCCATCTGCATAAGAAACGATTGCGAGCCACCACAGTATTTCCCAAGAGGGGACTGCATTAAATCATCCCAAATTGTGTCATAGAGGTGGCACTCAAACAAGACATGTTGCGTGGATTCCACGGCCATGGCGTCAAAAGGACATAATCGATCCCATAGAGGATCTGCGCTGCCCGTCCCTCCAGAACCCTAGTAGGCAGCGCATTTGCCCTAGCTGCAAGAAATAAGTGCTTCTCTCTAAGGGATGCACTGAACCCCACATAGTTCGCCCCACATCCCAGCTGGGGAGTCCATGATGGATACCCCACCAAATGGCAGGATTTAGCCATGAAGGTCAAATCCTCCTGCCTGTCTATATCCCGACAACGGGTAACTATCTCCCTTTTAACTATGTCGTATCCTCTAGGTCCCAAGTAAGCCTCCAATATACCAGCATGGGCAAGATAGTCAGCCATAGCCCGACGCCACGGGCTAACAAAGGAATCCAAAAAGATATCATACAGGAGGTTATTGCAGGGGGCTCTACTTGCTTTGAGTCAAAAGAGGGTCTCTTGCTCCCAAGATGTGGCCGTCCAATCTCGCATGCCTGCCTCAAGGCAGGCAACAGCCGCCGGGGTCCCCTTAGGGAGTTTGATAAGGGAGCTCAGAAATTTCATCTGTAATGAATTTAAACTTTCCCCCCATAGGAGAGCCCATATCAAAGCACCATAAATGAAAGATGACTTTACCTTGGCCTCCAAAACCTCAACTGCCATTTTTAAATTCCTCCTCCCTGTTCCGGCGAAAAACCTCAAAATCGCCGCTATCTGGCTTTTAGCTTGCACTTCAGCTCTTTTCATGTGCACTGCCCATTGTCCTGAGGTCTCAAAATGCAGCCCCAGATATTTGTACCCCTTGGCCTGGTGGAAGTGAAAACCATCTACAATCTATTCGTGAATCCTCCTACTTCGGGAGAATACTAAGATATTGGATTTGGCACAGTTTATTATCAAATGATTGTCCTGACAGTAGCCAACAAAAGCTGAAAGATGCCTCAATAGTCCAACCCTAGTTTGAGATAAAAGGACTAAGTCATCCACAAAAAAGAGGGCCCCAATGGGCTTGATGCTAGTTTCGGGGGAAAATATTTTTCCTGCCTAGTAGTTGGAATAAAATCATTGATGAATAGGCTAAACAGGGTAGGTGCAAGCACACATCCCTGTTTTACACCCTGTACAACCTGAACATCAGATGTAAGATGACCCACCTGGTCCACCTTGATCACCACTGAAGTGTCCACATACAAGCTCCTAATAATTGCCAACAATCTAGGTTCAGTACCCAGGGCCTGAAGCTTTGGCCAAAGAAGAGGTCTGTTAATTGTATCGAACGCCGCCTTTAGATCTGAAAAGGCAGTGTACATCTTCCCGTTGGTGGCTCTATATTTCTCTACTAGATGATGAAGGACCAAGCAGTGATCCAGAGTCACCTTGCCCTTGTGAAACCCTGCCTGCTCTGGGTGGATTATCAAGTTACTATCTATCCACTTTGTTAGCCTCATCAGTAGGAACTTGGCATATATTTTGCTTATCACACTGATCAAGCTAATCATCCTGTAGTTGGCCATGTCAGACCTCTGCCCCTTCTTATAGATGGGAATCACCATGGCCCGAGTCCAACCATTGGGCAAAATTCCCGTATTGTTAATTCTGGTGAATAGCTTGGGCAAAAGTGGTAACCACCATTCTGTATTTCCTTTTATGGACTCGATAGGTATCAAATCCGACCCAGAAGCTTTACCATTGTGGAAAGACTCCACTATTTGCTCCACCTCTGCTTCAGTAACTGGGGTCCATTCTAGCTGAATTCGTCCCCCCATCCTGGTCTATCTGAGATGCTTCAATGAAATTAACCCAGTCTAGGGGTGCAATCGGTATAGATCGAACTGCTCTTGGGGCAAATATAGCCCCATTAATAATTCGCCAAAAGTTCCTTGAGTCATGGGAGCTGCTTGCTGTCAAGAGGTCCTGTCACTTCCTATCCTGGTATGATTTCTTTTTTGACCTAATTAAATCCTTGTATATTTTTTGTTGTTGTAAGTACCGAAAGGGGGAAGATGTAACAACACCCGCTCGATATTCTCTATAGGCCTTATAGGCCTTCCCCCTAGCACTCCGACATTCAGCATCAAACCACTTTTGACTTGAGCGACAAGCTGGTTCATGACGCCAGTTCTTTCCTATTGCCCTAAGATTTTGTTGCTGGGGGCGAAATACCAACTTGCCAGTCTTAAATATTCCAAAATCACAAGCCAGACCCCTCACAATGAAGAGACAGCACTCCGAGGCCATTAACAAATTATTATTTATTAATATTATTATTATTATAAGCATCTATATAGCGCCAGCGATGTACCTGGCGCTATACAGAGAATAAGATAGACACGGTCCCTGCCTGGAGAGCTTACAATCTAAAGACAGGGGGAAGGGAGACAGGGAAGGGGGAACAGAGGGAGAGACAAGGGATGCAACAATCATGAGGATGTGAGAACGCATGTACATGTTCTTGGCTTGGTTACAGTCCATTGGGAGTTTACAGATAACAGGTGGGAGATAATCCTGGGTGGGGATGATTAGCAGGAGTTAGGAAGGGGCAGAGCGGAAGAGGTGGGTTTTGAGCAGGGGCGGCTGGTGGATTTTGATGTTGGAGGGGCACTGGGGCAGTAAGGCTGGCGGGCCTAGGGATGGAGGCTGGGGGATGGTAGGCAGAGCCAGGGGGATGGTAGGCCAGTGGCATGGCATAATCCAGCAGCAAGGAGTTCCCAGGGTTAACATCAGATGGAAGAAAACACAGTCTACATGCACATCAAGCTTAAAATAAATAATTTATAAAACCCAAAACACAGGGACTCATCCCTGTGTTTTGGGTTTATAAAATTCCTTGTAAAGCACCCCAGTCACAGCCTGGGTCCAATTTTACCACACACATCCCATTTCCAGCATTTTGAACACAACTGATATCACATGACTTGCACTGCAGTGGCATCTCTCTCAGGATTTCCAAACCTCCATTTTACCACACATAGTCCCCACTAGCCCCCACTTCCCTAACCAAGAACCCAGGACCCTGGCTCCCAGCACCCCCTGCACTAACCCACTAGTCCCCACTCCTCTCCCCAAGAACCCAGGAGCTCTGGCTCCCAGCACCCCCTGCTCTAACCTACTAGCCCACACTCCCCTCCCAGAGAACCCAGGAGTCCTGGCTCCCAGCACCCCCTGCACTAACCCACTAGT
>QEPC01008404.1:122520-165586 GCA_003113815.1 Sphenodon punctatus | reverse complement strand
AAGACAGTTGTAGGAGTTACCTTAGTGATAGAGATAGCATTAGTGATTTAGTTTTAGTGTTTGTAGGAGTAGGTCTGTGTACTTATTAGATAATCCATTTACTTCATAGCATTTAGAATAGTTAATAGCAGTTAGATTTAGTGTAGACAGATATATATAATATTAGATAAAAAAATTAAGAAAACCCCATATAAAAACCAAAAAACCAAATAAAGAACAAAAGAAAACCCAATAAAAAACCAAAAAACCATATAAAAAACAAAACAAAACCCATAACAACACTTCCCGAATGGCTGAACTGAACAGCCGAACAGAACAGCTGAACGGCCTAACCGAACGGCCTGTTCGGACGAACGAACTGAACAGCCGAACCCGAACTCGGTGAATGAACGAACCGAACGGACGAACCGAACGCAGCCGAACCGAACGCAGCCGAACCCGAACTGCGATCTGTTCGCCCATCCCTAATAGAGTGATCTATTTTTTGCTCTTCACTCTCACTTCGCACAGACTGTGTGAACCCCCAGCACGGGCCCTGCAGCGTGCACGCAAACCATGCAGTTGCATGTGCTTGCATGCACGGGGCATGAGATCGGTCCCATAGTGAATAAAAGAGAAAATAGTGTATTGCCACTATATAAATCTATGGGGTGACCACACCTTGAATATTGTGTGCAGTTCTCGTCACCCCATCTCAAAAAGGGTATAGTAAAACTGGAAAAAGTGCAGAGAAAGGCAACAGAAATGATCAAGAGTTTCCATAAAAGGAGAAGCTTAACAGGTTAAGGGCTCTTCAACTTGGAGAAGAGCCAACTAAGATGGTATTCTGTGTTAAGTGTCTCCAAATTCTGGGACCTTTTTAAAGGGGGAAAATCTGATAGCTGCTACAGTTGGGTAAAATAATAAGTTTTCAATTCCAATAAGAAAACAATTTCCCCTTAATGTGTAAGGGTGATAATGGCAGGCAAAACCAAGGCTGTGTGGCTGAGACTGGCAAGATCACAGACAGCAGGTGTGATCTAACCAAAGTAAAGCAGAAAAAGAGCCAAGAGTAGAGTTGAAAGAAGTACCTGCAAAACTGGGTATACCTGTTGAATTTTCGGTACTTGAATCAAATAAAAAATATTGGGTCTCAATCAGTACCCGATATCAACCTGATTTGAGGACCCGATGTCCCAGAAGGTCCCAGAATGTCGCCTTCTGGTACTGGAATGTTAACTCCATTCCTGATTTTCAGTTTTCTGTCCCAATTTTCTGATGGGTAACTGGAAAATAAAAAAATCAATACCAGAAATTACCAGTTTTTCAGGTACCTGATCGGTGATCAGGTATACCCATCAAGTATCTGATGCGGTACTGAAAATGCAAGTATTCCCTGCAGGTAGCTACCCATTCCAGCTCTAGCCAGGATCACAATACCAACACAGATAAGATTATGCCTAAATGGCAGTGCCTCGCCTTTCTACCTGAAACTATCTAGTGCTCTTCCCTCTTCTCTCCCTTCCAGTTGCTACACTGGCAGTGGATGCTTTGTAATGACATGCCTGACCTTTTATCCTCTTCTGGCTCATACCATTCTACCCTGTCTCCAGGGTAGAATGGTATTACCTCACCATTAGCATCATACTGGGAGCTAGGGAGTGGGACAGGTGTTGGAGCCTTGAAGGTTCAGACTCAGGAGTGATGGAGGCAGCAGCTGGGCCAGGTGCTTCCTGCAGGAAACTCCCATTTGGCCATGTCTGTTTATAAGAGAAAGAGTGCAAAAAAGCACTGTCCTTGTAGGAGCAATTATCTCCAAATCTGGAGACACTAAGGCCGCTTTTACATGAGTGGCAGGATCCAGCGCATTGAAGAATGTGCATCGTGAAAAGCCCCGTGGGGTGCATTTAGATGCACCGGAAGTAGCCGGCCACCATAGGAATCACGGCTTGCGCTGTCTTTTTGAAGCCACATTTGGGAATCCTGAATATCAAGGCTTGACTTCCCAAATGTGGCTTCAAAAGCACTGTGTGAACCACAATTCCTATGGCGACTGACTACTTTTGGTGTGTCTAAACGCACCTTGCGGGGCTTTTCAGGAAGCGCATTCTTCAACATGCTGCATCTCGCTGCTCATGTAAAAGTGGCCTTAAATACAAGTCTTATCCCTCATCCCCCACCGCTCCTGAGTCCCTGCAGTAGGGAAGCTTCTGCTCCAGGTATCTCAGGAGTGGGACCAGAGATAGCACCAGGGCCTGGTAGAAGCCACAGGAGTGGTGGTAGACGTCTGTGAATGAGTCCCTCACTCCAGCAGTCTCCCCTTCCTTCCTCATCCCCCAGGCTCCCTCCCTCTGATGTTCCTGGACAGGGAAAAGTCCCTGCAATGACACTGGGTGCTTACAAATATGATGCTTGCCCACTTTTGCCCTACTGGGCCAGCATCACGATGATACATTTGTTCCGGGCCAGCCAGATGTGGGCCTGGTATAAACCATAGAGGGGGGGTAGGGACTGTACCGGAAATGTGGACTTGGAATGAAGCAGGCCTACAGTCCAGGCCTGGCAGCTGACCAGCTGGGCCAGAGCAGGCGGGAAAGGGTGGGAATGCCTGTTCCTGGGCTGTCCTGGCCCAGTGTTGGGGGTTGCCATGGCAAACAGTTATTGGAAGCCATGGCACATGTCATGGAGGGTGGAGGTGAGGGCACTGACCACAGCACGGGAGTGGAACTGGCCAGCCACACAGCGCTCCCTGCTCCCAGGGGCAGGCTATAGGGTTGTCTGTTCCCGCTATCAGAGCTGTTCCAGCAGGAGGTAGCCCTCCCCACCCCTGGGTGGCATGGCAACAGGGCCATCACGTATGTAAGTACTCAATGTCACCAATCTATTGGGGGAAACAAAAGCAAGAAAAGCTCTATTTTTAAATGAATATTTATTATTATTAATAACAAAATTATTATTATTATTTTCAGATCCAGCTGTGAATGGTCAATTTTGGCCATTTCTGGGGTTTTCCTGAGTCCAAATGGACACCCCCTATCACCAGTTGTTCTCTGGGTCCTTAGGGTAGGAAATGAAGCAATGGGCTTAAGCTGAAGGAGCAAAGATTTAGGTTAAATACCAGGTTAAAGATTTAGGTTAAATATCAGGTTAAAGATTTAGGTTAAATACTCTAGCCATAAGGATTGTTAGGGAATGGAGCAAATTATCAAGGCCACAATCCACAAATCACTTTCCCGAGCAGCTTCTTGAAGTTAATGCAACTAATTTGGAGCTAGTGGTTTGAGAATTGTGGTCCAAGAGAGAGGCCCATCATTGGAAGTTTTAAAAAATAGGTAGGATAAACATCTGTCAGGGAGTTGATTTAGGTGCAAGAGGATGAGCTCAATAAGCTTTTAATGAACCTTCCAGCCCTAAAAATTTTATGACTCTTGGAAGAAGAATAAACGGGGGGAAAAAACTGAGTAAACCAGTTGAAAGTAAGAAATGTGTCAAAACGAGTATGGGAGAAAAGTCCTTTTCAATAAATCTAACAATTGCAATATGCAGGCCTGCATCCCCAGTGGTCAGAATGAAGTGTATTAGTTAGCTATTCAGGCATTTTATAGATTAATTGCTAATTCTGGAGACATATTTCAAGAACAAAAGCACTGAACAGAGTCTGGTCTGTCGACATGATGCAGGCCATGGGCTCTACAAATGATCATCATTGATTTCCATCAAAACAGAGCAAAACGTTTTCAACATAATTTTTTTTTTTTTAGAGAATCTTTATTAAACTTTACATTTTAAAACCAATTGCCAGTAGGTCGGAAAAGTCTGCTAACAGTAGAATCAAGGGGTGGAAATATATTTGGGTGCAGTTGGAGATGTTCCAATGTAATCAGTCATTTGACCATTTCTGTTTATAAAAGAGAAAGAGAGATTGCAAAAAGGCCCTGTCCTTGTAGGAGCAATTATCTCCAAATTTGGAGAGACTTAGCTACAAGCCTTAACTCTGATATGCAAAGAGCAAAACTATATTGTAGCTCATCTCTGCTCATCAGATGATTTATTGGAAGATTGTCACAACACAGTGGATTCCTGTGGTAGAGAATACACAGATGATGAACTGGTAGATTAGTGGAGGATCCAGGATCCAGTCTGTACAGCAGGGCCACCAGTCAGCTCTGCAGCTCTCATCTGCGTTCAGCTTTCATTTGGACTCTTCCATTTCTCACATTACTCTCCTGCATCATTTTAAGCTGCGAAACTGCAGTTTGAAAAACTGAGTGTTTGCTACTGGCAGCAAACAGAAATTTGGCACGGTGGTGGCAGGGAGAACTGCCCCACCCTCAACTTGTCACCTGTGGGGAGAAGAACAACAGTAGAGAGGTGACCGGGGCTGGGGGGGGCACGGGAGCCAGAGACCTGGCTGGACGAGGGGGCTGGACCAGTTCTGGTGGACCTCGTGCTGGCTGGGTATGCTGTGCAGCACCAGCCTCATATGGAGGGCCGGGGGGGAGGTGTAGCTATTATTTTTAGGGAGGACTGGCCAGTTAGGAGATATCCAGTCCAGGAGATTCCAGGTGTGGAGGCGCTCCATGTGGTGTTTGATTTGGCTGGGGTCAATATGCTGCTGGTATACCGGGCCCCTTCTCATCCGGCGGCAACCCTTGCCACTCTAGCAGAGCTGGCCTCGGAGGTAGAGCTGGACTCCCCCAGAACCGTGGTCCTTGGGGACTTCAACACTCATGTTGATGCTGGCCTTGTGGGAGCAGAGCGGGAGTTCATGGCTGCCATGGCAACCATGGACTTGTCCCAGGTGGTCAACTGCCCGACTCATGGGGGGGGGGCATATCCTTAACCTGGTCTTCTGTTCTGACCTTGAGGTGGGTGGTCCATTAGTGGGGGATGTGAGATCTGTGCCCTTGTCATGGACGGACCATTATCTCCTGCAGACCAGCCTCCTAGCGCACCCCCTCCAGAAGGGGAATGCCATGGACCAGTTAGGTTGGTCTGCCCTCAGAGGCTGATGGAACCACAGCGGTTCCAGGAGGCTCTGAGGGAGTTGTCCCTGGACCCTGACGGTCACTCTGTTGATGTGCTGGTACAGCATTGGAACATCTTGCTGGGGGCAGCCATCGATAAGGTGGCTCCGAGATGTCCCCTGCCCCCGTCTCATCACCGCAGAGCCCCTTGGTTTTCTGAGGGGCTGTAGTATATGAAGCGGGTAGGCAGGAGACTAGAACGACGCTGGCGTCAGACTCGCTCTGAATCTGATCGACTTCTCCATAGGACCCATTTGCGTTCCTATGTTGAGGCTGTGAGGACAGCAACAAAGGAATTCTTTGCTGCCCTCATAGTGTCTGCAAAGTCACGTCCAGAGGAGCTGTTCCAGGCTGTGCGGGGGCTGGTCAGTCCGGCCTCCCTCTGCCTGGACGGGGACTTGTCCCAGGCGCACTGTGAGGAATTTGCCACCTACTTTGCAGACAAGATTGCTCAGATCCAGAGTAGCTTCAACACCTGGTTAGATGCAGTAAGAGAGGAGCGTGAGGTTATGGAGGCACCGTCTGGTCGATCTTTCTGGGAGGAATTGAGGAGCAAAATTTTTTACTCGCAAGTAATTTTACCTTATTGATTTCCTGATACTGATACGATTTCTTGATTCTCACAGTACTACAAGATACCATCCTAGGGATGTACATTTCATTTCTGGTTCCCTAATAACAAAAACAAAATTTCCCAATTTTTTTTAGTTAATAGGGAAACAGAAATGAAATTTAGTACCAACAGAATTCTATTTGCTAATATAATTTCTGGTTTTTCTCTCAGGCAGGCTGACATGTGGTACCTAAGAAGCAAAACAATGTTGCAAAAAGCCAGAGAGGAATGGAGGGGAGAGCAGGAGATTGGAGTCATGACTGGCATATCCACTGGCCAATAGGCATTGCAAAGACATCATAGAGCACTTGATGCAGACACAGAACCCCTGGCATAGGCTTGGTTCAATGGTGCCACAATTTGCCAGTACCCAATCAAGGGCACTGGACGGATGTCACCCTGTCACTTTGAAAACCCACTTTAACTCCTCCAGCATCTCACAGGGGAAGCGGTGCCTGGCCTTTCAAAGTGACAGGGAGACAGCCTGACTGCAGCACCCCAGGCCAAGCCCTATCACTTTGAAAGGCAGCTGGAGGAGGGGCGTGGGGGGAAGCACCAGCCAGATTAAGCAAAGGCAAGCCATCCAAGTGAATGCCCATTAACATGAATGGAATGCCCATAGGAATGAATGGAGAAAAAATGTAAACAAAAATTAAACTTAACTAATTTTTTTAAAAAAATATTTATTTACACAGGGATCCTGGTAAACAAATTATTGGCAAATAAAGAAATGGAATGTCAGCTGAGACATTGTTGAGTACTGAGAGGCTCTTGATTAGACTGAGATGGTATCGGGAACCCAGGTTTCAATGGGTATTCTGTTTTTTCTCATTTCAACTCTAATCATTTCTCATTTCAATATCTCATTTCAACCCTAATCTGGACAGATTGACTATTAACAGAAGACTGCTTATGAAAACTAAAATTAGGGCTGAAACTCACCCTTGCTATCTTGCCAAATCTCGGTGAGAATTGACTGCTCATTGAGATTTGTGAGAATGAGAACAGGCTGAGAACTGGCTGATTCTTGACCTGTTCTCGCCAAAATTCATGTGGCTGAAAAACTGACACTGTACATGCCCAAAATGGTCACTGCATCATGAGGTTCACTGCTGATGCTAGTAACCACAAGCCATCATTCAAAGTTCATCTTTTCGAACAAGTCCTTATATACTTTTTAGGTGCTGCTGTTAAAAATGTGGAGGCAAAGGGGCTGAGACGCTTGCATCACAGCAAGTTCTGTGGTGAGGCAGGAGGGTCTGTGGGAAAGAGGTGATGTCACTCTTCTTTTGGAGAGAGAGAGAGAGAGAGAGAGTGCTTACCCATTGTTTATGGATCGTTGAGGCTTAACAGTTCTTTTGGTGCCCAATTGTCTAGAGAAAAGGGTGAGCCTCCCAGTCCTCTGAGCACATTAGCATCTTCCTGGCACATTGTTCTCTCCTGACTTTGAGATGGCCCTCATCAGGAATGAATGGCTCTGGGCATCTCCTGGGTGGAGGAGTTGTGCCACAACAGTCTTGCTAATGGATTCTGTCCCTACTGGGGCTAGAGTACTCAATTGTCCATAGATGGCAGGATGTTGAGTTGGGAAATACCTGGGTTAGGACTGTCTTTTGTCTCCTCACAATCTCGGACAATAGTGAAACAGGACAATCCCTGGCCTCTTTTCTCCCTCTTCAACTCCTCCAGTCTGTTGTTCCCAGAGCAGCTCTCAATACAGAGTCACCAAGTCTGCTCCTTTCACAGTCTTTGAGCCTACCTTCTTTCTTCATGGCAGGACAATGTAAGATATTAATAAAAAATAGATTCTATTGCTATACATCCATTTCTGTACATGCATTGCCCTCAGTGGCCATTTTACACATGCGCAAAGCAGTTTCAGGGTTTTCAGAATGTTGTGAGAGTCGCAAGCTGTGCATGTACAGAAATGGACGCAGTGGCCATTTTACACATCCACAGAGTGCGATTTGAGAATCTCACGAGATTCTCAAAATTCTCTGCAAGATCTCATGAGATCTCACCCAATTTTGAGAGAGTCTCACGCATTCAGAATGTGCCAGATTCTCATTTCATCCTCAGCCAAAATCCTTTCTTCACCTCCTCAGTAAACAAACAAACCCCATTCTCAGTAGTCTCTCTGCTAGGACAGCCAATAAGAGGGACAACTAATGCCAATGCGTATTTGGGATTTTTGCATCACAGGGCTTTTTCAGAGAAGACACTCCTCACCCACCTTCCACGCACTATACATGTTACAGGGGAACACTGCAGCCCAGCAACATGTATAGTGGGTGGGTGGGTAGTGGGTGGAGAGAGTGTCTTGTCTGAAAATGCCCATAAACACTTGTCTGCTAGGAACGTGGCAGAGAGAACAGTTGGAACAAATGGAACAATTCCTGTGCTCATGGCTGTGACTGAACCTCAGCCTTCTACCATAGTGCTCATCCTTTAAACGTTAACTTTAGAGGGATGGCTTTTGTGAATGATCTGCAGGCATGTTTTGAAGACTGGGGCCATGAAAGATACTGTGAGTTTGTTTGTATTCTGCCAAAACAGAAATGGTGAGATTTTATAGACAAAACAAGGCACTGGTATATCCAAGAGGCAACCACCTAAATGTGTTCATCAGTGGACAAGCAATGAGGATGAATAACAGACCCACAGGATAGAAACAACAGAACAAAACAAACAAGCCTGTTTTCTTTGTATTCAGACAATATTGGAAATGTTTTCGTGCCAGGATGTATTTCATAAATGGAAAATATGGCCATTCAAAGCCTGCTTAACTGGACCACTCTAAACCAGAGACTTTCTTATTTTGGACATGTCTTATATTCTCTGTACCTCTCAAATACACGGTGCGTATTAACAGAAGTGATGGCGAAGCGCCACTGTCACAACTTGACCTGGATCACGAACCTGCCACCAACACAGTCCCGACCAGTTCGTGCTGGTCAACAAATGTGCTGGTGACTGGACCACTGGGGAGGGTGGGGATCTGCACAAATGTGCATTGGGCCGATCCTGCCCCTGTGCTACACCCAGCGTCCCACCCCCTGCCATGGTGGACCCAACCTGAACCGGGTCACTGCGGGCTAAAACACATGTAATAACCCGCTGTGGCCCAATAAAGTGGATGGTAACCCAGACTGCAACTCCAGAGGTTTCTGGGATTGCAGCCTGAGCTCGCTGCTGACACATCTGGGAACAATCCTGGGTGCAGGGGTGCAAACAGGGAAGTAGCTTGTGGGGCAACTCCTCACTTAATTTTTTGGGGGGGAGAGGAAAAGAATTGTGGGGATTCCCTTCCAAAAGGGAAATCCACCCCCCAATCTGATGAGCTACTAGGTCATCAGGATTGAAGGTTTGGGTTATTAGGTTGGGGGTGGAGATTCAGTAAAATGGGGGGGGGGGGCTCCTCAAACACTCAGGGGAGGAACTGCATCCCTGCCCGAATGAACATCTGGCGATGCACCAACAAACTTGCCAGTGGCTCATTGGCCAAAGTGGGCCTCAGCGGGCCACTGTCATGTTTGTTAACATCCAAAGTTGCTGTTACAGTGGAACACCCTCTTTATCTGGACACCTCTCTAGTTGTTAAATGGATGAGGATAAGTCACCTAAGGCTGAATCCTGACAAGACAGAGGTGATGCTGGTGGGTAAGGGTGCATGTGTGGAGGCTCCCATCATTGATGGGGTGCGTCCAATGCTGGTCCCTCAAGTTCAGCGTCTGGGGGTTCTCCTTGACTCGCAGCTCCACCTGGATGTCTAGTGGCGGCTTTAGCGAGGAATGCCTTTAATAAGTTACATCTGGTCTGTCATCTTTGACTGTATGTCTCAGGCCCTGACCTTGCCACCATCATCCATGCATTTATCACCTCACAGCTTGACTACTGCAATGCGCTCTACGTGGGACTGCCCTTAATAACAATCTGGAGACTTCAACTGGCGCAGAATGCGACGGCCTGCCTCCTGTCAGGGATGAACTGCTGGGAGCACATTACACCAGTGCTCTGCACTCTGCACTGGCTGCCTATAGCCTTCCAGGTTTGCTTCAAAGTATTGGTTTTAACCTTTAAATCCCTTTACGGATTGGGGCCTGTCTATCTGTGGGTATGCCTCACCTCCCAGGTTCTCGATTGGTCCCTGCACTCTTCCAGGGGTGTCGTGCTAGAGGTCCACTGAGTTTCTCAGGGGGTCACATTTGAAAGGGCATTCTCGGTGGCTGCACCACGACTCTGGAGCTCCCTCCCAGCAGAGATTCGACACTCCCGGACCTCTCTCTGTTTCGCAGTCAATGTAAGACCTGGCTCTTTTGCCAGGCATTCGGTGAGGGGGATGGAGGAGAGAGGGATTAAGTCAATTTTAATCTGAGTTTTTAGCGTTCTTTTTACTTATATATTTTGTATTTTGATTGTTTTGCTGGTTGTACATCACCCTGAGTCACTGTATATTGAGTAGGACGGTATAGAAGCATTGAAAATAAATAAAATAAAGAAAGCATGTCTCCCAAGGTGTTTGACTAAGGGAGCTGCTATTGTACATCTACAGAGGAAACTTCTTTAGACAAAATATTCTACGGACGTACATTAAGAATTATCCATTCCCTCACTCCTCTTAGTATACCAGATTTCATTAGTTTGGAAGTTTGCTGCATGGAGAGGTTTCTTTTTTGTTACAACTTGGAAACCAAAATATGTTTCTTTACCAAATTTGATTTCTTTCCTCCCCCTTTACACAGTGTCTTGTTACTCATTAAATGCCGTCTTGCTGGTATCACTTTCCCCCCGCCATCTCCTCTTTTATTGAAGGGCACACAAAGCACTGGAAGTTTTGAAAAAATGGATATGAAAATCTTCATGTCTGAGAAGACAGATATAAAACAAAAATGCACAGCAGGTCATATTTTGGACACACTGGCCTTGACAGTGTCCCTGGACATTTAAACATGCCAGCAATTTGTACGACTGGAAAGAAGTGCAGGGAAAAGGGAGGAAATTTTTTGAGGTAAAGACAGGGACGTCCCTGAACCTCACAGCAGAAAAAAGATATATTAATTCTGGATGTTAAGTATTATAATAGCTGGCAGCTGAGGCTGCTAGGTGACTCTGAACTGTGGCAGGCAGGCCAGACAAAACAGTTTCCATGCCACCCCTGAGGAATTTGCGAAGAAAGGAAAAGATGGATTTTGATGTTTTTTCCCCTACCCAGTTGCTGCCAGAGGAGTTATGTAGATCTTGGTTGATGTCCCACAGAGATGAGAGTGAGGAAGAGAAAGAGGAGGAGAGTGCATTTCACAAAAGACATCTTTCAAAATGCCATATTTATATTTGTATCTTCCCATCTTTAGTCTTTCGATGAATCCTATATTACTGATTTTACTTCTGTTGGGACTGTAGTTAATATGCAATCACATATTTTGTGATTCTTAACGTTATATGTGAGTTTTCTTTTAATTGCAAGCTACTTTGTAGCTGAAAGTTAATCATATATGAATCTGCAAGCAAAGTAGTAGAGATGGTATCATTTTGGAACAATTACTGTTGGCAAGCATATGCAAGCATTTGGGTCTTTCCACGCCAGGAGGACCCTTCTCCTGGCATGGAAAGAATCTGGAAAGACTCAATGGATATTATGATTTACCAGCTCTCTTTTAAAAGTAACAAACAACAAAGAACAAAATTAAGCCAGCGGCTTTTGAAATGAACACATCTGGTCTGTAGGGAATGCACAGCAGATCCCACTCATCTGTGTGCATACACTGATACCCATCAGGCTAGTCCTCATGAGACCAGTTGTAAACAAATTCTGCAGTTCCATCTGTTGAGTTAAACTGAGTTTATTGGACGAGTTCCGAATTTCCAAGTCTTGCTTGCTGATCCAGTTCATTAAAATACAAATGAACTCTTCATATTAGGACTTTGGCTCATTTTGGACACTGTTTACATTTTCTTTTTATCTTATGACATTTGAACAGCACATTCAGTCAAAGTCTTCTCTTTGAACTAGGCTGGAGGAATGGGCAGGGCTGCCAAATGTACCTCATCTCAAAGAAGAATTGTTTCACAACGGACTGAGATGGCGTTAGTTGATCATTTTGAGTTTACAGAGCAAGAGAAATATGGGCTCTGACAACTTTATGGGTGAAAAAAGAGGCAACATGGACCCGCTATGGCCCACCTGGGCTGGGGACTCACTATGCCGTGAGTGTCTTGGCCACCAGATGTGGGCTTGGATTGGTGGTTGGCCTGGATGTGATCCCCTGGAAGAACCCAGGCCCACAGTCAGGGGGCCAAGGGCTTCACAGGTGGGCCAATGGAGGCCAGACTGGGGTTGCAATGTCAGTTCTTGCCACCATCCACTGCTGGAGATTGTGGGATGCTGGTTGCCCGTGATTGACCACCATGGCCGCCTGTCATGGGAGGCGGGCACTGTGGGCAACTCAGCAAAATCATGGGGGGGAGGCGCTCTTCCAGGGGTGTCTTGCTAGAGGTCCACCAGGTTTCTCAGGGGGCCACATTTGAAAGGGCATTCTCAGTCATGGGGGCGGGCACTGTGGGAAACTCAGCAAAATGACTGCTGCCAGTGACAGCTGCTGGTGCTTCAGAAAGAGGGTGTACTGCTGCTGCTGCTGCACCCCACCCTTTGCTCCCTCCTCCAGTGCCACTGCTAGTGGAAGTCTGGGGCTCTCTGCCTTCCCCAGATGCCATTTGAAGAATCTCTGCTGCTTCTTCCCCTGATAAGCTTGGCGGGGGAAAATGCTGGTGTCTCAATCTTGGGCAGTGGGCTGCCACCAGTGGCAGAAGTGGCAGCAGACTTGCCAACTCTCCCAAACCCATGTCCATGCCCTTTACCAGGGCCACCTGCCCCAGACTTCTCAGAACTCCTTCCCTTTCTCATTGTGATACAGAAGTGCACACAATATGCCCTGTTGTAATGTTGTAATGTAATGTTATGTATATAATATATACAGAATCTAACCTAAACCTTGTCTATGTGTACAATATATTCCTATCCTATAATCCTAATATATATTTAAAAACAGCCTAGTGCCTAAATATCTATATAATATCTAATCTCTATATACAACAAATATTTATCTAATATCGATATAATATGGACGGGGGAGACAGACAAGGGAAGGGAAAAGGAAAAAGAAAAAGAAAATGTAAGGGTATAAGGAAAGGTAAGGTAGGGTATGACTACAGCGGTGGTGGGCCCACTAAGACTTCTGGAGAAATGCCCCTCCAGGTCTGCCCCCCACTCCCCTGATCAGCCGGGTGTGGTAAACTAAACTTACAGTTTCCCCGGGGTTCTCTGGGCCGGCAGCAGCACTTGGTGGAGTTCAGAGCCCTGGCGCGGCTGTAGAAGCTGCTCCGGTGCTCTGAACTTCCGGGTTCATGATATGTGCATGTGCAAGTGTGTAGATTTGCTTTGCACATGCGCAATCATGATAATGCCGATGCTATGGGCCAGAGAGGAGGTGCGTGGGGAGGGGGGAAGCGGGGATGATGCATGACAATGGCATTGATTTCATCACAGGGGGACGGGGGCACAGAGATCACGGAGGCTGTTTAGGGGCAAAATACAGTAGAATGCGCATTGGGCGGCTAGAGAGTGCCGTCCCAGCATGTGTTCACTGCTGGCCAATCAGCAACGCAATTTGGAGGATGCCTGGGGGCAGTGTTGCAAGGAAATCAGCAGCGGGAGTAATGTATATTTGGGCTATGGGGGGGGGGACGGGATGGGGGAGAGAAATACATGGGGGCGTTTTGTATGTGACAGTGTGACTGCGTGTGTGATTGCTATTGGCTGGTGGAACAGCAGGGGAGGGGAGGAGGGCAGGGGACTGGGGGAGAGTGCTTGTGTGACTGAGTGAATGTTTACATTTAAATTTGCCTAAGCGCAGGCTTACTATCTCTCACGTGGTGTGAGAGGGTGGGCGCTACCTGAGCAGTGAGCACAGACCAGAGAGAGCATATAAAAGGAGATTCCATCAGGACGCCATTTTATGTATCTCTTTCTGAGTCTGACTCAGGTTCTTGGAGAGTGAGTTTGCTGTTGGCCATCCAGCTGAATCTTTTTCAATCCATTCCAGGATCAATTCACTGTTAGATTGGATAGATAGTATTTTATTATTTTAAATAATAATCATCTCAAGGAAGCAAGTTAGGTAGTGTAGTGTGCCATCCATTTGGCAGTGCCAAGTGGGTCTATCATTGTTGAAGCCCCAGGATCATCTTGTCCTCGTTCGAGTGGGGAAAAAGACGCTGCCCAAGCTCAGCCTGCCTTGTCTGGGCTCAGTCCTGCTGGTGGTGAGTATGTGGGGACCCAGCTGGGGCTTGGACTTTGCTTTTTTTGGGGGGGGGACCCGGGGGCTGGGGGACTTGTCTTGGGAGGAGGAGATTGTGTTTGAGCAGCCATTATGTAATGTGGAGCTAACGCTGGACTGCTGGAGGGGCCAGGGGGGTTTGTTTTGGGGGCAATGGAGCCCCCATGCCATGGAGGGGGGGGGGGAAACTTTAAAAAAAGGGATTGTGTTTGGGCATCCATTGTGTAATGTGGAGCTAATGCTGTTCTGCTGGAGGGGCCAGGGGGCCTGGGTTGCTTCCAATCAAGCCCCCAAGGGATCCAAACTGTTAAAAACAGGCCTGCTGTGTGCATGGACAGGCATTTGGTGGTTAAGGTTCTAGGAATGCTGGTCTGGAGGGACCTGGTTTAGTACTGTAACACCTGCAATTCTGTGCCATTTCTCTGCAGTACCATGGAGTTAGAGGACAGACCCCTGTGTCTATCTCTCATGTCTGTGCTAGTCTTGCGGATTGCACTGTCGTTGTGTTTGCATCCTGATCCAAAGTATGGCAGAAGTTATCTGGATCAGTGCCCATGGGCAGGGTGGGGCCATAGAGTCATAAAGTCCATAGGAAAAAAAGAATAAATAGTTAAACACTTGTTAGAGTTCTTTAAAATTGTTTGTCCTAATGTAGTTTAGATGTAGTTAGTTATAAAGAGTAGGTGGCTTTGGACCCTCCCCTGCGCCCAAGGAGAGGTACAGTGGGCATTCATTGGGAGGGTGGAACCTCTCCTTGGGGGCAGGGGTGGGCCCACAGCCAGGAGACACCATAAAGTCTTAGGGCACCCCCAACAACTCATGTGGGCTCCAGAACCCCAGCCATAGGGGCCTCTACACCAAATGGCCCCCTCACCACTATCCCTCCAGATGCAATGTTTGACTTCAGGAGTTACTGGGCTTCTATAGGTCCAATGAAGCCTGAAGTCACACTATGTCTGGAGGCCTCAAGAAGACCAGCTGTGGGACCTGAACAGTGAATGGACTGGGAGCCTACCCTAGAAAACTACAGGCAGGTAAGGACAGCATGAAAATTAAGAGTGTTTAGGAGAATGATAAGTGATGGCATGGGTAATGGGAGGGTCCTGGACCTCTTCTCTGGGGGAAGAGGTCCACAAAGAAGCAAAATTAAAAATGTCATTCAAAATGCAAACATCTAAATTAATTTGCTTCTTTTTTCTATCTAGTTTGTCTGAGATCTGGCGTGATTCCACACCTTGCCTCGCTTTGCTCTCCTTGTGAACATAGGAGAAAGTAGGTAGGAGCGCGGTAGAAGAGAAGGCTGCAGACAAAAATAAAACCCTTTCCCCCTGTTCCCCACTGAACCCATCTCTTCCCCCTTCCTCTTCTCGTGCTCCAAAACCAAACCCTTTCCCTCCTACTTCTCCTCTGCCCTGTCTTTCTCGTCCCTTTCATTCTCTTCTGATTTGGCTTGTCACAGAACAGGGAGCTAACTCAGTCCTCCTATGTTCTCCTAGCCAGAAGGAAGGCTTGTCCCAAAGCCTACACCTTCAGAAGACTACAGGTAGCCAAGCATGCCAGGAAAATTGAGGATTCGAGGGTTCAGGATAAAGGTAGGTGATATCAACGTGATCTGTTTTTTTAACCTACTATGGTTGGATCACTATTACCAGAACTGGTTCATGGGAAAGGTATCAAAAACTATTAGCCACCAAGGCTTTGGCAGCAGCAAAGGGGATCTTGAGGCTAATGGCTAGATCTGCTGGTATTTCTATGTCAGTTGTCTTGGATGTATTCAAGACAAAGGTGCATCCTATTCTCCTTTTGGGGGCAGAATTAATGACAGCTCGGTCCCTTCAATTACTAGAAGTTGTCCAGAACAAATTTCTCTGCAGTCTGCTTCGAGTCCCGCAGGGAACCCCAGCGGCAGTCCTCCGAGTCGAAACTGGTAGGATTTTGATTGCCCACTTGGCTAAGCAGGCAGCAATTGGATACTGGTCCCGCTTGTGCCTACAAGGAGAGACTGCATTGCCTCTGCTCTGCCTTCAAGAAAAATTACTGTATCAAGGGGCTTTGAATTATCCTTGGTTATCCCAAATGGCATCTTATATGGGATATCTTGGTTTTTCCCTCCCCTACCTGTGTGGGAAAGGTAGGGGATGGCAGCGGAATACAGTTAAGTCTAGAATGTGGGATATTGCTAGGCAGGAAGACGTGTCTGTTGTTGCAGAATGGAAAGCTGCTCCTTGTTTAAAATACATCAAACTGCACCACGGTTTTGAATGCTAACTTGATAAGTTATCTGATCAAACCTCCAGAAGAATTTATATTCTCTTACGCTTTCAGCTCTTCCCCTTGGCAGTTCTCTCAGATAGATATAACAATATCCCACGTGAACAACGATGGTGTTACTGTGGTGAATTGGAGATCGAGGATCTCAGCCACGTACTATTACGTTGCCCAGTATATGTGGCGATTAGGGCAGTTTGGTTGGTCCCGTTACTTGACAGAGGAAAGATCGTACCTGACATATGTAAATTGAAATTCCTCCTGGACACTCAGGAGGAAGAGGTAATGCGGACAGTTACTTCCTTCATGTTCCTGGCTATGAAGTTGAGGGAGGGATTATTAGTGGAGGGTCGATAGTGTGTATTCACTGTTGGGAGCACACATGGGGAAGTTTGTAAGGTTTAGATACTGGAAAATGGGCAAGGGACTACAAGATGTTATTGGTACCTTGTGTGGCTGAGACTTTGGAGGTTATTGATTTATTGTGTAATTATTTATGGTGGATGGTGGTTTTGGGAAAAGTTTGGTTAATTATCATTAGTAAATTGATTTTGGAATAATGGTTACTTGTTTTTAGTTCATAAACATATATATATGTTTAGTATTTATTCATTTTATATATTACATGTATGGCTGTGTGTCCTTGTTTTTCTTCTGTTGAATGTTATTATTATTACTGTTATTGTTTATGGCCAAGGCAAGAGCTAGTGCCATTAATAAATTTATTCATTCACCTACTATGGTTAATTTGGACCCAGTGTGAAAGAGTGTACAGGACCCCAGTAAGAGTTCTCTATTCCCCGGTGGCAGTGCTTCACACAGCAGCATTCCCAGCATTAAGTAATATAATTTCCATCCAATGTTAACCCTAGGAACTCCTTGCTGCTGGGTTATGCCACGCCACTGGCCTACCATTGCCCTGGCTCCGCACCTACGCAAGACTCCGCACCTATGCTCGCTGACCTTACTGCCCCTCCAACCTTAACCTCAAAACCCACCAGCCGCCCCTGTATGACTGTAGTGTATACACAATGAGGACTGGGGAAGATTTTTAGTGGAAGCAGCACCAGAGTTCTGTAAATGCAGCCTGACACAGCAAGAGCTAACCCAGAACAAGAGTCAAAAAGCCTGGCCCTACAATATAAATGGTTGCAGTGCCCTTCCTAGAGCCCCCTGATTGTTTTTGGGAGGCAGGAGGCATTGAGCAATCACAGGGTGCTGCATGACTGCCTGACACCTGCTTGCACTGGCAGGTGTCAGATATTACATCCATCAGGTCCTTCCCCTCCCATCATAGGCCCAGTTCAAAAGTTCAACACTGTTTCTGACTCTGAGATGTCTGCTCCCTCCTCCACTCTCCACATTTTCCTTCCAATAACAACTGCCAGGCAATAACAAAGTGAATAATGATAACACCAGTCATTCCCATTATTAATTTCATTATTTATCTCTGTTGTTATTATTGCTATAATGACTTATTATTGTTATCAATATCATGATAATGAAGTGCACACTTCTAGGGTCTGGGTCAGTTGAAAAAGAGAGGTAAAGTTGGGTGTCATCAGTGTAATGATGACATTGCACACCAAACCCTCTGATGACTTCGCCCAAATGCTGCATATACACGTTGAACAGGAGAAGGGGCAAAATAGAACCTTGCAGGACACCACACATGCGGTCCTGGGGAGAAGATGAACATTTAACAATCACCCAGCACCACATGTTCTCCCGGCCATTCATGAACAGTCCCGCCCAACCCAGCTCGGTCCCGCAAGCGGGTCAACAACCTCTCATGACCAACGGTAACAAATGCAGCTGAAAGATCTAACAGGATCAACACCCTGGTCCAAATTATGGTCCAAATTACAGCGACCCTGGTCCAAATCACAGCGGAGGTCATCAACCAAGGCTACAAGGGCAGTCTCAGTGCCAAACCCCAGAGGAAAGTCAGACTAGGAAATGTTCAGACTGGACAGGGGAGGGAGCAAAGCCAGCACTCCAACCCCACCCACTCTGAAAATTTCCCAGTGGTACTTTGGACACTTGCAAAGGACTCCGCCAAGAAAGAGTTGTTAAGAGTGGAGATGGTGGGTGAAGTGCTGCCCCCCCCCTTGTGGGAAGATTGTTGCTGCTCCGGAGGGTCTGTTGGAAGCTTTCATGGGAAAGCCCTGCCTACCTACCTTGGAGGTCCTCTCTCTCCCTGAGTCTGGGAGGCCCTTTTCCCATAGGCGGCCCCACGATTGGGACATGAGCTCAGGCCCACCACCGTCTTGTTACACCCCAATGTAAAAGGTTGCTATGAGCAGGATGATAACCTATTGTTCTCCAAGGGCACAGAGGGTAGGACAAGAGGTAAGATTTAAGTTAAGTATTAAGCTAAAATGTGTAACTTCAAAAATAGTTTGGCTATGGGACAAATGAGCAAGTGAAGTTGTGGAATTGTCATTGGTAGGTTGTTTTTTTTTTGGTTTTTTTTTAATAGGTTAGGTAACCAATATGTAAGTATAATTGGTTTTACTTAAGGGAAGTAAATGACCTTTGAAAGTAACCTCTTCTTCTAAAACTCTGATTATTGTAATTATTTCACATTGAGATTTATCTCAAACAATCAGTACACTTGAAAGTGAAACTGTCAACTCCTCCCTCTTTTAACTGGCTTTGACATGAAACTATGCATTTCACACAATTTTTGACTGAAAAACATAACTCTGGTTTGACTGAGGCTGAGCCTGGGTTGACTCAGTATTTTTGCAACCAATGGCAACGTCCTGTCCCCAGAGTCAAGTTTCAAGTTTGCAATGAAACCTGAAACCAGGCAATTTTTACATGGTTGTGGGTTTCATTGCAAACATACCATCCATGTACTTCCCCCTCTCTAATGATCTAATCCCCTTCATTGTTTGCTCAGAAAAATCCAATGGTATTTCACAGTTTAAAATCTGGTTGCATATTAATCAGTCACATAAAGTATTTTTCCAATGCCTTTCAAATAATTTTTGTTCATTTTTGGCAGACACTCTTTAACTGGTATCACACTTGGTACATTTTTAGTCAACAGAACAAAAAAATCACGTTTTTTTCCCCCTTTGGCACTGAGACTGAAACCCAAATGTAATTATTTTTTATTTACAAGCATGCGTCATGTTAAACCGAGGCGCAGTTGATTAGATGTGGATGTATAATCCCCTTATCCCGCTGCCAGATTTCATATTTCTGCCTGAGTTGTTGTTGGCCACATTGTTTTTGTAGTTTGGCAAAGGTCTTAATTATGCAGGGCCCCTTCCTACCCTATCAAGGAGACTGGGGTTTTTAGTGCAATGCACTTCAAGCCACAAAAATTGACTCCAAATGTAGGTACCATTCCAGTTCTAAACAATGATAATCAAACATGCAGTGGCCTCTACCAATTCCCCTACTGATAAGTTACTCATATGCATATCATGGGCAAGGAGGCTTTTGGAGACTTTTGCTTCTCCTCTTTTTAATTTTTCTTGCTATTTCTTTTCTGGGTAGTTGAAGCAGAACAAGCTCGTCATGTGTATAAGCAGTTAGGGGAAAAAAGCCTATTCTTGCAAACACAAAGCATTTGTAATCCCAAGGGTAGGTACGTAGTCCTGATTTGATGTATATAATGCTTTCAGACAAGTTGGGAATTCTTTGTGACAGTAATCAAGAACTTCAGATGACGCATGTTGGAGTGCAAAGCAGTATAAATTTACTACCCAACTGTAATTCTGCAGCTAGCTCAAAGAATGCACAAGGGCTTGGTTTACCATTAATTACTGAGTCAGTAGTTAAGTAAACAGAGTCTGACACTGCTGCCTAAATTGCTGCCTGAATTATTTTACCATCTTACTGTTCACAAATGGATCATTGGAACATATGCATTGCCACATCAGATCTGATTATTCATTGGTTCATCTAGTCTGGTAACCTGCCTCCAGCTGTGGTGTCCAAGACCAATTCCACTGGAACACAACCTCTCTATAAATCTTTCTAATGACTGCATTCTGTATAGGAGGCAGGAGCAATTAGTATTTTCTGACCATTGGAAACAGTCAGCTCATGCCTAAGTCATGACTGAGAGCACAGTTCTGACTCTGTACAAGTCAGTGGGACTTTAGCCACTGTTTTCGGTGTAGTCAGGATTTCTCCAGTTACTCATGGATTGCATCACTACGTTTAAGTAGCATAAATAATCATAAAACCACCAAACATTTTGATAATAATTTAGCCCCAGACATTGTCTTATTGGCCTCTTCCACCTGTGATTTTCACAGACTGTCCACAGGTTTATGGTTTGAAAAGATGGCACTTGCTCCAAATTTGTTGTCCAATAGCTTCATAGAAGCATACTCCTTTTTTCATTCAAATTTTGTTCTAAACCAAACATCTTCCAAAAGACCAAAAAATACACAGTCTCTGTCCCCAAACATTTTAATGTTTTATGTGACAAAACGGGTGGGAGATTACCAGCAGGAAGGAAATAGAAGTAGGAAAGTAAAGGGTTACAGATTATACACACGGCACAATCCTCTTCTTTTAAAATTCAGTAGACGTTTTACCACTGACTTCAATGGGTGGAGAAGTGTGCCTGCAAAAGCCTAAAAGGAGAGTGGCTGCCATGTCAACAACCACAGTCTGACCAGTGCATACAGCTACTTTCACCCTCTTTCAGAACAGCCAGCATCTGAGTGACTGATGCAATGGGTGTCTTCAGATAGACAGCACCCATCTGCTCCGCCTCACCCCGGATGGGCTGTCTGTTTAAACATGGCCTGCCATATGTGCAGACAGAGCAGAGGCAGAGCAGAGGCAGCCCTTCTGGCAGTGCTCTGGAACATCCAGGAGGACCTCCAGTGGAGCGGACAGCCCAAACCTGGGGCACCTCCAGTGGAGCGGGGCTTCTGTCTGCCTGCCCAGTAGATGGCTGCTGTAGCTCCACTCTTGGCCAGGGCTTGCCCTGAGCAACACCATAGAGTTGTGGGCAGCAGTCTAGAGTATCAGGCAATCTGACCTCAACACTATAGTGTTGGCAACCCCAGACCTGCCCTGGGGTGAAACACCTGTGTCCACGTGAAAACATCCAATACATTAATTACACCGTTCCTACATTAGCTCACTTTCATTTCTAACTTCCCTTTAGGGAACTCCTGCACTAAAACTGAAATGATTAATCGCCAAAAGGAGAAACTCCATCAAATTCAAATTATCCAAAATGAAACAGAGACCAAATGGTATTTGAGTGTTCTTTGTTCACTTAGTTACCCCAGTTTTTGTCTTTTCATGTTGCGTTTCATCTGTGCATTCAGCCCATTCCCTAGGGGTCATTTCCAATGTACAGCAATATACAACAGTTGCATAGGCAATACTTGAAGTTATCAAAGTGTGAAATACCAAAACCATGACCCCAAATGAAAATGAATAAAAAACAAAAACATATCAGACGCAAGATTGAAATTAAAAATGGCCAAAATAATCAAGAGTGAGAAAATTCAGTTGCTTGAATACTTGGATGTCATTTAGGTTGTCTGGATCCTATCCAAAATTACAAAAAAATAAAATAAAATAAATCTCTTGAACATTTATTCTGCTACCTATTTCAGCTAGAAATAGCACATAATGGTAGCCGCTTGCTTGTGTGTACATGGGAATTAGTACTTCATAAATCTGAATCTGCAGCTTAAAAAAAAAAAAAGGAGACGCTATAGATGCAGATTTGGATCCACATGTAGCAAATGGTTTGGGAAGGAGGGGCTGTTCTGCTCTTTTTAGGAAGCAGGCTAGACCATTCCTCCCCCACCCCAATGATTTAATGTGGTTTGGAGGTTCCTTTATCCCCACTGAACAGCGGATTAGTGGGAAGCAGGGAAGAACCCTAGTATACTGGGCACACTGGCACTGAAGTGCTTTTGTGGGGAGGGAGCGACTGTTCCTTCCGGCCATCAGCAAAGTGGTGCACATAGGGGAAAATAATCCAAACTATGGGTACACAATGCTGGGTACTAAGCTAGGAGTTACCACTCAGGGAAAGGATTTGGGAGTGATTGTGGACAATACACTGAAATCCTCAGCCCAGTGTGCAGCAACAGTCAAAAAAGCAAACAGAATGTTAGGAGTTATTCGTAAAGGGATAGTGAATAAAACGGAGGATGTCATAATGCCTCTATACAAATCTGCAACCGCACCACAAATATTGTGTGCAGTTCTGGTCGCCCCATCTCAAAAAAGATATAGCTGAACTAGAAAAGGTACAGAGAAGGGCAACAAGAATGATCAAGAGCATGGAACGGCTTCCGTACAAAGAGAGGCTTGACATGCTGGGTCTCTTCAGCTTAGAGAAGACTGAGAGGGGACATAGAGGTTTATAAAATCTTGAGTGGTGTGGAATGGGTAGTTAGGGAACAGTTATTTACCCTCTCAAATAGTACTAGAACTAGGGGGCACTCCATGAAGCTAGCTGCTGGCTGATTTAAAACAAATAAAAGGAAGTACTTTTTCACTCAACACATAATTAATTTATGGAATTTGTTGCCAGAGGATGTTGTCAAGGCCAGTAGTATAGCTGGGTTTAAAAAAGGACTGGATACGTTCTTAGCAAGTAGGTCCATTAATGGCTATTAACCAAGTAGTTTACGGGATTAACTTCTTACTGTCGGGAGCTGGGAATGAACAACGGGGAATGGATTGCCCATTGTGACTGTTGGTTCTCCCATGCAATCAAGATTGGCCACTGTTGGAGGACAGGATGCTGGGCTTGATGTACCATTGGTCTGAGACAGTATAGCACTACTTATGTTCTTATTCCACGTTTCTTCCTCTCTGGGTGCTGGCAGACTGAGAGGGATTTCCTGCCAGCTGCCCAAGGGAAGAACCCACATGTTTTCCCATAGTTGTGAATTCCTGTAATTGGAGGTCACCCTTGTCGCTGCCTACCTCCTTGGGACAGAGGTGGCCTAACATATGGAAGCAACCTTAGTTCTACCCATGAAAAGGTAGCCTTAAAACATGTATGCTCACACCTTTAATAGAAAGACTTAGGATGGTATCATTAATCTAGAATATACACAGTAACATACCTCCCAATATTTTGAGTGGTCAAAAAGAGACAAATCTCAACCCCTCAAGAAATAAGCCCTGCCCCTCAGTGAGCAAGCTCTCCCCCCCTCCCCCTCCCATATCCCAAGTGCATAAAGAGGGACAGAAGCTCTCCTGTTTATCATTTCATTTAGTTTCTTGCCATTCCACCATCTCCCCATTGTCCTCTTAAGTGCATTTCCTGGGAGGCAACAAGGAAAGAGATGCCTGAAGTTTGAATTCTGGACTCTCTCTCTTTCCCTCTCCTGAAAGAGGGACTTTCATCCCATTAAAGAGGGACAGTAGGATTCCGTACAGAGGGATTTGATAATTAGTCCTGGGATGACAGGTCCGTTTAAGGGCATTTTCAGATGGACACTTATCCTGGGATAGCAGCTTTAATCCCAGGATGGGATGTCCGTCTAAATGCTGTCAACAGTGATTATTAGCCCAGGATAACAAAAATATCAGGGTGTTATAAAACCCAATTTGCTGGGGTTTAACACAACCGGGTGTTAAACTAGTCTGGGATAATGTCTGTCTGAACGACTATTCTGGGATAGTCACTATCCCAGTGATTAGCGCCACAGAGTCCAGCAGCAAGAACTGACAATTTCTCTAGGCATTTTCTGCATCTATAGTATCTAGGAGCACATGACTGTGGGGTGATTGTATTACCACTGTCATTGTTTCACAATGCATTGTCGAGCGCCAAGTTTAAATGCCTGCAGAACAAAGGGATGAGTTTCTATTTCCTTCAACTCAGAAATCAGAAAAATAAAGAAAATCAGATTTTCTTCAATCCCAGAAATTGGTGCTCTGAGCACAGACAAAAAGCACCATGGGATTGATATTCATCCCAAAGACTTCAATCCTGGGATAACATCAATGTACTGCTCACATAGCTATCCTGGAATAGAGTTATCCAGGGATAGAAATGTCCATCTAAACAGGTACCACTTTGTAAACCCTGAATAATAAGCACCGGAGATTATTCTAATTATCCAGGAATAGTTTGTCCATCTGAAAATGCCCTAAATGCAGCATTCAGTGATTATAATCCCTGAATCACAAAAAAAACACTGAGATTACAAAACCCCTTTTTCCACAGAGTGTTAGGGCAAGAGTGGACATCCTCTCTACGCAATTCTGCTTCTATGGTATCTAGTAACACATGACTGTTGGGCGATAGGACGATTGTATAAAAAGAAATCTGATCAAACCTCTTTCTCTCTCTCTCACTCTGTATACATCTGCTCTGCTATCTTCCAAATTGCCTCTGCTCCCAGGCTCTGCTCTGTCCATTGATAAACTGATGGGGCGAAAAGCATAATGGGACTGATATTCATCCCATATATTCTCAAACCAGGATAACAGCAACGTGCTGTTCATTGAACTCTCCTGGGATGGATTTCAATATGGGATAGAAAAGTCTGCATAACCAGGTAACATTTGTAATCACTGGACACGGGATTATTTTCTCCTAATCCCGGGATGAAGTGTCTGTGTAAAAATGCCCTGAAAGGAGGCCTGTCCATCCTAAATAAGTACAGTTGAGAGGTATGCAGTCATTCCGAGGACAGAATTTTTTGCTATACCTTTATGGGCTAGTGGCCTCTTTAGCCCAGTAGCCTGGTCCACTGCCAGGTCTGGATTGAGGGAAAGTGGGGCTACCTTCCCAGTCACTGCAGACTTTCTGTGGGCCACAGTTCCTTGTGGTTGAGGTCCTGTGGGTCTGTATTTTACACCAGAGCATCTGCAATGGAAGTTGTCATTTTGAGTTTATTCATGGACGTCAAGTACTGGCAGGCTTTTGTGGGACCTCCAGCACATGGTGCCCTGCCATGCTGTTGGCACATGTCTGGATCCGGCCCTGGCCACTGTTAGATATTTTAAAGAAGTGCAAAAATTCCTGAAGTTACAAAGGAACCAGCCCCCATAGGAAGTTGTTCCTAACCCACCCTGATGTTTCGTTATATTTGAGGCAAGATGATGTATATTCCTTCCAGAACCCTAGGTGGATTATTTCAGTCTTTATTGTTGCAATTCTGGACCACCACCACCCCCAATACTTTTCTGAATCCTGCAAAGCTCTTGCAACAACAACAACGAGTTCCACAAACTAACTGTGTGTTGTGTAAAGAGACGATTCCTTTAATGAATTGTGAATTTGGCACATTTCATGTTTACTGAAGCCTCCTAATGGGATTCTGAAACAGATTGAACAGAAGTGCGCTTAGACAATTTTTCTAATCACCACATTATATTATACGTCTCTGTCAAGTCCCTCCTGATAGATTTTGATCTGCCTCCATCTATATTTGCTTTAAAGTCCTATATGAGCAGAGACGTATTATCAGTTGGAAATTTCATGTAACCTCATATTTGCAGTGCCCAGCCTGCTTTGAAGGGCATGCTGTTCAAATAAATTGCATAATCTTTAGAACAAAATTCCTGACTGCTTGCAGACTACTTCTCTGAAGCTGTCTGAATAGCAGGCTTATAATGGTTTGCAACCCTGAACTTCTGTGCAAAGGCCTTTGTGGGGCCACATCTTTTCATATGGGTCGGAGAGAAAACTCTAGCATTTTTAGGGCTGATATAAAATCCTCTGTTATTACCAGCTGTAACATTACCATCCCCAGTTAGCATGAGCTGATCACTTCCCTTCCTCTTCATGAGTGACAGCTGTCAGATTTGCTGACCGCTGTGTTCGTTAGTGTTTTCTTTCACTTCTCCTCCCCCGACATTGGCTTGCTGTTTAGCTGCAAACATCTCCTGATTAAACCTAGTAAACAAAACCAGGGACAATATGGAAAACATGTGACAAGGTTAATGCCAGCTGTAGCCACGTCAGCAGCCTAGTTTATATTTAGTGGGGAAGTACGCTGGAGGGAAGGTGAAGAGTTCAGGGAGGGATTCAACCTGGCTGCTTGGATCTGAATCAGAACTGCTGCTAAAGATTGAATTGGCCTTTTCAAATAATGTGTCGTCCGCTCAGTTTTCAAGCTGTCCAGCTTGCAGATCAGTGTTCTCTTTGGAAGAGCGCTTTGGAAAAAAAAAGCCATTTGACTCCCTTAAGTATTGCCTACCTTGTAGCATAAAGCTAAATAATTTTCTGGGCAACGGTTCCAAACCTGAAAAGCCTCTATCATCAATCCACACATTTATATGACCAATATTGCCATAATATTAGCGCACCTAAGCCAAGGGTAAGGAACCTTTTCTCTACTTTGATAACTAGTATATACTCAACAGGCCAGATAGGAGTTGGGGGTGCATAAGGGGTGTCCTTAGGATTGGCAAGGGAAGGGAGGGTCCCGATCATAGATTTTTGCCATGGATTAAGGAGCTGCCTAAATGAGTCAGACCAATCTTAGCCCAGTATTGTCTCAACCTGACACAGCAGCAGGGTTTCACAACCAGCTCCCTGGCAGAGGCCTCACCCAGGCATACGACCCGAGACCCTCCAGAGGCCTCAACCAGGCATGCTAGTAGAGATCCTAGGAATTGAACTTGGGACCTTATCCATACAAAGAATGCACTCTATCACCTGAGCCATGGCCCACCTCTGGTAGCCTTCAGTGTGTGCCCTCATTCCTGCTCCCTCCCCCTCTGCTCACTTTTTGGTGCTTGAGGATAGGAACTGGATCAATGGGCAAGATCCAAGAACTGGAAATAGGCCATGGGCTGGAGGTGGCCCACAGGCCAGGAGTTTGCTGCTCCTGACCTAAGTGTTCAATCTAATCTTTATAGATTTATTCTTACCACAGTCCACGTGAGGATAGTATCCCTTTAAGAATCTCCTTGTTTACCAAGGAGCCTCACAGAGGTACAAATATTTAGATTTATATTTGTGTTTGTGCAGAGGTTACATTTACCCTGGAAGGGCAGTCTTTACCTGACCACAAGTGATAGACTCTTAAAACTGGGTAATGTTAAACAAGAGGATTCCACGCAAGGCCCCCACGCGTTTGAAGCTGGTGCATGGGAAGGCGCGTTCCTGTGATCCATGCACTGGCCACCCGGTCTCCACACGGGACACTCCAGAAAAACCCAGAGTGCCCCGTGTGGGGACTGGGGGGCCAGTGTGTGGATGAGGTAGCCATGCGGGGAGCCACCCATGTGAAATGCTCCCCATTTCAGGAAGTGCATGGTCATCCTGCACCTGCCCCACACACTGACCCCAGACACCTGCCCTGCAGCGCTCATTTAAAAACACCCACAGTCTTGGCATAATCACTGAAAACATAAGCACCTATCTCCCTTCTCCTCTACCCTAAGACTCCTTCTAAAGAACCTAGGAAGCACCACGCATGAGGTACAACAATATTATTTCATTATATTGTGCTGGCCATGTCTTGTTGGAGCCTGAATCAGGGCCCCATTGTGACAAACACACAGCAAAGAGACAGTCCTTGCGCCCTGAGAGCTCCTGGCTAAGTAAAGAGCTTGCACAATCTATTATTATCATTTTACAAATGGGAAACTGAGGCACCGAGCTAACAAATCTGGTTACTTGAGCAGCACACATCTAATAATCCCTAATTATGGGCATTTTTACACACACCTTAAAGTTCCGGATTTTTTTCAGTCTTCTGGGTTTACAAGTCCTAAGTTCTGGATGCATTTCTCTCTCTCACACTCACACTGCCCTAAGGCAGTTCCTGGATACATTCTTCACACAAACACTGCTCTGAGGCAGCCTAAAGTAACCACAGCTGTAGATGTGACAGTCTGCCATGGAAACCAGGTGACCACAGCTGCCTGGAGCAAAGCAGTTTACCAGGAGAACTTTTTACACACAAAAGTTCTGGGAGAGGCTCTACACAGAATTTCAAAGAGCCGGATGTTTAAGATCTGGGTGAGTGATTTAGACACACAGAAAGTTCAGGATGTAACAGCAAACATGCAGGAGAAATGTGTGTGTAAAAATACACATTGTCTTGATTACAAGCCCATTCTTCCTCCTTGCATTAGGAGGAGCTGGAATGCTCCATCTGTACCGTATCCCACTCCTCCGAGAGCCTTTCTGCCTTTTCTTACCTGGAGCTCAGTGGGGAGACTGATCTGGGTAGGACTGGGAGTGGAGTCACACATAACACTGTGTAAATCAGATGTCTGTGGGCCCCAGAACATGTATAAGTAGCCATGGACTCCTGTCGTTCCATGTGAGGGAGTCAATGGGCGTTCCAGCCCTGCTTTAAATGCAGATTTGGTGTTTAGATTTGACCTGAACTCATGTTCTGGGGCCCCCCGGACATCCGGTTTAATCAGTGTTATGTGTGAGTCCACCCTGTGTTTGGATAGGTGGGCATATAATCTTGGATTGGGAATCTAGCTAGAGAGTGATTAGAAAATTTCCTGGAACAAGGAAATTGTGAGGAATGGCTTCCAAGTCAATGTAAGGCCTATAAGAAGATCCCTGAAACAGGGGATTGAGGCCTGAGTTTGTGAAATTAATTCCACATTCACAACCAGGTTGGTAGTTTAGGTGGGCCTCTGCAGCTAAAAGGGAAGTGTTGGAAAGTGCTAGAAGGGTCTGGAATAAAGTGACTGATATTGTTGAAGAAACTGAAGTGCAGATGAGGGCAGCATGCCAGAATAGAGCAAGCTGCGTATACTCCCCTGAACAATGTTGAAGCAAAAGATCTCGTAAAAGAACATGATTCCGTGTTTTGAGTTTGGTCAGAAATGCTGAAAACAGCCTCCCTCAGGTATCTTGGTACTTGTACTTCTGCTTCTCAGAGATTCACAAGAAATAAGTGACCCAAATCCTTTCAGACTGTAGATGGATAGTTTCAGTTCTTATTTAAAGTGATTGCTTTGGAGCTAAATGCATGGGAGAGTGTATTTTCTTCTCAATACTGATTGTGCTTGAAACATTTTTTTGAGTTAAGGTTCCAATTAGTGATACGCTGGGATTAGAATGTTAGTTTTGTAATGCTCTGAATTCAGAAACATGGCCAGAGCAATTTATCCTCGTTGCTGTTATCTTGGCAGCTAGTTCAGCTGTCAGGAATTCCTCTTAAAATCGATTCTCGGAATGGTTGTATTTCCAATGCCCAAAATGTTGCAAGAAGCAGGCTTTTGTGGATGACTTGGAAGTACTATGTGTATTTTCATTTTTACAATTCTGGACATTTTGGGAGTGTCTAGCTAGTGTCATTCTTTTCCAACTGAGAAAGGCTCCGTTCTCTTGGGTTTGGGTGGTTAGCTATTCTAAACTATAACAACTGCATATGGCTGGCAAAGATGTAATAGAAGAGCTATACTATAGTAGTGCCCTTTAAATGAAGGTATCTCAAAGAGACTGCCTTGTTTTGTTCTGTATTCATGTTCAGCCTTGAGCCATCTCCGGAGTGGGTTTTCTTTGGGGGGTGGAGTGGAGCTTGGTATGAAGGTATTCTGCTCTGAATGGGTTAAGAATGTGCAAGGGTGAGTCCTGCAGCTGAATTTATCTTGGTAACTTAAGATGTCCGTGAATGTGGAACACTCATACTACTGTAGTTATTCCTGTACTGGCTTCCCCTCCAAGCCCCGACATGCTTTCTTCCATGTATGCTTCTTGGGTTTCACTGGGGGTAAAGTTTGGAGGGATCTGGTGACAAACAGGCCTTGATCTTTTAGACGCAGTGTAGGAAAGTTGTTTATACCCTCGCACATCTTCCTTTTTGCCATGTTGGAAGAAGAGGAGGTATCTTTTTTGTAGGTAGGAATTCATGAATTAGTATTGAAAAAAATCACTTGGAGGATGATTAGCATAAAGAAAACAAAACAAGGGTCTGTTTTTTCTGTTTACAAGCTGGGTTATAAAAAATGACACACACACCCCGCCCAAGGGCTTGAATACAGAGTAAAGTCAAGACCATGCCATTTGCCATAGCCCTGCAAAATGTAGTGGCAAAGCTGGGGAGTTGCACAATTTGAACGGAAGATTGTGGGGGGTGGGGGGAATTGTACTATTCTTTCTAGTCTCTTTTAGGAGACTGCAGGTTACAGCATATTTTGGGATAATGTGCAACCAAAGAAAGCAAGAAGAAATTAGACTCTACCAACTTAAAAGTAAAAGGTCTGTGATTGCTCTTCACCCTTGTTTGAATAATGAACCCAAACCAAATCTTGCATCTGAACAAATTCCAGATTTGGGAGGGTTTGGAAACAGAACTCTGCTTGAGATCCAAGTTTTACATCTGGCTCCTTCCTGAATAACAAACTAAACCAAAACCTCAGAAGCAAATCCATCTGAACTAGAGGGTGTCCAAAACATGGATGCAATACAAATGTTGTGGTTTGGGTCCATTGTGGCTTACAGGATAGATGAGTTCTAATGCATGCTAGCTAATGCCTAAGGGCATGGTAACCATCACATAACACCACAATTTATTACATTTCTTCCAAACAATTTTCAGATCTTCATGCATCCCAGATCTTGGAGCTTATGAAGAATCCACATTGGAACCATCAAGTTCCTTGACTACTTTAAGAGCTGAATTATTAATTCAGCTAATAAGTACGTATTTATCATTTGGGGGATTTTAACAATCATAATTGCTGTTACCTCTGAGCAGTTCCAGTGAGAGTGCTTGATTTCCATTATTTGTACAGTTCCTGTACAGTTCATCCATTGCTACCCAAACTAAGGTAATGCCTTCCTTTCTCTTTTGCATTTATAATTCTCCAGATTAACTGAGACTTCATTTATCTGGATCTGTTTCCTGACATTAAGGCCATAATTTAGGAGAGTGAAGAGAGCTCTGAAAAGAGATGAGGAATGTGAGATCCACTTTCACTGTGGATCTTCTTGCTTGCCTTGTATTTTCCATATGCATCTATATTATTGCGGGAGGTACAAGGGTAGAGAAAGGAGTGGTGCTGATCCCTACTTACAGTTCTTTTATTTCTCCCCTGCTCCTGTTTATGATGGCATCGGTGATTTCTAATACAGGACAAACTGGTTAGAAGCAACAGCTTAGAGTTAAAGCATAGGACTCAAATCTGAGTTCTCTTTTTTTCTTTTTTTTTGAATATATTTTTATTAACTTTTAACAAACCAATATTTCACATTCTCAATTCTTAAGTCTTATCTGAGTTCTCTTCTAAGGTCTGCAATGGAATTCTGTGTCATCATAGGCAAGTCACTTCTGCCAAACACTTCAAACCCAGGTACAAAATATTAGGTAATAAAATCCCTGTTGAGGTAAAGGCAAGGCATAAATGGTTGGACACTCGGAGGTGCTGGACATTCAGCCTTAATTAAAATGGATGGTCGTCTGTTCAGCACTTCTGAAATTCAGACCATTTATTTACATGACCCAGTGTGGATTTTCTTTAGGTACCTACGTGTGACAAGTTTGCCTTCGACATCAGCATTTATGGGCCTTTTCGCACAAATGCCCCATCCTCCATGTACGTGTGTGTGTGTCTGTGTGTGTGTCTTTGCGATCACTGCAGTGGGTGTGGGGGAATGGGGAGGCATCTATGGGAAAGTCGCAGTCGGTAGGCGGGGGTGCGTGCGCGCGTCCACCCACCTCCACCCATCACCTGTGCACGGAGAAGTGGCCACCAATGGCGGATGCTCCCTGGGTGGAGGTGGGTGGGTGTCCATGGGAATGCACCCCATGCACTGCCCACCCACTGTGCCACTCCCCCTCCCCTTGCACAGCGGGCTGTATGAAAAGGGCCTGAGTCTCTAGAATGGGAATAAGTAGTTCTGTCTGATCAAGGGTGTTAAGAGTGAGGTGATCAAATCTGCAGATGACACGAAGTTATTCAAGGTAGTTAAAACATGAGCAGACTGTGAAGAACTTCAACAAGATCTTACGAGACTGGGTGCCTGGGCATCTAAATGGCAGATGAGATTTAACGTGGACAAGTGCAAAGTGATGCACATAGGGAAAAATAACCCAAACTATGGGTGATTTTATATGCACTGGTTGCGTGACCCAGGTATTTAGTTCGCTATTACATTGAGGTATTTAGTTCACAGTCTGCAAATAACGCGTGGCCACCTTGAATGCATGTGATCGCGTCCATTATCACATATAATCCCGCCTCACTGGATTTAAAAAAATCGCACAAGCGGGTCACACGACTGCAACCCGCTCGTATAAAAGCAGCCTAGGAGCACACAGTGCTGGGTACTAAGCTAGGAGTTACCACTCAGGAAAGGGATCTGGGAGTGACAGTGGACAATACACTGAAATCCTCAGCCCAATGTGCAGCAGCAGTCAAAAAAGCAAACAGAATGTTAAGCGTTATTTGCAAAGGGATATAGAATAAAACTGAGGATGTCATAATGCCTCTATACAAATCAATGGTGTGACTGTACCTTGAATATTGTGTGCAGTTCTGGTCGCCTCATATCAAAAAAGATATAGCTGAACTAGAAAAGGTACAGAGAAGGACAATGTAAATGATAAAGGGTATGGAACGGCTTCCGTACAAAGAGAGGCTTGACAAGCTGGGTCTGTACAGCTTAGAGAAGATAAGACTGAGAGGGGACATGATAGAGGTTTATAAAATCTTGAGTGGTGTGGAACGAGTAGATACGGAATGGTTATTTACCCTCTCATAGTACTAGAACTAGGGGACACTCCATGAAACTAGCTGCTGGCAGTTTTAAAACAAATAAGAGAAAGTACTTTTTCCACTCAATGCATAATTAACTTATGGAATTTGTTGCCAGAGGACGTTGTCAGTGCCAGTAAAATAGCTGGTAAGAGAACTTCTTAGAGTATAGGTCCATTAATGTCTATTAACCAAGTAGTTTACGGGATGAACTTCTTACTGTTGGGAGCTGGGAGTGAACAACAGGGAATGGATTGCCCATTGTGACTGTTGGTTCTTCTCCCATGTGATTGAGATTGGCTACTGTTGGAGGACAGGATGCTGGGCTTGATGGACCGTTGGTCTGACTCAGTAAGGCATTACTTATGTTCTTATGTTCTTCATTACAAAGTTGGTGATATTGGGTGTCTTCACATGGAACATCCCAGAGCACTGCCTGCGCAGCGAGTAGCCCAACCCCAGGGCAGGGGCCAGAGGTGGGACTGCTGTCTGTCTGCTTGGTGATAGCCAATGCAGTCCCACTCTCAGCCAGTGGTTGCCCTGGAAATGCCATAGCATTGAGGGTGGTCTGCCTACAACGCTATGGTGTGGGGGAGGGACTCTGCGCGGGCAGACCATGGACCCTGGGATCGGCCGGGTCCATTTAAAATGGACCCAGGTGCGGTTATGTAAGTGGGCAAACATGGGGTTGTGTCCTCAGGCTTACTCCAGGGTCATGCACACCCGTGTCCATGTGAACATACCCATTGCATTCATAAGACGACAATCTTAAATCATTTGCTTTGGAGTAATTCCATTTAAGCCCATAGGGACTACTCTGGAGTAAGCGATTTGTAGATCGTGGCCATCAGTGTTTAAGAAGGTTTGATATAAAGTGCTCAAACAACATTTGAAGCAGAAAACTGATTGCAAACAAACAAACAAAAACCAGTATTCCTCTTCCAGGACACTTTCAATCCCTTTGTAATGCTGAAATTACCTACCAAGAGTACTATTTAAGTGTATCTTACAAATGTTAAGAAAAGAACAAATAGTTCCATACTGAGATAAGTTTTAAATATATCATATATTATGGTATTGTTATGAGGAAGGGACTTCCTTTTAAAAAAATCATACTCGTCAGCACTGCATCAGCAGAAGTTTCTTTCCTTCCCAATTTTATGTGAAAAGCAACGTAGTTTATAAGCTGCGGTATTTTCAATGCGCTGATACAAGCAATACTAGCTGTAGCTTGCTCAACAGTATGTAGTCGGAGTATTTAAATGAGAAGAGCACTTACACAAATAGACAGGGAGCATCTTCAGCTGTATATGTAGTATTGAAGAGTCCTGATGGGCTCAAGAACCTTTTGGCTAAGCATAATTTCAGATTTGGACCAAAAAAGGACAAGGAATTAATTATATCGCCTGAGCGTTGCTTTTTACAGACCTGTAGGGCTGAGATGGGTGCTTAATTTAGCACCCACAAGTAATAACCACATTTTTGGGTATAGCATCAGGTACCTGACAGGTTACCCAGGTACCAATTGGGTAACCAGATACCCTGCCCCCCCGCCCATTGGTATTTTTTTTTTTACCAATTACCACGCTTTGATTTTCTGCTTACAAATCAATATATTGGATCAGAAAACAAAAATAACCAGGTCAGAAAACCTGTAAAATCCACAAAACCTCCAAAAATCGCGGGGTTTCCCACCCCAACCCCCCCAATCAGAAAAATCCTGGGAGGGTGGGGGACAAAAAAACCCAAAAAACCAAAACATCAGGTCAGAAAACAAAAAAATCAGGATGGAATTTTTAAAATAAATAAATAAAAAAAAACAGGACCAGAAGTCAATTTTCCTGGACAGAAAACTGATAAATAGATATCCGAAGTCAGCAAATCAACAAAAATTTTAAAAATTGGTACTAGAAATTGACATTCTGAGACATTGGGTACCCAAATTGGGTTTTAATCAGGTACTAACCAGTACCCAATATT
The DNA here is from genome assembly GCA_003113815.1 of Sphenodon punctatus. Lineage (NCBI taxonomy): Eukaryota > Metazoa > Chordata > Lepidosauria > Sphenodontia > Sphenodontidae > Sphenodon > Sphenodon punctatus. The sequence goes on along the minus strand of QEPC01008404.1, from coordinate 130,739 downwards.
CTCAGGTTGATTTGGGTACTGGACATTTGACTGGAATACCTGTTTTGTGGGTAACTGCTTTCAGCTCTACAGACATAGACATAGGTCCTGAAGTTTCTCCTCAGCTTTGTTGAAATGTCCTGTTTGCAGTGTTAGGACACCACTTGCCAGCCCTATTTGAAACAGTCTAATAAAAAACAGCAGGAGGAGGGCAGTGCCTAATTTCATGGCATCACGGTAATCTGGGGGAATGAGACTGGTTTTCTTCCACTATTTCTCTCAGGCCTTGGTGAATCGAGCTAGCTACCAGTGGCATTAGCTACCAGTGAGATAGCAGGTGGTTTTCACTATCAGCAGAGTTAAAATGAACTCTGGGCTTAAAGTTATTTAACAGTCTTTACTATAAAGCCAGACAAGAAAAATTTTAACAAAGGAAGAACTGTGCAAGTTGTAAATACAGTGCAGCACCTTCCGGTGGGCCTGCATTCCAGGGAAGATGATTCTTCAGTTCTTTCAGGCCCCTCCCTTGTGCTACAGGATGCCATTTTATCCCTATTAAGTGTTTCTGGGTGGAGAAAAGAAGCTCTTGATTAACCATGTCCCTACCATCCCTGAAGGAGCTTGTGTTACCTCCTTATGTTCCCACAGTCTGTTAAACAACCTCATGTTGGGATTTTTTTCCACAGCACTCTTCAGATCAAGGTAGCTACCCCAGAATGAAAGTATCTACTTTGTTTTGCGGTCAAATCAAATCAAATCGTTTAATTACGCGTAGCCTCAGCCATAGCATATAATACAACCAAATGAAAATGCCGTCAAGCGGATACATAAAAGAAAAAAATTAATACATCAGAATAAGACTAAGTATCAAACATACGAAAACTATGATAACTAATAAATTAGGCATCATTGATGGACTTAAAAGTAAGGAACTTCTCCCTAATAATAAAAACATCTACTAAAAATGACATAACTGCCTGGGTTGTTTCCATGGAGCTATCCAACAAAAGGTAGTTCACTATTTCTGAGGTGGCTCTACCTGGAAGGTTTTTTAATATCTTAGCCAACCAAAGAGTTCGAATCTTGTCATATAGATGACAGTGGCAGATAATATGACCCACAGATTCCATTTCGAGGTAGTCGAAAGGGCAGAGTCTCTGACGGTAAGGCAAGGCTCTGAATCTCCCTTCCAAAACCCGCGAGGGAAGGGCATTTAGCCTAGCACACAAAAATAAATATATCTTCCTAAAGGAACAGGCATATGATAGATAGTGTGCCTGTGTTGCTACGTGCGGTGTCAGATCTTTATAGTGCACTAGAAACCCACATGAAGTGATAGAGGCCAAATCCTCCTGCCTGCTAAGGTCCCTTAAGCGTAAAGAGACCTCTGTCCTAGCTGCTGCTGGCTCCTTAATTAATAGTGCTGATATGGACAAACCCATAGAACAAATCTTTGCTAACACTGCCTTGCTCCAGGAGCTTGGAAATGAATCTTCACGTAGGAAAGAAAATAAACCATTACCCAAATTATATGGGTGGTTAATCCGTAACCATAAGGTAATGGCCTGCCGCCAGATCTCAACACTCCAAGGTAATTTACCCATTTCTAAGCGGATAGCTGCTGAGGGAAGGAACACCATTGGGAACCCTTATCAGTGCGCGCAAGCTTTTTGCCTGAAGTCTGTCCATATCAGACAGGTACGGCAAGGCCCATACAGCCGCACCATACATAAGTTGAGCTCTAGGCTTAGCCTCCAGAACCCTAAGTGCATGTTTTGCAGTCATAGAAGGGGCTGTGATCAGAGGCGGGTCCACAGTATGAAAAGAGCAACAGAATAATGGCTTGCATCCCACCCCCCATTTTTTTTATAATTTCAAGAAGGTTGCAACCAGGAGGCTAGTCTTACTTCTTTAAAAGAAAAGGAAAGGAAAGCCAAGACTCACAATTTTAACATCTGGGGCTTTACAATTCTGTAGAGTACCGCGGGTTACTGCCCAATATTTTCTCTACTTCCAGGGGGCCTGCAGTGCCCCCTGTTTTCAGCAGGGCAAGGTGTGGGGTCCCCACTCTCTCCAAGTGGGTCCCCAAACCTAACCACTTCTAGGGCCCTGCAGAGTGTGCCCCTTGGGGTATGGGGCCATGGGGAACAGGGCGGGGCCACTAGGGCTCCTGCATTTTATCTTTGCTCTGGGCCCCACAAATGCTAAGGCCAGTCCTGCTGTAGAAAGGACATCTCCCAGCATGCTAGTGTAACCCATGCTATTACTGCTTTTGAAATTTAAGGACTATAATTATAAGCATTTCTATGTTAACTACTGTAGAGGGACAGTACTAGGGTAATCATGGTCACCTCATCCTCCTCTGTCTCCTATATGGTCTGAGCAGCACTCTTGGGATGGGGATGGCTGTTCTCAGCACCTTCTAGAAGAGTCCAGCCTGAATTGGAAGAGTGTAGCTATCTCACACCATTTTTAGACGAGGGCACCTCCGGAGCCGCGTGTTAAGAGAGAAGCCATGCCGCGCTGCCGGAAGTGACGTGCTCCCCGTTGCCAGCAGCGGTGGTGGCTGGAGACGTGGCGCTTTGCAGAGGCGCATTCTGGAGACCTCAGGTCTCCAGAACGCGCCTCTGCAGAGCACCGTGTTTCCAGCCACTGCTGTTGCTGGCAACGGGAAGCACATCACTTCCAGCAGCACGGTGCAGCTTCTCTCTTAACGCGCAGCTCCGGAGGCCCTCGTCTAAAAGCAGTGTTAGAAGGGTGGAGGAGGCCCTGTTCAAGGACTGTTATTCACAGGCCAGATCTGAATATTTACAGGTATGTGTTTGGGATCAGAGATCTCTTTTGGAGGGGGAGGGGATTCTTAAAGAAGAAAAAAAAAGGGTATTGACTGTTTACTTGTTGAATATATATGTAATATATGTGCATATGAGTTTTGGATGGGGCTGGCTGTTCTCAGGACCTTCTAGAAGAGTCCAGCCTGAATTGATTGCTTACACCTGTGAATAAGCTATTTTGTGTATGTTCTCTGCTGTGTTCAGGAGTATCTGCTTTGGCTTCTGGTTCACTGTCTTTTTAGCATGATTTTTAAGTGACCAACATGGGGGTTAAAGCAAAGTGGAGGTTGTTTCATTACTCTCTGGGTAACAATTCCTGAATGATGTGTGAGGGCCCAGGACCTGGAACTGGCAGTTCGGAGGTGGTGACTTGCTCTGCATTGCCACTTTTCCCTGCTGGGGCTCTCCTTGCTTGTCAAAGCCACACTTCCACCAGTCCTGGCTTGGCCCTGTCTGTTTATAAGGCCACCTAACTAACTACCATAGGAGTCTGGGGGTGAAGCTATATGTTTCACTTCCTGCCTTGTTTTCCAGCCTGTCTTCCAACTCCTGTTCCTGCCTTGATCCAGCCCTATTTCCAGCCTGTGCTCTAAACCCCCTCTTCTAGCTCTGTGTCTCAGCCCTGTGTTCCAGTCTTGCTTGTCTTGGAATCTTCTTGCTTGTAGTCTTGACTTGTAGTCCAGCAGTCTTGAATGACTGCTTGCCTATATGTGTGGCTTGCCTATTCCCTGGATGTTGTTTCTGCACTTGACCTGCCTTTAGTTCTGTTCTAACTGCCACTCTGGCTCGGACCAGATCCTGTAAACACTTACAGAACTTAAGGCTCCCATTCAAGGCCTCAGCTGAGAGATGTTTAATCAAGAGGTCCCAAAACTACGTTTCAGGACCCCAAGTGAGGTTACACTATCCGCAGATGGGGTCGTTCTTCTGACTAATATGCTGCATGTCTTTGTTTGTGTTTGGGGTCAGAGGATTATTATTTATAATTAAATCTGAAAATGGGGATCACCTTGGAAAAAATTTGGGAACCCCTGGTTTAGAGGGTTGTCTCTTAGCTGAGCTGTCAGGAGAAGCGTGCAAGCTCTGCTCTGGTTTGACTGCTAATTTGTCTGCGACAGTAGCAGTCAGAGAGACTGAAATCTAAGTGCCATCTGTGGGAGTGTTAATCTGTGTCTCAGTCAGTTGTCTGGGACCTGGTGTATGAAGCAAATTCCACTGGATAATTTCACAAAAGGTATGAATTACATTAAAAAACAACAATTCTATGTTAGTATCTCAGGGGCCAAAGTGGTGGGAGGAAAAAGGTGTTGCACATGTGGCTCACTCCAAAGCAGGGAAGCACTCGTAATTCTCAAAAAAACGATTGGAAGATTATTATTTTTCTTCCTCTGGGCCAAAGACCACATTTCTCTAGTCCCATTCTTGGAAAGAGCTAAGCTGTTTTTGCTGAAAGATTCAAAAAAATATTCAGCCTTGCAGGAGACTGTTGTCATTGAAAAGTATAGTCAGGATGGCTAATATTTAGCATTTATCATTTACGAAAAATAGAATCTTACAATAAAGTCACACCAGTGAACTACAGGTGTAGCTACCAGCTCTGCCTGTAATCAAAACAAAGCAGTGGAAATACAGGTACTGGACAGGCATCTTGGGCTGACTATCCAGAACTCTGAATGTTTCTTCAAATTTCTGAATCATTTGAAAATCACCAGCAGTTCCTTCAGCAGGCCATCTCTTAGAAGTAATTCACTACCCTGCCTTTTTACTGCCTTCTACTTCTTACTACAGAGCCTCCCACACACTTCTTCCTATCCAGACACCTTGAGGGCATTTTGTTTTGTTTTTTTGTCCATGGTGTCTTTAGACATAACATCAACAGATATCTGAATGTGTGTTTTGACCTTGATATGAACCCCGGTTTGGCCCTGTGTCCACCATGTGGCACTGCGCATAGACACACAACCCAACTTTGGGCAAATCAGTGTTTTGCTCCCCCCCCCACCCGATCTCAGCACGCAAATGCTGCCGCTTCATTCCCCGTATTGTACCTGCTAACATGTCACGTGATATCATTAGACACAACGTTGGCCACGTGTTCAGCACGAAAACGCAAATTGTAATTGTGATGCAATGTTGTTCATATTGTGTGTCCAACAGGTGGGCAAATTGGTGTTGGAATTGTTATGGTGCTTACACACAATGGCAAAACACGTGCTTAGGGGTTTTGACACCCAATCTTCGGGTGATTTCAGATGTTACATGCTCCCGGATCACCACAGTGGATTCCCAGCAGTGGTGAGCCAACCAACCCCCACCTGTGGTCCAGGACAGCCCTGAACAGGCGTGACAGGAGCAGGAACACGGCAGGGAAATGGACGGACAGACCACGGCCTGAGGCAGTGCAACAGACGTGATGCTGATTCCGGGCCATGGTCAGAACACCCAGAAGACACTGGGGAGGGGTGGGAGGCAGACATGGCCGACAGAGGGCAAAGGAAGCCAAAAGCGCCAAAAGCTGCTGATGCCCTGGTTGGAGCGGCTGCACACTCGCATGTGGGCCCCCATACCCATGGTCTGCAAGGCAGTGGAGGGTGTGCTGCTGGACTGTGCGATCCAGCTCATGGACCAGGAGGCCGTGATGGCTGGCTTCACGGCTGGAGGCTTCCCCAACTGCCTGGGCACCGTGGATGGCACCCACATAGAGATCCTCCACCCATTCGATGGGGAGGCCTCAGAATATGTCAACCGACACGAGTACCACTTCCTGCAGCTACAGGCGGTCATGGACCACCAGGGCCAGTTCATCGACATCCACTCCAACCACTCTGGACGCAGCCACGATGCCAGGATCCTGACCATCTCGCCCCTCTATGCCCGGATGTACCGTGGGGACTTCGCAAACATGGGGATGTCCCAGATTGAGGGGGTGCTGATGCCCCCCTGCATCCTGGGGAACCCGGCCTCTCCCCTCACCTGGTAGCTGATGAAGGCATACCCAGTCGTCAGGAACCCCGTGGAGGAGCTCTACAACACCTGCCTGTGTGCAAGCAGGGCCGTGGTCGAGAGAGCCTTCGGGGCCCTCAAGCAGTGCTGGAGGTGCCTCACAGACTGGCTGGACTACATGGTGGAGACCTCAGCCCTGGTGATCGGAGCCTGCTGTGTGCTGCACAACATGTACGAGACTGCCCTTGAGTTCCCCGTGCCTCGACGCCCACCAGGCCCCGTGCCACTCTACGTTAACGCTGCTAAACCGAGAGAGTATCAATATGCCAAGCGCATCCAAGCCACCCTGGTGAGGCGGATCTCCCGGGATGCCACAGCCTGAGGCCTCCCCCGCCACTTGACCGCCACTGGTACCCAGGCCACGCTAATGGGAATCCGCCCACCCCCTACCCGGGGGCCGTGACACGCAGTAGTGGCTGCTGTTGCTGTGCCCATGTCTTTATTGGTGTTTAATGTACAGTCATTTCCACCACCAGTACCATCCACCTCCCAGCACCGTGTTCCCCTCTTATCCCCCCTCCCCTTACGCCCCTCCCTGGGATCTCCTTGGCCTTCCCTTCGGCTGCCCTGTGGGCGCCATGGAGCTCTGTGAGCTTCCCTCACCCCCACTGTCCGTTTCCCCGACCGTGTCCTGGGAGGCCTCGGTGCCCTGAGGGGCAGGTGGTGTTGGGAGGGGGTGGCCCCAGTGCCGGAGAGGCCCCCCTGGGTGGCTGCTGCCTCTGGAGGCCTGAAGGGACTGGAAGGCATATCCATGGGACCTGTGAGTGTGCTGGTGCCTGGGGCAGTGGAGGTGTAGTGGGGGCACAGCGGGACCCAGAAGGGGCTGACAGGGTGCCCGGTGGGGTGGTGGCCATCACGTAAGCACTCATGGTGTCCGCGTGCAGCAGCAGTGACTTGTCAATGTTGTGGGACCGATCCATCTTCACCGAGTGCTCTGCCACCATGCGCTCTATGGCCTGTTCCAGCCACCAGAATGCCTCCACATGCCTGATGTGCTCCCGCCTCTGTTCGAGGTGCACCTCTGCCTGCAGCCTCTGGTCCCTGGCCTCCGCCTGCTGCAGGGTCGTGTCCGTGGCTGCCTCCGTCCGGTCGATGGCTGCAATAATCAGCTTCCCCTGCTCGGTGGTGGTCCGGACCATATCCTCTGCCTGCTACTCCTTCCAGCACCATACCCATGCCCTGTGCTTCTGCATCTGCTGTGCCAGGGGCACGGAGCTGTCTGTCAGGGTCTCGGCTGGTCACCCTGTTGGGGTGCACAGTAGAGGTTAGTCAAGCAGCCCTGCTGCATGCCTCCCATCTTGTACCACCACTTCAGGAGCTTGGGTGACAGGAGCAGGCAGCCGGTGCCCTCCCCCGGTGGCCCCCTGTATCCCAGCCTCCATGCCCCCCACCCTGCCACCTTGCCATGTAGCCTCACCTGGGACCTCCAGCTGCTCCTGGGTCTTCTCCCCACCATCCCCTTCACCTGCCAGTCCCATGTGTTGGGGTGTGCCATGACCTCTACAGACATGGGTGGGGGTGGGATGTGTTAGGCATGCTGTGCCCCCCCCAGCCATGGGTGGGTGGCCTGCAGCCCCTGCCCCTCTGGTCTGTGCCTTTGCAGGCCCTGGTGCCCCCCTCCCCCCTATCCAGGGTCTGGGGTTTCTGGGGTGGGTGGGGGCTGACCCGTGCCCTGTGGGGGTCCCCCGTTGGTCCACCCCCTTCAGTTTGTTCCCCCTCCCACCAGCTTGCCTATCTTCAATGTCAGTCTAGGAGCCCTCCGAGGCCAGCCCCTCAGTGTTGCTGTGGTCCCCCCTGGGCCCACTGACTGAGGGTGCCCAGTGTGCCTGCCTCTGATCTTCCTGGGTCGGACATGGGGTGTGGGCTCCTGGGGCTACTGCACCATGAGGGAGGCCTGCTGCTCCCCGAGGTCCCGGGGTGTTCCTCTGGGAGGTCTGGGCCCCCAGAGCCAGTGCCTTCTAGCTGTCACCCGCTGCCGCTTGACAGCGCGGCGGGCGCCCCCCCCAGCCCCGATGACCACCCCCTCAGTGGAGGAACCTACTGCGGGGCCCCAGGCAGACACGTCACCTCCGGAGGAAACACTGTCGAGCGGCAAAACAGGGGTCGATAATACAGACCCTCCCCAGCCTCCACGCAACAGCATGGAGCCACGCCCCCCACTGCGATGTTCGGCACGGCTCTTGGCTCGCTCAGGGGGCGGGGCCTCTACTTCATTAGCCAGCAGCACAAAGGAAACAGTGCTGGTGAACAGAGCCTCATTGTGCCTGGAAGGACTGGCCCCCTCGTGCGAAAGCTAAGTGTGGATTGTGCATTTGGGATTTCTTGCTGAACCTCCCTCCGCCCTGCTTCCTCTTGCCCTTGCCTCCCTTCCTGTATTTTCTCCTCATGTTTCTAAGAGTGTAT
>QEPC01008404.1:52554-64742 GCA_003113815.1 Sphenodon punctatus | reverse complement strand
CCCCAAACCTCCCGGTACTCCCCCCGCTCTCACCAGGGGAAGTCCCTGGGTCCACCCCCCTCTTTTAACCCCCCTTAACAACAACCCCCGCCCTACCACCCTAGCCCTGAAAAGTAAACAACAGCCCACAGACAACACAATACCCCCCCTGCCACCCCCTGCAGCCCCCCAAAGTGCCCCAAAAGTGCCGCGCCCTTTGGCCGCAGCCTGCGGCTCCGCCGCTGTCCCTGGGGCTTTGAGCCCCCGCTGGTGGGTTTGCTGGGTTCTGCAATGCAGTCCATGAGCTATTCTTTCTTCCTTCCTGTCTGAGCTGGCCATGACTGTGGTCATCACTGCAAGAGCCACCACTACGGGGGCTCAAAGCCCCCATATGGGGGCCGGTGGAACCCCTACCATGTTCCTTCCCTTGTATGGGCAGCCTGGGCCCCCCTCCTTGCATGGTCCCTCCTCCTCCATGGTGGTTTGGTTCCTCAGGGCCCATATGGTGCAGGGCCCTTGTGGAGCCATGATGCCACTCCTGGTTCAGCCATGGAGTCTGTGTGGTTCAAGGTGGTGGGGCATTCTTCTTGGCCCCCAATGGTGTGATCCTGGTGTCTGTTTCCTGTGTTACAGCACATTAGATGAGGCCAGCGTAGGAGAGGGAGCAGGACAAGTAGTTCAAGCTACTTCTTGAGGTCCACCACAAGTTCCATGTGCTCTCGCACACCAAAGTGTGGGGTGGAGGTGTGCCTGCGAGTGCAGGCCAACTTGATCCAGCCTCTTCTTTATCTCTTCAGATTGCTTTTACTGTTACTGTTTTAATGAGTTGTGTTATATTTTTTTATCCTCAGCTGTCATTATGCTTCCATTGGGGTATGTGCCACTCCTAGGTCAAGGGGATAGAGGGGGACTGTGAACAAGGGATGGGGGTGATCGCATTGTGTGCACCATCCTGATATTTTGTGCTCTTACCCGGCAGTATCATAGCCTGTCCCTGGGCCCAAGGGGGGAGGGGGTTTCGGTGATGGAGGTTCATGGGCCCCCCTACAGGCTGTGACAGTTGTGCTGCTACATCCACATGGTGACCTTCCCTGTCTGTGGTCAGCTCTGTGGGAGCAGCATTCCCCTGATACTGTACACTGGCTCCGTTGTGTGTTTATCTTGTAACCTTGGTGCGCTCTCCCATATATTGTCAGCAGCTGTGTGAGCAGCTGTTTGCCGGTACGGTGCCAGGCTCCTGTTATATCCATGCCCCAGGATTAAGGTGCCATATCTGGTGCTTTGGAACCTTCTTTGAGCTGTGGCATGTGGGTTGGGAATGGCGTGACCTGGACTGCCAGGTTAACCATGACACTTGCTGACATTTGCCTTAGGGATGATGCCCAGCACAACAAATTTCCAACCTGTACACAGTGACTGATTAGCATGGGTGGGTGGGGGGGGGAGGCTGGGACATCATGGAATCCCATGGAATCCCTGGATTGTGCCTTTATGGTTTTTGTTTGGTTTTTTTTTTTAAAAAAATAAAATAATCTGGGAGCTTTAACCATCATAGTGCAAGGTTGTATCTATGTTATCTCTCTCCTGTGTGACCTGATCTGTAGTGCTAAGTTCACTAAAACTGAGGAGTTGAGATGTTCTTTTCAGGGTAAAATTGATGTCTTAGTACTGAACAAGAGCATGTTTGTAAAAATATCAAGAACCAGTTTTTATACAGGCTTTATACATGGCCAGGATTACATGGTTTTGAATTGATATATGTATGCCCCTCTACCCCCACCCATATGCGTTTTTTTTAGAAGGCATTAAATCAACATGCTTGAAGCTGGGAGTTCTGCACCTTGGGCTGATTTTGTATGCACCATTAAACTTACAGCTGAGTGAGAACCTCGTATTCATTTCCCTATTTTATTAGGAAATATCTCTGGTTTTTGATGCCTAATTTAGACCCACTTGAAAACATTGAGTAACTCCTTTCTGAGACTCCAAATCTTTGGCTGGCTATTATTTTTCAAAGATCTACATTAGGACCATATTGTCAATACAGGGCCATGGAGTCTGTAGCCTGAGCACACGTTTTGCAACAAAGAGGTAGGAGAAAACTATGAACTGGGTCATAAGTCTTCAAACTGGGGAGCACAATGAGGTTATGAAGAAGATTTCTCCATCACTAGGGTAGTAGTGGCTCTTGCAGTGATGACCACAGTCATGGCCAGCTCAGACAGGAAGGAAGAAAGAATAGCTCATGGACTGCATTGCAGAGCCCAGCAAACCCACCAGCTTCAAACAGGAACCTCCCCTTCCCTACTTTTCCTCCACCAAAAAGCAGGTCTACAGGAACCAGGTAGGAGAACTCAGCCAGTGTGTGCACAGAGACAGAGAGACAGAGTTGTGTCCCCTCCCTGCAGGGACATTGTCCCTGCCCTGGATACACTCCTCCCTTATCCTAGTGCTGTCTGCAGAATAACTTCACCAATAACTTCCCCTTAGTACTGATTCTCACCCACCAGGCCCAGGTTGGCCTCTCCATCCAAAACAGAACCTCATGTCCATGGCCTATATTCTCAGCCGGGACAGGGAGCTCTCCTTAGGTAAGTAGTTTCAGGTTCAGGCTCATCATTGTACCTCTCTAGGTTGAAAACAAGCACCTTCTCTTATAGTACACCAATGCTGTTCCTGACTGTTTTTCTTGTCCTCCCAAGGGCTTGAAGGATAACAGCTCTGGTGGTGCTTTTTCTGGGGACAAACCCAGTCCCACCCTTACCTGAGAGAGATGCTTCCACCTCTACCCAAGAGGGGTGGTGGTGTTTTTAAATGAGATGCATCCACACATGGCCCCCCACCAATCACGTGCCCAATTGCTTGTGTGATGGTGGTGCATGGGGAGGTGCGCTTCCACCGGCCACCCATGCACCACCCATGCACCAACCACCCATGCCCCACCAAAAAATCCGGAGCACCCCGTGCAGGTCAGGGTGGTTGCCTCCATGGATGGGACAGCCATGCTGGGAGTTGCCTGTGTGAAAGCCTCCCCATGCACTTCCCATGTGTGGGCACCCCGCACCCATCCCACCCAGTGGCCACAGACCCCCCCTTCCCGCTGCTCTCCCAGAGTGTCCATTTCCGCCCTTCTGGAAGGTTGGTTCTTGATAGTTAAAACCATAAGTAGTACCAACATGGGTCAGACCAATAGTCCATCTGACCCAGCATCCGTCTTTGACACTGGCCAATTTCGGTCGCTTGGAAAAAGTACCCAACAGGTCACAATGGGGCAATCCATTCCCTGTTGTTCACTCCCAGCTCCCAACAGTAAGAGGTTACATTCCCCAAACCTACCTGGCTAATAGCTACTAATGGACCTATTCTCCAGAAACTTGTCCAATCCTTTTTTAAACCCAACTGTACTATTGGCCTTGACCACATCCTCTGGCAACAAATTCCACAACTTAATTGTGTGTTGAGTGTAAAAAACACAACTTTCTTTTATTTGTTTTAAATCTGCTACCTGACAGTTTCATGGACTTGGTCTTTGGCACCTTGGAGGTTCCTGCATTGTCCCTGAGAGGTCTCTCTTCCCTGGGTCCCTGGTCTGGCTAGACATCTAGCACCCGTGCTTATTGCTGATATTTCCTTGGCCCGCTGGGTGTCTCTCTCCTATGAGGTCCCTAGCCTGGGATATCTCCCCCATGGGGAGTCCTGGTCCTGGCCTGAGCCTGAGATAACCTTCCTAGTTTCTAGCACCCCAAAGACACTGCCCCACCAGGCTGGTTTCTCTCTTAACTCTTGCCAATAGGCTTCTGAAAAGGGCTGAAACAAGCAGCTAAATTGCTGCTCATGAGAAATTTAGCCATATCGGTAACTGGAATCAATTTCTCAACTGTTTCTCAATACCAGTGCGATTTCTGGATTCTCACAATACTGCAGGATACCATCCCGATTTACCAGCTTTCTGTTTACTGTGTACTGTTCATTTACACGGTAAACAGTAAGCCAAAGTAGTAAGCATTTACTGCTTACATCATTGTTGAGGGTATTTTTTACTTTGGGGGTTGTTGTTTCTGCATTTCTGAGCCAATCATTGTGCAAATAGGCTACCCTTTAACCTTCCAATACTGCCCTTTAACCTTCATTCCAGTGTCTCTAGTCAGAATTGTTGTTCTATATTGTTTCCTTTACTATGACCAATCAGCATCAGGATTGCAGATTAGTAAAGGAATCTGTGTACCAGCCAATGAGTGACAAGGAAGTACACTCCTTATAATAGTGATAATGGAGTGCAAGAAATGCAGTAATGCGTTGGTATTACCTCTAGGGATTTGAAATGGACAACAAAGTAGTAAAAGGCAAAGCGGCAAACAGGATTCTGGGAAGCAGAAAGTCAGTAAATCAAGAAACAAAATGTCAGTTGAGACATGAAGTACTGAGAGGTTCTTGATTTGACTGAGACGGTATCAGGAACTTGGATACTGACGAAATTTCCTGTTTTGGTGAAATTTCATTTCAGCCCTACTCCTGAAACTTACTGAACCCCTGCCAGCCATCTGGTGATTCTGGCTCCAGCTCCTAGTCACCTGATCCAATAGTCCTCACCTTGGTCAGTTAGCCACCGCCTAGGCTAATTCATCCTTAACTGGATCCCAGGTGACCAGAGGTAGGGTGCTGGTAAGCTGTGGGATTGATCCGGAAGGGATTTATTCACAGCACCCTGCCACACATGATTGTACGCAAACCTCTGTTGGACTTTGTGATAATATACAAAATATTGATTCAGTATTTATTTAAACTTCTATTAATCATTTATTGTATACAAACTATGTATAAAGTCACCCTTAACTTAAAGCTTGACTGAGCTTAGGTATTGAAATAACAATAATAATAATTAATAATAATTAATAACAATAAATATAATACAAAGGATGAAGGGGAAACGCGATAACAGTTTTCAAATATCTAAAGGTTGCCACAAAGAAGATGACAAGGAGCTGTTCTCCCTTGAAAGACAGGCAAGACTAGAAATAATATACTCAAATTATAAGAATGTAGATTTTGGTTAAATATCAGCAAAAATTTCCAAATAGTAAGAGCTCTTTGGCAATAAAAAAAGTTGCATTGGGAGGGTGTAGAGTCTTCATTCTTGAAGATTTTCAAACAGGGGCTGGACAGCCATCTATCACAGATGTTGTAGCTGTGGACTTTCTGTACCAAAGTGTGTGTGTGGGAGGGGGGGAGGGGGTTGGACTAGATGACCTTTAAGGTACCTTCCAACTATTTGATATTCCTTGATGTTATGCCTTCTGCCTCTTCTAGTGCTTATTGAGTATTACTGAGATGGCGTGAATGACGTAATTTCTTATTTAAAGAACGTAGACACGCATGCCCTGCGGGTCGGCGAGAGGTGTATTCCAGCGCTCTTCTACGCCAATGATACGGTGTTACTTTTGCAGACGTTGGTGGGACTAAGGAGGTCTATGCAGGGATTTGGGGACTATTGTGAGAGGGAGGGGTTAAAGATCAACTTTGGTAAAACCAAAACTATGGTTCTGGGGAGGAGGGGCCCGGGCAATTTGCATTGTTGGTCCATTGGAGGTAACCCCATTGAACAAGTCAAAGAATTTAAGTATTTGGGGGTGATTATGTCTGCGTCACTGAGTTGGAAGCCCCATTATAGGGCAGTGGTGGTGCAATGTAATTGCTCTGCGGCTGCTATTGTAAAATACTTTTTCACCCAGGGAGGGAAACTGGTGTTGCCAGTTCTGCGACTCTTCAGAGCCAAAACAATCGCTCAATGCTTATAAGCTATCCCAGTGTGGGGGCTTCCCTTTCTGAACAAGCTGGAACAGATCCAGAATCAGTTCCTATGCTCCATTTTGGGGGTCCCTAGAAGTACACCGTCGGTTGTTTTTCGACAAGAGACTTCAAGTATCTCTATATGGAATTAGGCCTCTCAAGCGCTCTTGAAATACTGGATCAGAGTGGCTATGTTCCCACAACAGGGGAGCTCCTTGCTGGCACAGGGGAAGGAGGCTGGTTTGCTTGATGCTTGGTCAGAGCAGGTGGAGGAGCGGGTGAAACTGCTGGGATTTACTAGAGAGGCTCTGGGACACCTGGGACCAGAGAGGGCTATGCTACTGGTGAGGAGGAGAGTAAAGGATCAGAAGCTGCAAAATGAAGCCTCTCTCCTGTCAAGCCAGAGGGTTGCTCCGGAGTACCTTCCCCCGAGTGTGGAAAGAGGGGAATTAAACTACCTGTACCGGTGGCAGGAGTATGAACTGCGTAAAGCTTTCTCATGTCTCAGATGTAATGTTTACCTGTCGGCCATGTTGGAGGGTCATTGGGGGGTATCCCGAGAGGGAAGGCGTTGCCAGTTGTGTATTCTCCCTGAAATGGATTCGTGCTCCCACGTGCTGTTACGCTGCGCAGAGCTCTTGGACCTGAGACAAATGCTCTTGGGTGGCTATCTACGAGATATGGGTGGGCCGGAGACCGATTTATTACTACGGAGGCTTCTTAGTAGCAGTGACACGGCTATGTCGAGAGCTGCCGCGAGAGATTAAGGGTAGTCAATGGGGACACGTGGTTAGTTGAGCATAACTGAGGATTGGCGGAGGGAGCCCATACCTGAATCTGGTCTGATCCGTAGACATGACCCAGCTGGGCAAGCAAATGGGCTCAGTCACAGCAGACGAGTGTGAAGTGTTGGGACCAGCTCGCTGTTCAATATATGTTATATTTGATATCTATGCAGGCTGGTGCTGTTAGCTAACCTACTGCCCCACCAGTTCCCCACATATAGCTGGGGAGTTTGGGTACGCTATATAGTGGTTTGTGGTGTGTTGAGGGTATGATGTTCCCTCTTGTTGTTCGTATTTTATATTTGTATATATTATGCACTATGTTGAAATTGTGTTGTAATTTTTGTATCTTGTTATGGCTAAGGCGTAAACAATAAATTATTTACTACTACTGAGATGGGATGAGGAAACTTGGGTACAATCCTCTACCATTAAAGCCAATAGGAGCTGAGCCACTGTCTTCAATGGATGGAGGATTGCACCCTTATTCTTGTCTCCATATTATTAAGGCAATAGGAGCTGAGTCATTGACTTCAATGGATGGACTTGATTATAGTTTTGACTTGATTATATTATTGACTTGATTATAGTTTTAGCTGATTTTTGTACCCATCTTTCTATACCTTTGATTTCTGTGTCCTTGGATGGATATGGAAGTAGTGAAATACTGCAGGAAAAGCAGTTTTGGAACCAGAAAGTGCCAAGTACATTGCCAAAAGCTACCTTGACAAGTTGACACATTTCCCTGTTTTTAAGGCATACAAACTGTTAATTTTTTTTATTATTTTTTGCTAAGATTTACATGTCAATCTTTGTAAAGAGGCCACCCTGAAAGAGGTTATGATCGAATTCCCCATTTTATCTTGGAAGCCAACAGAAACTGTAAAATAGTGGGGACTTTATAAGTACGGTCTTTGTATATTTGCACTTTTCTACAAATAAAGTAATTTGCTCTTGGTTTCTTCCCAAGATAGGTTGTTAACTGAAAGTCAGCAAAAATAGAAAGTAGCTGAATTTTTCCAGATTAACAACTCTGGGAAATGAGAATAATTAATGGAAAAATGGTAATTAGGCCTTCGTTGAGCAATAGCATTTGAAAATTATAAACACATCATTAGAAGGCGTTATAGTCTAGATGCTTATAAAGCATGATTATCCAGTTTGTCTTGCCAGGTATCTATGACTAGCCGAAGAATATTTATACCTATTTCTATACAGCTATCCTTTGAGTAATTCAAAGGGTTTACTGGAGTTATTCTTGCATTTAAGGTTGTTTAGTATGGGCACATCATTCAAATCCGGACCCAGCTTTTGTGCAGTGGAGGCATCTAACCCTGAGTGATTGTCAGGAGGGTTTGCATGCACTCTGACAGCAGAGGAATGAGTGTTGTGCAGTAAATTGGTTTTTTTTAACAGTGTGCCCTTGTCAAACATCCCTTCTGCTGGAGGCAGGTTGAGACAGAATGAATCTGAACAGCTGTGCCTCCCCATGGAATTTTACCTCCCTGTGTTTCATGGCATACATGTGAGAGAAGAGCAAAGGAAAGGAGGGAAAGAGAAGCCAGTTAGCCAGCTTTTCATGACAGCTTTTGTAATTTAAAATTCTGGTCAATGGGAATTTATTCTGTACCGACTGACCCTACAATGTATGTTAATTTGACTTCTTCTCTGTAGCATGTTGAGACTAACAAGTTTTGTAGCTGTAACTCTTGGCCTTCCTACTGTATATCAAAATACAGAAAATGATGGTGGTTGTGACGAAAAAAACAAAAAAGACAAACAAACTCCAAACCCTTCTTTTTTTTTCTTTTGCTACCTCTGAAGTTAGAGGGCCAAATTCAGTCCTCGGTTACACCTGGGTAACCTCATTCAGCTCCAGTGGCTTTACAAAATTGTAACCCAGGGTAGAATTTGGCTCAGAGACTTGGAAGTTTCTGAATAGTGTGTTCCACATTAAGGGGGGTGGGGGCAGGGAAGGGAGAATAAGGTGGGGAGAAAGAGAGAGGCAATAACTCAATGACCCCAAAGGATCTTTTCACCGACCCACCCACCTCCTCCATGGACTTGGAATTCTTTTCCACCATGTGTTCCAAAAAAAGAGATGATGACAAATAGTGCAATGTTAGGCATGCCAAAAATATTGTGAAATATCCACGAGGAGGTGGCAAGGTGATCTGGGCAGTGTCATTAATACACTGTCACAAACGAGCTTACCGGGAATAAAAGCAGAATGCTGGCTCTTAACCTGAATTTGAATTTGGTTGCTCTCCATGAATATCTGGGAAAAGGTTATGGGGAACAGACTTTTAAATTTCAATGCACGTAGGGGAGAAACTTTGCAAAGTGAGGCTTAGAATTTGCACTCAAGCAGGAGACACTGGAAAAAGCTAGGATGAAATGACCCAAAAATAAAAATAAAATAAAAAAATGATGTTTGCAAAACGCAGGCCAGAAATCTCAGTTCCAAAAGCCCAGAGGCAGTCATAACAACAGTTTGTGCTGAAATAATAACAATAATCCCTTCTTCTATTCCGTAACTTATTGCCTCGCTCCTGTTTTAATACATCCTTCCTTTGCCTTCTTTTCAGAAACTCGCATGGTTTTCTCCTGTTCGCCATACAAAAATCTTCTAAGAATTTTTGATGAGCTTTGGAGACTTCAACATAAGCTCTCCCTCCCCCGCCCCTTCCTTACTTTCTAATCCAATTTAGTCAGATAGTTACTTCAAATCCCTTGGAGGCCTGCAGTTTGTTCATTCTCCCACAGTGCTGAGATTTCCCTCCAGCCCAGCTGGCAGGAGTTTTTAGAAATAACAATATCTCAGGGGGGAAGGAGCTAAAGATTGAATGGGGTCTTTTGTCCAGGTCCTCTATGAAGCCAGATTAATTATGCATTGCAGAACACAGTTTAAAGCTCTGAATTAGGTCCTCATTGCAATGAAAGGAGAGCACAGGCTTGAAACGGAAAGAATTCCCATTGCCATCAGAGAGGACAGGCATATAATGACTGAAAGCAGGGAGAATTTTTGAAAATTGCAATTAAACAGTATTTTGTATTTGAACCGCCATAGCAGTTGTCTTTAGCATTTCCAAAAGTGATTCTTTGACATTTTTTTCACATGATCGCTCCATAGGTGGCTGAACTCTAAGGATTTTCAAGCCTTTTTCTGTGTTACTAGGTTACTCTTGAAAGTCCTTGTGCTTTGATGAATGAGAAAGTACAGTTCTCTTTGCACTGGCCCGTACCTGAATAGGCGTCTTTAAAGCTTCACCCACACAATTAGTGATCAGTTTGTTGATACTAATGATACAGGAGAAAAGCAAACTACTTCCTCTTTTAATGCTGGGGCTTTAGAGCAGCATGCTCCCGTATGAAGAATGATAACTACATTTTTCTTAATATTTTAATGCATTTGAATTTCAGCTCAAAGAAACTAGAACACATTCAGGGATAATGAAGCTGTAATATTATATGTTGGTCAAATAAAAAATTGTCAGAAGACATTTTATTCTGGTAGGTATTTTTCATTTAGCTGGGGGCTGGTTTGTATGGATGTGTGTAATAGGAAAGGTGGTAGGCCGAGGAGGGAAAGGGATACATTTAAAACAGGGATGGGGAACCTCAGGCCCACAGACTGAGTACAGACTGTGGCTAGTTTACCTATGGCCCCTTTCCCACTCCTGGATCTGACCTCTGGATCCAGTTCCTACCCCCAAAGACACCAAGCTCAAGGTAAGGCAGCCTAGACTAGGGCATGCACACAAAGCTAGGGAGCAGATCCACGGCACAAAACTGTGAACTGGACTCTCCTTTTCTTGGGCGAACCCCTTAAGCATTGTTTCCTCAAATTCTATGCGGCCCTCAGAGCCCCTGGGAGAGCAAATGTTCCCCACCACTGATTTAAAATACTCTCCTTTGGAAAGTCTTATCACTTTCAGATGTGAAAAAAGTGGAATACAGTGGAGTGGGTTCAGAATGAGTGCCCAGACCTGATCTATCTGCAGAACTGCCTCATTCCTCGAGTCCTGGATCAGCCCCTGCGGTCATCGGGAGGTGTTCTCCTTGAGGTGCCCCGAGTCTTCTGAGAGGCCACAATGGGGAGGGCTTTCTCGATCTCGGTGACTACTCCATGGCTGTAGAACTCCCTGCCATTAGAAGCCGGTTTGGCCCCGGATCGCCCTCTTTTCGACTTAGTTGTAAAATCTGGCTGTTCCGCGTGGCCTTTGATGGGGAGGATGGGGAGGGTGGAACTGAGAGGGTTTGGGTTAGGGATGGGGTTTGGTTTGGGGATAGGTTTTAGTCCTCCTATTTTGATATTTTTATGTTTTAAAACTTTTATTGTGGCTGTGAGATGCCCCGAGCCGGTGTGCGGGAGGGGTGGGGTATTAAATATGTTTAAATAAATAAATAAATAAATAAATAAAATAAAATTGTATTCCTTCTTCTCATCAGCCTCCTGCAATACTGTGTGTAAGTAATGGTATGAAAAACAAATGCAACACATTCTACTCTGTTGCCTGATTGAATTTAAATTTAAGGCAGGATCTTCTAGGTATTTTCAGATGTGACAGTACTATGGGTGGCCACGCTATGACCCACATGGGCCACCCGTGATCCAGTCACATCTGAAACAGCCCGCCAGATGTTTCCTCGGGTCAGACCTGGGGTTTTCACAGACTGTGATGGTTTTTTTAGCCAGGACTGTGCCTTGGGCCCATCACCAAGGTACAGCCTGAGCTAAGCGCTGCCACGGCCCATGGAATGCCTCCCCGGACCAGGGCAGAGTGAGCTGTCATGTCTGATGGACTGCTCCACCTGAACCCGATTTGGGTCTGGGGTTGTTCTGAGTGGGCAATGGGCACAGCGGCCCCATCAAGGAGGAGGGCAGGCTGCGCTCAGCAGCATGGAGGGTGGAACTGTGCAGACCCATGTCCGCACGTCGCCCCACCATCTCCCTGCCCCCTCCCTGCCTAGGCCACCAACACGTCTGTGCAGCAGGTCTCACCCCAGACAGGATCAAAGAGCCATCATGTGTAAAAATATCCTCTGTTAAAATTGCACCAGTGCTAGGACGTAGCTTAGGCATGAATGGAATGCATACCTCTTGTTCTTCTTATGTTCTTATGTTGGATAAGTTCCTACAGGATAAGTTCATAAATGGCTCCTAGTCAAGTTGGTCAGAGGATTAGTTCTCTTGATTGTAAGGATCTGGGAGTTAAAAGTAGAAAAGGGACCACTCCATTATTACATTTTCTGAAGGTCTCTGAAACAACCAAAGCTAGCCACTGTCAGAAACATGATGCCCATCTTTATACTAGATGGATCAGAGGTCTTTCCAATATGGTACAACTTATTTTCTTATGTTTTAAGAGCTCGTGTTGGCATTATCTATTCAAGGGAGGGAGCCACCCAAAAAACACAGATTGTAATCATTTTAGAAAACCACTTAATGTATATTTGAAGGGATGTAATTCCATTTGAATTATTTCTCAGTAGGGCTGTAGCGGCATACCGCTGTGGCAGCTTTTACCGACGGAAACCCCTATTCCGCACATCGTGGCACGGTTTGGCAGAGGCAGCTTTCCGAGGGCTGCGGCTGCGGTTTGTCGCTAATGGTATCGCGGCATCGGAACTGGC
>QEPC01008404.1:36671-52454 GCA_003113815.1 Sphenodon punctatus | reverse complement strand
GTTCAAAGATCCGGATGTTTAAGATCTGGGTGAGTGATTTAGACACACAGAAAGTTCAGGATGTAACAGCAAACATCCAGGAGAAATGTGTGTAAAAACACCCATTGGCTCATTCTCTACATATGCTGAGCAGGCATATAAAATTGGAACTCTTTATCACAACTGTCTGATATTTGGCAGAGATGATCCTGAATGTATGAGATAGGAGTCTAACAAATGTCATGTACACTGGTTGGACTACAAAGATTTTACAGTCAGGCATACATTTATAATTGAATTGCTTATACCACCATGCCCCTTTATCCAAGTCTTCTGAAGGTTGGCATATTTTGACTTGGGGCTATGGTGAAAGCTGATGCCGTGAATAAAATTGAATTCAATTGAGGTTGGCATAGACAGTAAATGTGGGGAGAGGTATAAACTTGCCAAGTTTCATGCACATTATATTGGAGGCAAAGAAGTTACAGCCACGAATGTATATACAGATTTTTTTTCAAAATAGTATAATTCAATTACTTTTAAAATTGGATTACTTTTCCAATCTTTCTGGAATTTTGTGCACTTAATGCCTTCCATTGGATATTAAATTTCCCCGAGTTACATCTAAATATAATAAAAAACAAAAAAGATAAAGCCAAAAATGTGTTTTCTATTGAAACCAATGAAAATTGAAAACAAAAGTAAAAACGAAAAGAAAATTTTGACATTTATACAAATGAAAATGAAAGATTTAAATAACAAAAATGAAAAACCCAAACAAAAAACTACATGGGTCCCTGGTGCACACCTCTACCCCGTAGCAGGCGTGCACAAACATCTGCTGACCACCAAACTGATGGGCATGTGACTCAAGGACTACTGTGGGCTACTGTCCCATTTGTTTTCACCCTACAATAAACTAAAGGTTTTAATCATGGCCCTTCAAGAGGATATCGCACGTGCTCAGTTAGCAGAGGCATGATCCCCACTGAAGTGAATGTGTGCGATAACTGCTAGGGTGCACGCTATCCTGTGGCTTTTGTTGCAAGCCCCATTCATTTAATCAGGGCTTGAACTTGTGAAGCCTTTTGAAAGCTGCTTGGTTATTCTCTTGCTCATTCATCATAGTATTTTATTTGATGTCACCACGGGAATTTTTTTTTTTTTTTTGGGTACCATATGTTTCCCATCCTGCCTTGTTATTGTCATTGGCAGTTCAGGCCTAATTTAATTTCCGAGTGAGTATCACATATGTGTGATTTCAAATATTACAGCTGGAAACTCTGAGGTCAGTCTTGTCACTGTATTGGCCTCCCCTCTGCCACAAAAACACAGACAGCTCTCTTTCTAAAGTTTGCCAGCAGCAAAAGGGAGGATGAAGACAAAGAGAAAGAAAGTCAGACGTTTTGGGAAATGCAACCATTCCAGCCGTTAAAAAAATTACTTTGTTTCCCTTAGGGTCTTCTTCATGTCTAGATTAACATTTCCTTAATAGTATTGCTATGAATCGGAAGCAGTGAATGTACAGATGGACTGAAGGGTTCAAAGGGTTCAAACTCTAACTTGGACAAAATTTATTCTTACTGCTCAGCCAAAGAAATTAAATTATAATCTTTGTGGTGCCAAAATGTGCACCCTGCCTAGTATTCAGCTCTTCTGGACTCTATTGTCCTGGTGACTAGGGCTTCCTAGGGCCTCCTAACAGGAGAAATAAAAGGCATCCCTGGTGAAACTCAAATTCCTCAGAGTTATCAAGTACAACTCCAGCTCCTCTCACACTCTTTGTGCTGTCCAAATTCCTGCCATCCATCTGCCTGGCCAATAGGATCCTATCTTCTAGATACAGATTGTTAAAACAGATTGAATGCAGAATGGGACAATGTAGGAATGACCAGAGAATTCTTTTAAAATATTCTTCAAACAATCCTCATGCTTCCTTTTCGCTGAGCAGCACAAGTTAAATAGATCTCAGAAGAAGGGACTCGTGTGATACCAACTACGTTTCCAAGGCATTTGTCAGCTCCTGGAGCATAATCTAGTTCCCTAACAACATAGATTTGTTTAATTTTGAGATCACTGACATATTTTTCTGACTGAAGAAGTGCCCCAGGTGCAACACTTGTAGGACTGTGGTCATGTGTCACCCATTGAAGTCAACGGGAGTTGAGTCATTGGGTGTTTTTAGATGGACCCAAGACTGGCCACCCCCAGGTCTACTCCTGCTGTGGTGTGTATATATATATATATAAAAAGAGAGAGAGAGAGTTTATTGTGGCACTAGCTTCCGCCATGGCCAATATATCCAGAATAAAATACAACATACAAAACAAATTCCAACAAAACTGAAATACAATATAAATTCCCATGACAAAATTAAATTTACCTACACTCTATCTCAAGCATTTTGGGACAAAGTAAGAATGTTGAGCAGCGAGACTAAAAACTTAAGGGTCAAGTCCGTTTGTGTGAGACTACTTCTTTGCATATCTGCAGCCAATAAAGCAAACGGCCACTGCATTCATAACTGAGGTGGGTTTACATAGAAGTGGCCACCACCGTGAACCAGAGTCTGCCTGTGTGACGCCCCCTCCCCCGCACCATAGAGCCGCGGGTGGATCAACAGCTGCTCTAGGCTACTGCCTGCAGCTCTGTGGCTGTTGTCAGGGCTACCCCCAGTTTGAAGCGAAGCTGCAGTGACCCATCTGTGATTAGACAGACCACTGCTCCACCCCCAACCGGTGCTTCAGGATTGTGTGACCCGTTCCACTTGAAGTGTTCCAGGATGTTCCAGAGCATCACAAGTGGAGCTGGCTCAGAGCAGGTAGTGGCTGCTCCATTCTTTCTCCGCCTCACCTCAGGGTGCCCTGCCTTTACATGGATGGGCCACCCAGGAGTGGGGTGGAGCAGGTGTCCATTTAAAAACACCCATTGACTGCCATTGGGATGGGACTAGATTATAATGAGGACAAGATCAGAGAATTTTAAATTGGAAGGGATTTCAAGGGTCATCTAATCCAACCCTGCTCCAAGGCAGGATCATCTGCCTACAGCACCATGGACAGATGCTTGTCCAGCCTGGTTTTAGAAATGTCCAAGGAGGGAGATTCCACAACTTTCCTTCCCGTTATCCAACAGTTCCTACAGATGGGATGCTTTTCTTAATATTTATCTGAAATCTACATTGCTGCAAATTAAGCACATTCCTTCTTGCTCCATCTTCAGTGACAATAGGGGCATAGCTATCATGGAGCCAGGAGGTACAGTTAAGCCCAGGACCTGGACTCTGAGGGGAAAGGAGTAGGGCAAGCACTCTGTCCCAGCACACTCTGAAAATTTCCTAGTGGAACTCTGGCTACTTACAAAGTGCCTGGCCAAGAAGGGACTGAAAACTTCTTTCCAGCCACTCTTAAAACTTGCTTCCTGGTGAGGTTGCTCCTGCTCTGGTGGGGGTGGGGGTAAGAGTTATTGGGAGTTGGGATGGCACTGCCTCAAGAGGCCCCATAATTGGGACATGAGCCTGGGCCCACTACAGTCTTGCAATGCCATTGTGTTACAGTGCAGAACAAATGTTCACCATCTTTTTCGTGGCATCCTTTTAGATATTTGAAAAAAACAAACAAGTAAATATCATGCTTGTCCCTTCCCCTTCCTTAGTCTTCTTTTCTCTAGGACAAAGGTGGGCGAACTTCCCAACCCAAAGAGCTATGTACCAAAATCCACATATGGCTGAGAGCCACAAGACACGTTTGTCCCTTTGAAACATGTCCCAGGTGGAGCCTCTACTGATTCATGAGGTAAAAATAAATGTGACGAAGCCATGGCAGCCAGCAACCCAGCCCAGCTCAGGACAGGAAGCTGCCACAAACTCAGTCTGGGTTAGGCTGTGGAACAAACGTTCATGTGGCCAGAGCCCCTGGGCTAGGGAGATGCAAAAATATGTGGTTGGCTGGCCCCATCCCTGTGCCATGCCCAGAACCCCGCCCCCGCTATGACGGGCAGCCATAGCAGCCTATGACAGCCATCATGGTGGCTGGCCATTCCATACCCAATCCGGGCCAGTGGGAACAGACATGCTAACACGCTTTGGCCCACTTTGCCACAATCAGGTGGACCGTAGCGTGGGCTGTGACCCCAGAGCTCTCCAGGATCACAGCATGGGCTATATCGGCCAACATTGCTTGGGGAATCTCGGGCCAACATCTGGTGGCACCTGCACACGTGTGCAGGCCAGATCTGAGTCAAACCATGACAGAGCATGCCCAAATGGCCCTTTGTCATTTATTTATTTTGAAATACTTTTACCCCACTCCCTCCTGCCCACACGGCAGCTCAGGGCAGCTCACAGCCGAAATACAACAATATAAAAACAGTTCAAAAATTAAAAACAAATACATAAATTTTAAAAAACTATCAAAGAGCAAAAAGCACCCCCAGGTGCCAATTGCAGTCTCATCCTAGCAAGCTCTCATGAGGAGCAGCGGTATATTGTGCATGGATTAGCACTGCAGCAGATGAGAAGGGAAGGATTTTGAATTGCCATTAAGAGTCCCATTTGGGGTGACATTTCTTCCTTCTCTCCCCCTGCCTTGATTTGTAACGGGGTATGTGTAACACCCAAGTGGCTATTTGTGGCTTTTAAAGCATTATATAGCACTGAAGAAGGGGTTTTCCCCGAAATGCGTTTGTTTTGCTTATGATGCCTTGTTTTGTTTTAAATATCTGTATAACACACTAATGGTTGAGCTGTTGCTTATGGTGTATATGGATTTGTCAACCATACAGTGATATGTATTGTAATGAGTATGTATTGTTAATTCATTTTTATTGATTTATATAACCAGGGTTTCATCTCTGTAGAGAATATTTTAGCTTTTAAAGAATATATCATGTACAGTATTTCCAATGTACTGGTTCATTATTATAAATGTATAGAATAATAAATACATATTTTTATTTCCCCTATTCTTTCTTTGTTGGTGGTTCTAGTGGGTCTCCACTGCATACATAGAATTGCTGCTGAGGACCCCTATGTTGGTCTTTATAGGTTAACACCAACACCTTGAATTGGACCCAGAAGACAATAGGCAGCCAGTGCAGAGAACGGAGCACTGGTGTAATGTGTTTGCAACAACCTGTCTCCATAAGGAGATGGGTCACTGCATTCTGCACCAGCTGCAGCCTCCGGACCATCACCAAAGGTAGCCCCACATAGAGTGTGTTGAAATCATACAGTCTAGAGGTGATGAAGGCATGGATGATGGTGGCCAGGTCAGAGACCGAAACATACGGCCACAGCCACCACACCAAATGTAACTGGCGAAAGGCACTCCTCGCCACAGCCACCACCTAGAAATCTAGGCAGAGCTGTGGATCGAGAAGCACCCCCAGACTATGGATCTAGGAATCTAAAAGGGGACAAACCCCTTCAATAACAGGGGCCACCACCTCCTCAGCCCTACCGACCAGCATCACCTTAATCTTGTTGGGATTCATCTTCAGATGGCTCACCCTCATACAATTCCCCACAGCCACCAGACACCAGGTAAGCACTGAGACTACCGGGTCTGGGTGTGCAGAAAAAGAGAAGTAAAGATGTGTATCATCGGCGTACTGACGACAGCATACACCGAACCCTCTCACAACCTCGTCCAAAGGCTGCATATACATGTTGAACAAGAGAGGGAACAGAGTAGAACCCTACAGGACTCCACACGTGAGGTTCTGGGGAGATAATGAGCACTCCCCAAGTGCCACCCGCTGAGTTCTCCCAGACAGGAAAGAGCAGAACCATTCAAGAACAACTCCACCCACCCCAGCCCAGTCCTGCAGATGGGCCACCAACATCTCATGGTCAATGGTATGAAATGCTGCTGACAGATCTAATCAAATGAAAAGGATGATCTACTCTGATCCAATTCACAGCGCAGGTCATTGACCAAAGCCACAAGCCAAGTCTCAGTGCCAAACCTAGGGTGAAATCCGGACTGCAAGGGATGAAGATAACTGACCTGACACTGCTGGGCCAACATCCGTTCAATAACTTTCCCTAAAAAGGGAAGGTTAGAAACTGGCCGATAGCTAGCCAGGGAGTCAATGTCAAGAGATGGTTTCTTGAGCAGAGGCCCACACCACTGCCTCTTTAAGGGGGCCCGGTACTCTGCATTCCCTAAAGGAGGCATTGACAACCTCGGCCAGCAGTGGCCCTAATGTCTCCCAGCATACCTTGACCAGTCAGAATGCGCATAGATCTAATTCACAACAAGTGGCTCTGACTGTCCCAAGGATATCCGCTGCCTCAACGGGCAACACCCACCGAAACTGATCCCACAAATTCAGACAAAGCAAGGCCTCCATTACCTCAGGTTCTCCCATTACTACAACTGTGGCATCAAAGTCGTGGTGAATCTGGGCAATATTATCCATGAAGAACACCTTACTTGCTGCCCACACAGCCACAGCATGGGCTCTTAAACTAACTCCGTGCTGCAATTGATCGGCTTCAGCACGTGTTCGACGACACCATTGTTCCAACCTCCGTCCCTCCTGCTTCATCTGTCACAGGTCCTCTGTAAACCAAGGGGGCCTGCTTTGTCGACTTTCAGGAAGCAGATGCTAGGAGCCATTTGGTCGATGGCCTCAGTCAGCAGAGTGTTCCAAAAAGCTACAAGGTCATTGAGTGAACAGTCATCAAGATTGGGGGGTATTTCCCCAAGAGCAGTCTGGAACCTTTCTGGTTCTATAAGTCTCCGAGGATGAACCAGCTGAATTGGTTCAGCACCTTTCTGGGGGAAGACATGCACCAGGAGACCGGCCCAGAGGAGGTAATGGTCCGTTCATGACAAGAGCACATCTAACACTTCCCCCATCACTGGATCCCCTGCCTCAAGGCCAGTGCAAAACATCAGTTCAAGGGTATTTCTCCCATCATGTGTTGGGCCAGCAACCCTCTGAGACAGTCCCAAGGTATTCATGATGGCCATGAATTCATGCTCCGCTCCCCCGAGGTCAGTGTCCACATGGATGTTGAAGTACCCCAGGACCAAAGCCCTCTGAGACTGCAAGACCACTTCCAACACCAATTCGGCTACAGCATGTAGGGATGCTGCTGTACTGGTAGGTGTGCGGTATGCCAGCAGCAGCCCTAATCTGTCTCCAGCCAAATTAATCACTAGATGGACACCTTCTATACTCGAGATAGTTTGCACTGGATACCTCCTCACAGACTAGGTCTCCCTAAAAATAACAGCTACCCCCTCCCCCCAGTCGGGGATGATGCTTTACAGAGTACCCAGCTGGAACAAGGTCAGCCAAAATGGGTTCTGGATTGGCCCCTGTGGTCAT
Source organism: Sphenodon punctatus (assembly GCA_003113815.1). Classification (NCBI taxonomy): domain Eukaryota; kingdom Metazoa; phylum Chordata; class Lepidosauria; order Sphenodontia; family Sphenodontidae; genus Sphenodon; species Sphenodon punctatus. The sequence goes on along the minus strand of QEPC01008404.1, from coordinate 45,134 downwards.
CTGGGGATGCTGTGTTGGAGGTCTCTTGGATTTTACGGGGGGCCATGCAGAATAGGGCGTTCTTGGTGGCCGCACCGCATCTTTGGAAGTCCCTCCTTCCTTCCTGGTCTGGCTCCAGACCTCCCGGTATTTTTTAAGAACTGTAAGAACTGGCTGTTCTGTCAGGAATTTGGTGAGGGAGAGGGGTAAGGGTGGGTTGGTGGCTGGGGTTGGGGGCAGGAGGAAGGGGTCTTTCCCCCCTCTTTTATTGGTTATTTGATGTTTTCATTGGTTTTATAGTATTTTATATTGTGTTTTAATGTTGTTAGCCGCCCCAGGCTTCCTGTGGCAGGAAGGTTGGGGTATAAAACTGGTAAATAAATAAATAAATAAATAAATTAAAAAAATAAAATTGGCCCCAGCTCAGTGTCCAGCCAGGTCTCTGTAATACAAATGAGGTCAGTTGACTGATCCAGAATTAATTCCTGGATTGTGGTAGACTTATTAGTCACCGACCTCGCGTTAATCAGCAACAGCCCCTGGCCCGGGCCCTCCCATTCTCGATCACCACACCACCTGCCCGGAGGCCAGTGAAAGGGACTGGCACCAAGCACCTGTCCCTTCTCACAGGTCTAACCAGCCTTCTGGAGGGACCATAGTTGCCTCATCCCGTCACAACCCCAATGCCTGTGGAACCACCCACCCACCCCCGACCGCAGGTCTGTTAACACCCATGATTGGCTGGCAGAGTTGATGTTCTGCAGTCCTGACTGTTGAGTTTCTGAAGAGCAGCTGCAACTTGGCTGCTGAGACTGGTGTGCAATGAATTAAGACACAGGAGGACCATTAAGGAGCCAAGGGGATGGGACTGGCCCTGGCCAAGAGCCACATTTGAAATTCCTGAAAAGTGTGTGGCTTCTCAATTTGCCCACTCTTGCTCTAGGCTGAACATCCACAATTCTTTCAGCTTTTCCTCATATGGCTTGTCATCTTAATTGGTTTCCTCTTAGCCTTCTCCAGTTTGACTAGATCCTTCTTGTAATGTTGTGCCCAACATGGGACACAGTATTCCAGGGGAATGAGGCTCACATCCTAAGTGATATTGACATAATATTGGCAGTTCGTTTTCCAAAAATACAGGTGCTGGAGCTGACACTTGAGGGGGTTTCCCTTTTCAATGGCAGTCACGTATCCTAATGTATTGAGTCACAACTGATGTGCAGGTTGACACAGCAGACAAAATGGTGTAAACAAACCCTCAGAATAGATATGTGATTCATTAGAAGTGCTGCTCTCAAAGTGTGACCAGGAAGCTTTGTCCTATATAATAGTTAATTCATAATTAATAATGATAATTTTATTTTTATAACACCCCCACCCCCCACCCACCAAAAGGCACTGAGAAGTGCCTTACAACAATATACAATAGAAATTATGTAAAATCCTGGGGGGAAGATTGAGGGCAGAATATATTAAGGGGAACTAGCAGTGGTTCCTAAGACACTTGAAGAATGAAAAAAAAATGCTCAGGCACTTTTGAAGGTGAGGAGGGAGAAGCTAAGACAAAAAACTGGAGGGAACAAATTCCACATGGAGGGGACTACCACTGCAAAAGCTCAATGGAAGTGGTGCGCAATTAATTTTGCTTTTATTAGTTACTAAAATGAATGGAGCCTCATTGGTTTTAATACCTAAAGCACCAAAAATGAAGAAATAAGCAAACACAAACGTTGGGTTTTATTTTTATTTGTTAAAAAATGTTTTTAAAAAATAACGAACTGTGAATGTGCAAAATGACTGCTAGGGCTATTCTACATATTTGCCCTTTTCCAAAATGGCACCGGCAGCGTCACTGCCATTTTCGATAGGGAAGCCAGTGTGTGCGCCTGTGCAAAATGGCCACTGTGCATGTGCAGACTGGCTGTCCTTTTCCAAAATGGTGGCAATGCTGCTACTGCCATTTTGGAAAAGGCTAGGGGTGATTTCAGACGTGACGGGCCCCCGAATCACCACAGTGGATTCCCAATGGTGGCGAGCTGAACAACCACCCCCAGTGGTCCAGGAAGGCCCCAAACAGACATTATGGGATCAGGACCACGGCAGGGAATTGGACCAACAGACCACAGCCTGGGGCAGCACAACAGACGAGATGCCAATTCCAGGCCGTGGTCAAAACACCCAGAAGGCACCGGGGAGGGGCGGGAGGCAGACATGGCTGACAGAGGGCAAAGGAAGCCAAAAGCGCCTACAGGGAACACCCACACAAGGGAAACGGGAAGGGAGGAGGAGGAGCGAGAAGAGCTGCCGAAGTGGTTCACACAACAGGGACAGAGAAAACGAGGTCACAGTGGAACACACAGCACGAACACACGCCCGGGCGCATACACACCCGCATGGGAAAGGAAGGGAAGGGGGAACACAGTGGGACGGCCAACACACATGGCACAATGGGCAAAGGGGGGAGGGGGGACCTGGGACCAGGGAAGTGGGGGGGACTGGTCCAGGGGTAGGGCAGCACATGGGGAACGGCACCCGGAACCCCGACAGTAGCACAGGCAGCACAGGCAACCCCACAGCCACACAGGCAGCCCTGCCACAGAGGGATCCCTCAGGGGCAGAGCACAGGCACAGGGGGAGGCCATGTGGACAGGGAGCAGCCCAGGAATGGTCCAGGAGGAAGACTGGGACCCTAGATGCCTGCAAGGGTGCAAAGAACAGGATGGAGGCAAGCCGGAGCCGAATAGCTGATCAGGCAATCCAACCCCCCCCCCCCCGGAGGACTCCGGGAGGAGCATTCCAGGGCCTCCAGAACCCCATGGTCACAGAGTCAACCTGGGGGTGGGGAGGCACGGGCACAGGAGGGAGTGTGGCCGGACAGGGTGCTGAGAGCTAGCTTGGAGATCAGGATACAGCCACAGGAGAAGGCAACCATGGAGGGGAACAACGGTTGCAGAGGCGGATAGGGGGGCCCGTGGAGGGGGCCCAGAGCCACAGGAAGGGCCAGCGGAACCCCAGGAACCAGCCAGCACAGCAACGAGCCCAGGACAACAGGGAGGGAGCAGACAGTGACCCACGGCATCAGGGAAGAGGCGGGAGCTCACAGCGGGGCCAGCATCCAGGGCCCAGAAGGCACAGGGGGCCTCACAGCCAGCTGCAGGGGGCCATGAAGGGGCCCATGGCTGGGTGGCCTGCAAGGTGCACATAGTGGGGCCGCTGGAGCATGCCCCGATGCTAGCCCAGCACAGACATGTGGTGAGCGATGAGGTAGTACACCTTGAAGGGATCCTGCATGGCGAGCCCCACCTGGACATTGGATCGGGACCACACACCACCCAGCACTGCCAGCTCCAGCCTGGTGGGCTCCAACAAGCCATAGTCAGCAGCAGGGGGCCACAGAAGGTGACCAAGCTCCAACAGGCGGTGGTAGACCACCCTATGCGACTTCTGGTACCCACTGGCCCCTTGAACACAGCCAAAGAAGGACACAGCCAGGGCAGGCCCCCCTCCACCAGATAGGCCGTGTAGGCAGCCAGGCTGCACACAGAGAGAGCAGACACGGTCTCCGCGGCGGACCACCCCACACGCGAGCGCCTCATCTCTGGGATGCACCCATCGGGAAAGGGACGGAGGCCCAGCGTCTCCACATGCAGCTGGCAATATCGGGCACTCGTCTCATAGCCAAAGTAGCGCAGGCCAGAGCTCAGACTCGCATAGGCACCTGTGAGGCTGTCAGGGCATCTCAGGAGCAATTGCACAGCCGGGGAATGCCACAGGTTGCACAGGGCCATGGTATCGCAGAAGGTCCAGCTATGGGGGGCACCAGGGGTGGTGGGGCCTGCGGGCCCTGGGGGAGCGCTGCCAGCCATGGTCCAGCAAGCGGTGGATACTAACTTCAAGGAAAGGGGGGCCTCACAATCCCTGGAGGGATGGGAGGGGAAACAGGAGAGCTCAAAAGTCAAACAATAAGGCAACAGGCCGCAACATGGCACGGCAGAAGAGAAAGGTGTGAGGTGTGGACCCAGCCCAGCTGCTGGAACTGAGCACACATACAGGACAGCCCACAGACAGATCAGGGCGGAGAGGACAACAGGCAGCCAAGACAGCTAGGTGGGAGGTGATGACAGCAAGACTGCAGCTGCTGCCCGCATGCCCGGGCGCAGGCTGGTCTATGCGACAGGCCCCATGCAGGGACCGTGGGTGCACTCAATGGGGCACCCCCTGCTTCCATGGCCCAGCTGCCCTGTGGGGGCCGGGCTGAGGTGCCCCGGGCCCCCCAGACCATTTGCCAGGTCGCGACCTGGGGGTGGGGCTACACAGGCACCAACCTATCATGGTCGCAGCTGCACCCCACCCAGGGCACCATTCACCATGGATCTGGGGCGGTTGGGCGCCTGCGGGATGCACCTAGCAGTCTGTGCAGAGTGGTACTGCTCGCACACGGACCTCTTGCGCATCCATACCACAGAGGTGCACCTGGGCGCCCGACTGTGGGTGTGCATGGCCAGGAGCACAGCTAGATCCTGGTGAGCCCACCATGGGCCCAGGCACTCCCTGACCCAACTCAGGGTCCAGCAGGTGTCCGTGGTGGCCTGATAGGCCCTTCTCTGCACCCGGGAGTGGGCTGCTGCGCTCCGTGAGGTGGCCGGCCAGCTCCAATGGCAAAGGGAGACCATGGGGCGCACAGCCCTGCACCCAATGCCCATTGCCCGGTGGGTATGGGTTATGGAGCGGGCACAGGTGTGGTGGGGCAGGGCGCTGGCTCACTGGAATGAGGTCACCTGGAAAGTGTACTTTCGGATGGACAGGCGCATCTTCCTGCGCCTGTTAACATCCTGGCTGGAGCAGCAGCACACCCCCATGCGGGTCCCTATTCCCATGGTCCAGTGGGTGGCCATCGGGGACTGGGCCCTTGCAACACCTGACTCCTGCCAGTCCATCTCGCAGCACTTCAGCGTGGGGGTGAGCACCGTTGCCAAGATCCTGTGAGACGTCTGCGAGGTGGGGAGGGTGTGCTCCGGGACCGAGCAATCCAGCTGGTGGACCAGGAGGCTGTGATGACTGGCTTTGCAGCTGTAGGATTCCCCAACTGCATGGGCACCATGGACAGCACCTACATTGAGATCCTCCACCCATCCGATGGGGAGGCCGCCGAATATGTCAACTGACAAGGGTACCACTCCCTGCAGCTGCAGGCGGTCGAGGGATCACCGAGGGCGGTTCATAGACATTTACATGGGCCACTCTGGGTGCAGCCACGATGTGCGAATCATGACCATCTCTCCCTTCTATGCCCGGATGTACCGCGGGAACTTCACGGACATGGGGAAGACCCGGATCGAGGGGGTGCTGATGCCCCCCTGCATCCTGGGGAACCCAGCCTATCCATTCACCCGGTGGCTGATGAAGGCATACCCGGTCACCAGGAACCCTGTGGAGGCACTGTACAATACTAGCCTGTGTGTCTGCTGGACTATTGTTGAGAGGGCCTTCGGGGCCCTCAAGCAGCACTGGAGGTGCCTCGTGGGCTGGCTGGACTACACGGTAGAGACCTCGGCCCTGGTGATCAGAGCCTTCTGTGTGCTGCACAACGTGTGCAAGACCGATGGGGCTACCCTCGACTACCCCATGCCCCGGCGCCCTCCCGGCTCCATGCCTCTCTATGTCAACGCGGAAAACCCATGGGAGTATCGATACGCAAAGTGCAACCGTGCTGCCCTGGGTAGGCGGATCAGCCGGGAGGCCGAGGCGTGAGACCACGCACCACCATCACCACCACCACCACCCCGGGGCCCCCACCGGCATCCTGGGCACGCCCATAGGTACCCACCCACCCCCAGCCCTGGGCCCTTGAAACATAACAATGGCTGTGACTGTGGTGCCTGTGCCCTTATTGTGCATACCTCCTACAGTAAATCCCACCACCACCACCACCCACCTCCCAGTGCCGTATCCACACCCCCTCAGCCTGCTCTCCCCCTGCCCCCTATTCCCCCCCTTCCCCCACGACCTGCCTTTCTCCGGGGCCATCCTCTTGGCCTCCCTGTGCTTGCCGTGGAGCTCTGGGAGCTCCCCCCTCCCCTGTTGTGTGTGTCCCCGACCATGCCCTGGGATGCCTCGGTGTCCTCAGGGGCTGGCGTTGTTGGGTGGGGGGCGGACCCAGGACCGGAGGGGCCCCCCTGGGTGGCTGCTTCCTCCGGAGGCCTACAGGGACTGGTGGGTGGATGCACGGGCCCTGCACCTACCACACACCCCCATAACATCCCCCTGGCCCCAACCTGACCCCCAGTCCCAACCCCTGTGCCTACCTCCCCCCCCACAACATTCCCCCTGGTCATGACCCGACTCCCCCCAACGCCCATGCCTACTTCCCGCCCCCCCTACTATCCTAATGTCTACATTAATGTCCAGATATATCATATCACACAAAACCAGAAAATTAACCAAAACAAACATGTTCATTTTCATCAATAACTAAACTTTCAAAGTTTTGCATTATTACACTTGAATTTCTTATCATAATTCAACAACATACAATTTTTTCACAGTGCATTGTCTGTGCTTTACATGTATAGAAATTTAATACAATTAATACAATAAAGTGTTAACAATGTGAGTGTACATAACATTATACAATACAAACAGACTTAATGCACTGTGAAAAAATTGCATGTTGTCGAATTATAATTATTGATGATTATCATAATTGATTATTGTTGTCAAATTATGATAATTATTGATGAAAATTAATATAAGTATGTATGGTAAGGAATTAAGTACATATATTACACGTATGTTGATGAGAGTAAAATATTAAATATTGGTCAAATTCTGAAATAATTTCAATGTTTTTTGGTGTTTATGTTTTGTTGCAATGTATGGAGTTGAAGGTTTTTTGAATTTTAATTGTCCGGATTTTATTTTTTTTAATTTGAAGAAAACTTGCGTGCATTTAAGGTTTTTTTAAACTGTTAAGTTTTTTGTTTGGGTTAATATTTTCTATAGCCAAAGAAGACATTCAAGTCCCATTTTCAAAAGATCTTCAAGCTAAGTACCAATGAGGAGATTTTCAAAGGAGAAAATCTGGACTGAGGTTGAGGTTTTTTTTAACTTTCAATGGAAGTGAGGCAGCTACATGCTGTTTTACCTTTGAAAAACTAATCTTTAGATTTAGCATATTGTTAGCATATTGTTAACAATAGCATATTGTTTTATAGATTTTATATCTTTATGTTTATTTATATAGTTTATATAAATTATATTTATATGTTTTTACTTGTGAGCCACCATGAGCTGCCTGAGGCAGGACTATGTGCGGGATATAAAGTGTCTAAATAAATAAATAAATAAATAAATAAAATTATTGTTGGGGTGGGAAACTTCCTCACCTTGAGCTACTTGAAAAATATTTACATGAGCTGGAGCTATCTGGAAGTGGATGGGGCCTGCTGAGGTCTCTGCAGAGGGGCGGGGCAGGGGGATGGTTGCTAGAATGTTCTAAGGGAGCAGCATGCTGCAAGGGAAGTGGGGACCATTGGAGCACTCTGAGGGATGTGAATGAAGGGTCAGGGCCTTCTGCTGTAGTATATTTCACTGTGGCCTGTCTGAGAGAGAACATGCCTGTACATGCTGTGTGTGGAGGTCTAGCAAATAAGGATGGTGGGCCACTTAAAGGGGAAAGAAGGGCATCCATGACAGGCCAGACAGAAGGGAGTGGGAGGGGGGAATGCATTGGAAGTGGACAGTCGGCTGGGGATTCCCTTGCCTCCCTCCTGCCTTAGGTGGGGTGGAGAGTGAGGGAGGCAAGAAGGGTAATTTGCTCTGGGCCTTATACCAAAGGGGCCCTAGGACAAAGCTGGAATGTAGGTTTGAACATAGGGACCCCATGTTGCATTCTGCGTCATTGTCTCCAGGAATTTCTTCGGTTGCCTCCACTAAAAGACAACAAAACATAAAACATGAGCCTCCAGGAGCATTGTACTGGTGCTAGCATTTAGAGAGGGCACGAGTCCCATTCACTTCAGAAAGATGTATGCCTGTGCTGCGAAGTGCTAGTGCCAGAACTTTCCACTTAGAAGGTCTTGCTGCTTGGCTCATATGTGCTTCAGTCAAAGTTGAAATGGGGACGTAGACACTTCGAAAAAATGTATTGGCTCTGATAAGGAAGGTCTGGATCGTGAATCTGTGCCATTGATCTGACCTCAATGTTGAGTTTAGCATTGCTGGGAATATTGTGTTGTGTTTTTGTTTTACAAAAAATTCGGAGGGATTGCAATCTCATGCTACCATAAAAACCCTGGAAATCAGAACCTCTGGGTTCCGTTGCTAGAAAATTTTCAATTCCCCCCACCCCCCAAAAAATATTTTCTAGTTGCACTCAGGTCGCTTGTAAAGGGATTCCTCAGAGTCCAGGGCTGGGGCTCAACTTTCCATGGTAGCTACACTTCTGTGTTGCTGGTTACGAACTTGAAAGTAGATTTTGGATTG
>QEPC01008404.1:1179-20589 GCA_003113815.1 Sphenodon punctatus | reverse complement strand
CATAGTGCCCTCCATTGGGGGTACAATTTCTCCAAGTGTCAACAGAATTTAGTAAGAAACAAAAAAGATATAGCTGTAAATACGTTTTTTAGTTTTTCCCATTATTTCAAAAACAAAATTCATTATTATTATGCATCATTTTCCTTCTTACAATAATGAAAACAAAAATCATAATTTTAATTTTTGTTATCATAATAACAAAAACAAAATACACACCCCTAGTGAGTTTCCCTTTATACTTATCTTCTTCCTTTACCACAATTATTTATTTATTTATTTATTTATTTGCATTTATATCCCACCCTTCCCCGAAGGCTCAGGGTGGCTTCTTTATTTTCTTTAATAAATTAAGCACCCCTAGTGTCTTTCTGTTTATACTTATCTTCTCCCTTTCCCTCAATTATTTATTATTTATTTATTTGCATTTATATCCCGCTCTTCCCCGAAGGCTCAGAAAGACTTCTTTATTTTCTTGTGCTTGAGAGTGGAAAAGTAATTGTCTGCAAGGGCACCCAGTGGAGTTATGTGTCCCACATTGTTTCTGGGTGGTGTCTTGAGCCAGTAGTTTTAATTTGTAGAAGAGTCCCATAAGAAGAGAAGAGTCCTGTTGTGAAACACAGCAAGGGGGCACTATACAGCTGAGCCACCCACCTCAGTGTGTTCGTCCAAATCTCTAACCTGGGTTCCCCCAAAGTTGGCAAACCACAGAAAAACCTAATTTTTGCTGCCACCACCTGGGTTCCAGAAATCAGAGGGGATACACACAACCCAGGATATGTGAACCCCAGAAATGTATAAGCCCACAGCTTCTCAAGGCACCCTAGTCCCCTTTATCTGGTGTTCTTCCCCTTCCAGGAGGCAGAAACCTTGGAGCAACCAAGAGGTGCTTATCTTGGTCAAAAGCTGTCTTGCTTAAAAGAGCCAGAGGGGAATTCCTTTCTCCCTCTTTGGTAGCGCTATGCCTTTGAGGAGAAGGGAGGCTTTCTTTGCAAACAAACACACACACACCCAGTGGAGTTAAGAACAGAAAACACTTAGACTTTACTTATAGGGTTAAAAAGGTACAAAAAAGCACAAAAGGATAAGAAAGCAAGATAAGTCTTTGAACAAGCCCCAGAGTCCAGTTTGAGGGGTATGAGGACCCTTTTTGGATTTGTAACTGCCTAAACTGTACATGTTCACACAGGCAATCAGGTTGCTTATAACTCTGTTCTCCATGTACAGATGATAACTCACATGGGGTGCAGTTCTTTATTCCGATCTGGCAGAAGCCCAGATGTTGCAGATGTCAGAGCAGGCAGAAAGAGGCGAGGGAGCATAGAAGGGGCGGTCTGTCCCTTTTAAGGTCCTATCCCCCTCTGCTGAGATTGGTAGGTCACCTGGTCTATGACCCAGTCCAAGGCAGGGAGGTCTCTGCCCTGCCATGTGGTGACAAACCAGTAACTTGGTCCAGGAATGTTGTTAGGAATGTGGCTAGGTTGCCATGGGCTCACAAGAAAAAGGAGGGCAAATCCCACCCTAATCAGGAATGCAACACTGTCCTGCTAGGGTCCCCCTAGAGGCAAGGGCAAGGGCAAAAGACTTTTTGTCACAAGTCCTCTCTTGCTTTCAGAATTATTGGCACAAGAACTACAATACAATAGGGATATGCCACTATGGTTCTCACCAAAACTTTAGTTGGCAAAACAAATTATTTATTGAAAACAGTGTTGGATGAATGAGCAACCTTTTATACATGACGTATAGGAACATAAGCTTGAGTCCCATTCATCAGTCACAACAGGGGCTGAATAAAATCACTCATTCAGTTCCCATGGTTTAAGGTAGCCAAGTGTTTGACCATAACACCTTGGCAAACTTGAAGAACAAACATGGTTTGCGTTGCCAAAGGCCATTCAGTAAAGTCAAGAGTTGAACTCAGTACCTCTATTTCAGAATCAAACACACAACTTCACTGGCTCCTGATAAAAGCAAAAATTGTTCTGTGTTGCTTAGTAAAGTGACCACCGCAATTAGACTCCATTGTGTTATGGAGTTTACATCATTGTATTTCATGCTAAATTTCATTTATATTTTCTTTTTAACTTTGTCAAATGTTCAAAAAGCTTCAAAACAATGCTAAGCTGTGTGATTCTCTGGACAGATAGCACTCAGTGTGAGTAGGTATCCCATTAAAGTAAATGGGAATTGTGCTTAAGGAGATAAGAATATAAGAACTGAACATAAGTAGTACCATATTGGGTCAGACTAGTGCTTAAACTCGGTATTCAAAATTACTTGCTTTTTACTGTGTATCTCAGTATTTGACTCAGTTTTACCGAGTACCGAGTAACAGAGGAATTGGTCCAGTACTTGGTCCAGTACTCAGTACTCAGGTAAATCTTCGGATGGGCAGCATATGGGAATTTTCCTGAAACATATTGGGGTTTTCCTGGCTTTCCCTGGTTTTCCAAGGGAACTTGGTACTTGTTATTCAGAAAACACTTGGCACTAGGTTTTATTTTTCCAAGTATTTTACCAAGTTCAAAGTACTGAGTATTTTGTCGAGTTGTCAAGAACCGGCCGAACACTCAGAGCTGAAACTCAGAAATACTTGCACATTTATTTATTTTTTTGCTATTCAGTGTAGCCCTAGGTCAGACTAATGGTCCATCAAGACCAGCACCTGTCTCTGACAGTGGCTAATCTCAGTTGCTTGGAGGAAGTACCCAACAGGTCACTATGGGGCAATCCATTCCATGTTGTTCACTCCCAGCTCGTAACAGTATGATGGTAACATTCCACAAACCTACCTAGCTAATAGCTGCTAATGGACCTATCCTCCTGAAATTTGGACAACCCTTTCTTAAACCCAGCTATACTACTGGCCTTGACCATATCTACTGGCAACAAATTCCACAACTTTATTGTGCGTTGAGTGAAACAATACTTTCTTTTATTTGTTTTAAATCTGCTACCTGTTAGTTTCATGGAGTGTCACATAGTACTATTTGAAAGGGTAATAACCATTCCCTATTAACGTGTTCCACACCACTCATGATTTTATAAACTTCTGTCATATCCCCTCTCATTCGTCTCTTATCCAATCTGAAGAGCCCCCAACCTATCCAGCCTCTATTCATAGAGGAGCTGTTACATACCCCTTATCATTTTTGTTGCCCGTTTCTGTATCTTTTTTATTTCAACTATTTCTTTTTTGAGATGGGGTGACCAAAACTGGACACAATATTCAAGGTGCCGTTGCACCATAGATTTAAATAGTGACATATATGATGTTCTCAGTTTTAGGGATGTGCGAACAGATCATGGTTCGGGTTTGGTCATTTGGTTCGGTTGTTCGGTTCAGTCGCCGAGTTAGGGTTCAGTCGTTTGGTTAGGTTTGGTCAAGTTCGGTTCGGACGTTTGGAAAAAGGTATCACGAGATCCCGTGATCGTGCCGGAAACCAGAAATTCGAGTCCGTGAGGAGTTTGTGTGGGGAGAGAGCGTGTGTGTGTAGCTGACTGGTGTGTGTTTTTGGTTTTGGTTGGCTGTGTTGGTTTGGTTCTTTTGGTTGGCTGTGGTTTGGTTTGACTTTGGTTGTGGTTGGTTTGTGTGGCTGGCTGGTTGGAAAAAAAAAATGAGGAGACATAAAGTTAATAGGATCTTGAAGCCCGAGGTGGAGGACCTTCTTTGGAGGTGGTGGAGGTGGGCTCCTCGTTAGAGGAGCCTCAGCCAGAGGGTATCACTGCTGCTGGCAGGTTTGTAAAGTTTATTTCTGTTTATTGTTCCATAGAACTTTGAGGACAAGAAGAATACTATCCTTTAGAGCGAGCTCACTGACATGGTGGTGGGTGGGTGGTGGTGGGCACTGGAAGTCGGGCACAAACAGTGGGCATCAATAGGTGACTGGCAGTGGATTTCTGCCACAGAGAGAGAGAGGGTGTGTGTGTGTGGGGGGGGGCTCTCTTCCAGCAGTCAGACACGAGGCGAAGGAAGCACCCACCACCCAAACACGCACCAGGCTGCCAACCATCCCTAGCTACTTTCATTCCACTACTTCCACCAGCTGCAAATGTAGCTGAACAATATTTGTTCTGACAGTTTCGATCTTCTGCAATTTCCGTTGGCACTGTGAAGTAGCAGAACAATTTTTATTCCAACAGTTTCTGAGATCGTTCTGACAGTTTCCGAATTAGTGGAATGCTGGTGGAATTTGTGGAATGCCAGTAGAAAAGCTGCGGAAAGTCATGGGCAATTCTGAAATGGTCCGCCATGAATAGCGCAACGGAAAAAGGAATTACCGCTTCAGCCCTAGACCTGTCTATAACTACTGATTGTTCAGTGCCAGGTACACTGCTGGCATATAATAATAAATAATGATAATAATCTGAAAGAGAAATTCCCTTGCTCAGCAAGTAGGTCTGTAATTGTTTATTTCAATGCAACTTGTGTGCACATTTCTGAAAGTTTATCCCAAATCATGACATAAAACAGTGGGTTTCTGAAAAAAAGCTTTGCTCAAAGAATAAACCAGAACCCTCCCCTTGCCATGCCTTCCTTAATGATCTTGTCAACTTAATACACTGGGTGAAAACAGAAATGCACCTTAACTCTGCTGTAACACTGCTTTGACATTTCTTGTGAATATTGCAGGGCTACATAGTGCACCAATACAGCTCTGCAACATGCATAAGAAATGTCAAAGTGGTTTTAAAGCAGAGTTATGTGCATGTCTTGTTTTCACCCATTGTTTGCTTTGGTTCCAACCTTCCATTCTATGTTTTCCTGCAGGCATAAGATTGAGGCACAAAGCAAAGAAAGGTGAACATTGCAAAGAAAAGTGGCGTGTTCTAAAGAAGGGAGAGAGAGCGAGAGAAATACACCTGGACGTAGCCTTTCATTTCCCCCCATAGACAGAGGCACTGTGCGGTGGTTTGAGTGAAATATTTTTCCTAAGGAGAGACCAGAGATTGTCACAGAGAGAGAGAGAGCGAGAGAGAGGGGGGCAGCAGTGCAGACAGCTGAATTGCTCTGATACAGACTTTTCATTATCTGAAACAATTACTTCGGCAAGAACAGCATGAGACTTCATGAAATGTTTTTGAACTCGGATTCCTGATAGGAGCACATTACATAACTCCCTCTTTGTGAATGCTGGCAACTAGGACCATACAGAAAGACACAGCCAGAAACACTGCACTCAGCTGTGCTGTTCGTTCGTTCGTTCGTTCGTTCTCTTTCTTTCTTTCTTTCTTTCTTTCTTTCTTTCTTTCTTTCTTTCTTTCATCTGAGCCAAGCATTAATCAGAGAAGCCTAGCTTTCCCTCTCTCTGTCCTCCCCTCCCCCTGCCTCAACAGAAGCCTGGTTTTCATAACAGATTAATAAGCGAAGCTCTCCATCATTTCCCTCTCCTTCCCACAGCCTTTAGCACAGGGATTAATGGTGTTCCAATTCAGCATTGCTTTGGTGCTCAAAATGTCTTTGGATGTCTGTTCACTTGAAGAAGCGGGTGCTGCTGTAAGGGGCTGTAAAGTGCCTGTGTGTGAGAGACCTCTAAACCTTTGGGATGTAGCTGTGACTCAGCCAAAAAGCTGTTGAAGAGCCCTGCACGACCGCTGTTTTTATAAAACTGAAGGAAATAAAGTCAATGTTGTATATTCCACTGTCTCCTGAAGTGATTATTTGTACCATTAGCTGTTAAGGAAATGTGCCTAAGTGCTCAGGAATTCTAATTAAGCAGGCTCAGCTGGAGTGAATAGTTGAAGGATTTCACAACGCCGTTTTGAAATCATATGCAGTTCAAGCAGCCGCGGAAATTCTCTAACCCTCAGGGTTTTCTCCTGGAGGACATGGCCATTTAACTCTTATTTGTTTGTTTTTAAATCCCAGTGTTTTGAAGCCTGTATTATTTGTATAACTCCTGGTTTCCTGCCCCCCTCTCTTCATTTGTCCCCCCCCCCCCTCCTTTCCCTTCTATCTGCTCTTGGTAACTAACTATGTAGCATCAGCTTGAGAAGCAGAACTCTTTTTAGGTTTGGGGGAATAGAGTTCCCGTTGCTAATCTGTGGAATCTAAATTAGTGGAAATATGCTTTATTAGGGATGTGTGCGGCCCATAGTATCTTAATCCAAGAAGTCATATATTGCTCTCAGATATATATATACGTATGCACACTGACCCACTAAGTCCTTTAGTGGCATTGGTATAATTAACAGTAGAGTTTGACCAAAAACAAGTGCAAATATGTATATATATATAAAATCCTGGCATCACACTTTATTTACTTGATACCAGGGGCATTGCATAGAACACAAAACTAATCTGTATTTTGTGACTCTTTAACTTCCTGTTTTCATGGCAAGTATTTCTGTTTTTCTCTTCACAGGTGCTTGTATTCCCCGTCTGTCTAATCTCCCATGAACATGGCATCTTGGGGTTAAAAGTTACTTCGGCAGATCAGTAGTTGACATGACTGTATTTCTGTCTTTTCCTTGTTTACGTTGTTGGGCTACTGGAATCCTCTCACTTTGCCTCCTTCTTGTTTCTTCTCCTTTGTACCTCTGAGTCTTGGAAGAGAAACCAAGTTTTTATTACTCAAAGAGAGATGATGTAAAGAGAATGTGCAAAGATCCGCCTTTAGTTTGTTGGGTGGCGGGAAGCTTCAGAGATGTGGGCCAGCAGCCAAGAAGGCCTGGTTTCCCCTCCACCCACTCCTATGAGCCTCATTCTTGGCACTGATCATTGATGATCACAGCTGTCATGCTAGGTCATGGTAAGCTGTCAGCAAAGGTAGTACATGAGATAACTATGGCCTGGTCCTTTTTAACTAGGGTCTTATACTGGATCTCGTAAGGTATTAAGCACCACATAGAGTCCTGTGACCCAACCTGAGACTGATGAGATCTGACTGGTTTTATTGGATCCAAGTTGGATCAGGTTACATCGTGATATTCTGTGGGGGTGAGACCATGAGGGGAAGCGGAAGGGGGCAGGGGAGATCATACCCTGCCTATTTTAAAAAATGACTCTGCTTCCTACAGAGCGTTGTGACATCACAGCACTCTGAGGAGGGAAGGGGTCACTTGGACACATCAGGTCCAGCCTTGAAACATATTTGCATTAGGCCCAATGCAGTCGGGCTTTTACCCAAATTTCTGACCCAAGCAGGGTTCTAACAGCAACTGTACCACAGTGAATAGCACCAGAATGACATCCTCTTGTCAATTTATTTGAATTTATATACCTCCCTTCCCTTAAGGCTCAGGGCAGTTTATCAAGCCAACACACACACAATAATACAAATACATAAAACAAAATAAGAAACCCTTAAAAAAATCCCTAGCCACCACTCCAAAACAACCCCAAACCTCACCCCATCCCACCTCTCTATTACTGCCTGTCAAAAGCTCTGCCAAACAAAAACGTTTACATCCCCTCTGGAATACGCTTTAGCTCTGGCTAAGTGGACCTCTGGAGAAAGGGAGTTCCAAAGTCCTGGAGCAGTAACCAAGAATGCCTCCTTGAGGGCCCTTGTCATATGGACAAAAATCGACAGGTGGTACCCACAGGAAGGCACTCCTGGCTAATCACAGGGGCCAAAATGGAGCATGGAAGGAAAGGCAGTCCTTCGGATACGTGGGCCACAGGCCATTTAGGGCTTTAAAGTTCAAAACCAGCACCTTGAATTGTGCCCAGAAGACAATAGTAAGCCAGTGCAGATTATAGAGCACAGGTGTAATGTGCTCACAGTGACCCACCCCAGAAAGGAGACAGGTCGCCGCCTCTCCTGTCCAACTACCATCATGTTAGTTCAGTGCCTGGGTCAGATCCCGACAGGAATGATGGCTCCCACCACAACCCGGGTAAGTTCTTGAGGACAGTGGGCACCATCATGTGTTAAAACATCCACAGTGGATGGAAGAATAAGGAAGTCCCATCTGACATTCTGCCCAGGCCTCCAGAAATTCCTGCGTTGCCCTATTCAATCCTCATTTAAGTTAGAAGAAGGAGACCCCAGATTCTTACTGAAGTCAGTGGAAAATAACTTGATCAGCATCACCTACAAGGCATTATGCAAAATTACATTCCATTCTATTAAATGCTCTCTTGAAGGACAGAGAACATTGTTATTTTAGAAACGTAAGTTGTTCAGTCTTTATATGCCCGAGGGCCGACCCTGTGTGGCCCCCAAACTTGCATATTCTCAGCAACAGAGTTGGTCCAATAAAAGATATTGCCAGGAATTCTTTGTCTCCTCCCCTAAGAATGGCATCCAAAAAAAGAGGATGAGAAATTTCCAGAACCATTTGGGTGAGATCTGCCTTTATCAGCGCATCCAGAAAGAGACAAGGACACAATTGCTGGGTTTTAACAGACGCACCCTTTATTCAAATTAGAATTAGGCTAGGTGGAGAAATTGCGTATAAGCAATTTGGGTCCAGTACCTTAAAAAAACAACTAAAGGTTATGGTATTACTGACAGGACTTGACCTGGATGTGCCCTCCAGTGCCAGCCCCAATATTCTAACATACGTCTCCCCTTCGCTCTCTGACCAGAAGCTGTGGCTGAAGGGGACAGTGTCCTTTCCAGACTGGAGTAAGGATGCAGTGACAGAAGATTGGGGACCATGGCTGTCCCTGCCCTCCTTCTGAGACACCTCTCCCAAGGATGCTACCCCGGCTCTTGCCATACCCTGCTTTTGTGCCAGGTGTCGCTTCCCCATCTCTTAAGGAGATGACTCCAATAAGTACTTAATTCTTATTATAACAGCATAACAGTACTGGACCCCTGCAAGAGTGTGACATTGAATACTAAAGCAACAGCACCCTTCCCAGTTGACAACTACAGCTGAATGGCCAAATTTCCAAAGAAAGACTGTGAGGAAGGCAAAAACCAGGAGACCATGATGGCCAATGAAGTCTCCCTTAAAAATCCTTCCTGGCCCCAACAGCGGCCGGATAGAATCTGCAGTGCCTCAGGGAGGTAAGGTGGGGCTCGCTGCTTATGGCACCTGCTTCAGAATGGGGAAGGAACCACTAAGTGGGCAGGGAAGCCCATGCCCTTCAGAGGAGGGGCCTCACAGCCCACTCTCCTGGTTGGCAGTGAGGCCCATTGCTAGGGCTGGCCTGCACTGGGCCCAGCTGCTTCCCGCCAGCCCGGCCACCCCTTGCCCATGTCCTGTTTCAGCCAGGTTTGACTGCATCAGGGGTGCAACTGCTTTCCCACTCTTGTCTCTCTCTGCTAGGGACCGTGATGAGGGACCCACTGAACACCATTCCTGGCTGGCCAACAGGCCAAGGGCTATTGACAAATAAGGGACTGCCTATAAAGAGATTCCTGCCAAGGCTGGATAAAGCAAGGGAAATCTAAAAAAACGGGAGAGGAAAACAAACAAACAAACAAACCAACAAATCAAAATGCTCTAAGGGGGTTTAGAAGGCACATGTTTTTCCAGTTGCAAATTAGGTGACAGGTTATCATTTTCTGCAGAGGAAAGACTTCCCCAGAGAGCTTCCACAATGGCTGATTTTTGCCTAAATATCCATATACAGCACAAACTGACTATTCAGGCTTTCTCTAGCTCCTCACCCTGTAGAGTACATCTTTATGATCTCCTCACACTGTCTCATCCTTCACAACCCCCTCTTCCCCTTGTAACTACGCTAAGCACCTGCACAATCTCAATTGGGGTATGCAGTTCATTTTCATTTTTTTCAGTACTAAAACAATCAAGTCCCATTTGTTTTAGTAATTAAAATATGAAAACAGATGAAGAAGCAAATGATTATTTTCTTTTATCCATTTTCATTTTAAAAATAAAAAATAATAATAATAAAAACTTGTGTATGCGCAAAATGGCTGCCTGGGCCGTTTTGCACATGCATACCCTTCCCAAAATGGTGCCACTGGGTGTTTGCAGATGTGACAAGGCCGATTGGCCCCGTCACGAAATCAGTGAATTAATCCCCCACCAGGATGACCCGTCAAGCCCTAACAGACGTGCCGGGGGATCCCAGCGGGGAATCGGGGAGGAGGCGGGGCCGCACAGCACAACGTGCGGCCGCATGGCTCCGCCCCCTCCACGCTCCCTGCTGCCCGCCCTCTGAGGAGACAGGCAGCCGCTGCAGCCAATGCGGCCGCAACGCTCGCCCGCTATGGCCATGGGCTGGAATCCCTGTGGGGATTCCGGGCCATGGCTGCCATCCAGACGTGACGGCGGGGGTCACCACGGCGGGGAATTGCCTTCACCATGCGATGGCCTCTGGCCCCACTGCTTCGGCCACTCGCGTGATGAATGTGATTCCCCACCGTGGTAACATCTGGGGAGGAACATCCATTCCCCCCAACAGACGTTACGTGGTCCAAGCCACCACAGGGAATTGACTGTGGTTGACATTGACCACGTAACGTCTGAAAATACCCACTGTTGTCTGCACCATTTTGAGAAAGGGAGCACGTGAACAGGACAGCACCAGTAGCCATTTTCCACACACGCTGTGATATTTTAAAATTAATTTTTAATAAATTAATAAATATCCTCTTGGAGGTCCCCTGGATATTCCAGGTGGAGACATTTGAGAGGGCATTCTCAGTGGCCGCATCACGGCTGTGGAACTCCCTCCCCATGGAGATTTGCCTTTCTCCAGGTCTCCCCTCCTTCCACAGACAATGTAAAACCTGACTGTTTCTCCAGCCATTCGGTGAGGGGGACGGATAGTGGGTGGGGATTTTGGAGGGGAAGTGGGGATGTATTTATTTGGGCCTTATTTTTTGTTAATGTTTTAATAATGGATAGGGTTAGGGTTAGGGTTAGGGTTAGGGTTATATTATTATTATAAAATAATATAATATTTTATATTATATTGTATTTTATATTTTTGTATTATGTTTTTATTATTATTTACTGTTTGCCGCCCCGAGCTGCCTTTGGGCAGGACGAGGTGGGTTATAAATTGTGAACATAAATAAATAAATAAATAAATATATAACACCAACACACACACACCCCGCCATGATAGGGTCATTTACGAAAACCCCTGAAAATGAAGGTGTTTTTGTTCATGAAAACTAAAAGGAAAATGGTTGGGGAGGAGTGCATTCTACACACCCCTGGTATGTATCCCTCTGTCTGTTACCCTTTCACTTGTCCCCTTCTCATGTCCATCCTAGGTTTCAAGTCAGAGGGCAGGACAGAGCCTTGTCTCTAACCACAACTGTTCAGTACCAGGCACATTACTGGCAGTATATAAATCATAATAATAATAATTCTGGGGTGCAGAATTCTGAACACATTAGAAATCTACATCTCTCATGAGAGGGAGGAAAGAGAAAGTGTATAGACTTGTGGAGCCCAGAGTCCCTGACTGGGAAGACACTACAGCTCTTGGTCTGCATTCTGCCCCTGACAGGAATGTACAGTATATTATATTTTAAGCCTGCCTGTTCACTCCTGTATGTGAACAGGGACATTTAAAATCAAGGCTGTAGTTATAATAGACACAGGTGGTGCCGTTACACCAGGGACCATGACCCTGATAGACCCAAGCTCTCTGCTGCAACTGCAGCCCCTATCCCTGGGAGGGAGGCGGGGGTGCACCCTTACATCTTCTGCTTAAAGCTGCTTCTCTGTCTTAAACGACGAAGACCACAGCATCTTTTAAACTCACTTCTGAGCTCCCATTACACCAGGCAGAACACAACAAAGCTGCTCCAATCCTGTCTGGAGAGAGATGGCAGATTAAGGACCTGGGAATTGTGTGCCCCAGAACTCTAGATACCTCAAATCAGGACTTTTGGGTGTCATCTCAAGCATTCAGATGTGTAGATTTGTACCATAATATCATAACCACAGTAGGGATGGGAAAACAGAACTGAGTTCGGAAATTCGGTTCAGTTCGGAAATTCGGTTCGGTCAACTGAACTATTCGAGTTCGGTCTGAACTTCCAAACAAAGTTCAGAAATTCAACCCCCATTGAACTAAATGGAATATTATCTTTTAGGGATGGGAAAACAGAGCCGAGTTCGGAATTTCAGTTCAGCTCGGTTCAAAAATTGAGTTCGGTTTGGATGTTCAGTTCAGTCAACCGAACTGGTCGAGTTCGATCCAAACTCTGAACTGCGTTCACCTATCCCTAACTGCAAGTAATGATTAGCTGTTAAATTACACTTAGGGCTCAATCCTCCATCCTCTAAAGTCATCGGTTTGGCTCAGCACTGTCTTTCATAGCAGAGGACTGTGCCTTAGTGTTTTTGTATTCTTACCTGTTTCTGGGTAAAAACACATGATGGCAACCTGGTCTGGGGCAGGGTGGAAAGCCATGGTGGACACAGTTGGGTTGGGTTGGATCTCAGAACAAATGTTCAGGGCCTGGGGAAGGTGGGGAGGAACATAAACATGTGGCCAGCTGGCCCCACCCCTGCGCTGTACCCAATGTCCTGCCCTACCGATGATGGATCAGTGGGTGAAAACAGACTTTCACTGCTTTAACACCATTTTAATATTTATTATTCATGCTGCAGGGCTACATAGGGCACCAAAACAGCACTGTAACATGCCTAAAATATGTGAAAGCAGTGTTAAAGTGCAGTTATGTGTATATCTGTTTTTACCCAATGACAGTCAGCCATAGCAGCTGGCAATGGTGGTCCCTGACCCAGGCCATGTCTGCTGGCCTGAACAGATAGGATAGCCCACTATAGCCCGCTATACCCCACTTTGGCAGGCCTTAGCTTGGATTGTTACCTCTGAGGTTTTCTGAGATCAGAGCCTGGGTTAGCTGTCAACATGGCCTGTGGCAATTCTGGGCCAACATCTGGCGGTGCTTGCACAGACATGCAGGTGAGGTCCAGGCCAGAGCAGTCCACAGCAGTCCACTCTAATGTCTGTTTTTACCCTCTGTTGTCACTGTGCAATTTTCAAAACAACATAAAAAAATCTACCACCAGGAATCATTGTTGCCTGGGAACTTGTTCACCCCACACCCCACTTATTCAGGTCTCCCAGTAGGATACAATGTTTGCTTGATTTGTGCAAAAGACTCCTCCTAACCATGTCATGTCTGGACACTCAGGAATGAATATGCTTCCTCTCTGAATAGCAGCTGAATGCACAGTGGAAGCCATAAAAATATTTAAATAATGATATTGCCATGCACAGTATCTAAAGATTTCAGCGCTCCGAGTCCCCTAGCTGTCTGAGTGCACTTTTATAACACAGCCTGGTGAATGAGCACTCTAGCTGCATATTGGCTGCCAGACTGCAGTTCCACCAAGGCGCCACAATGTAAAGTATATTCTATTAATTAACAGGGCACTGAATTCATTGCATTCTTCAGACTTGCTTAATGCAAATTGGAATTCAATGCCTCCCATCTGCAAACTTTACAAGGGCATTGTTGAATTGTTTAAATACTTATTGAATTTAGTTAATTCTTCAGTTGTGAACTGATAGTAATTAATTAACTCAGATTTTGCTTGTTGATTTTCTGATATCTAATTAATAATGA
The DNA here is from genome assembly GCA_003113815.1 of Sphenodon punctatus. Taxonomy (NCBI): domain Eukaryota; kingdom Metazoa; phylum Chordata; class Lepidosauria; order Sphenodontia; family Sphenodontidae; genus Sphenodon; species Sphenodon punctatus. The sequence goes on along the minus strand of QEPC01008404.1, from coordinate 7,102 downwards.
ATAATGAATGATGAACAATCAATAATGATCAATAATCAATAATCAATAAAAACCTTATTTTATAACACCCCCCTGCCTAGATGCCATTTGGAGTGCTTCACATATTACATAAAAGTAAAACAATGTAAACAAACAATTTAAAACAAAGTAATTTAAAATAGTATTTAAAAAAATTAAAATAGGGGAAGGAAAAAGGAAAGGCAAAATACATTAAGGGAACCAGCAGCGGATCCTAAAAACACCTAGAAAATAAATACACTTTCAGATGGTTTTTAAAGGTAAGGCGGGAGGAACTGAGACAGACTTCCGGGAGCAGCGAGTTTCACATCAAGGGGTTCACCACAGCAAAAGCCTGATCACCCACCGACTTAAGATGCTATAGAGGTACCCACAAACAGCGGCTGTCTGCCACACCCATCAGTGTGAGGCTCCAGAAGATGGTCTCGAATATAGGCAGAGCCTAAACTGTTTAGGGCCCTGAAAACCAGCAGTGCAATCTTAAACTCAATCTGTTGTTCTACAGGCAGCCAATGTAGAGAAATGCAGGGCAGACGTAATATGATCACAGCTGTCTAAACCAGTAAGCAACCATGCTGCCACATTCTGAACCAGCTGCAGGCGATGGATAAGCACTGCCGATAGCCCATAGAAGAGGAAATTTCAAAAATCAAGTCTCTTAATCACCAGTGCATGGGGTCGCTGTGGCAAGGTCAACCTGGAATAAATAAGGGTGTAACTTAGACATATTGTGTAGTTGAAAAAAGCATTTCTGCACCATGTCTGATACCTGAGTTTTTATGGACAGAACGTGGTTGAAAATGATGCACAAGTTCTTTACCTGTACCCGGACATCCTCCACATTCAGGGGCCTGAGGGCGGGAAGGGCATCCTCATATCAGCTTCCCCTTCCCAACAACATCACCTCAGGATTCCCCAGATTGAGCACACAGTAGCTCTGAAGTTACACATCCAGGTGGTGATGTTATTCAAGCATCCCTCCAGGCAAAGGCTGAGTTGGTAGGGCTCATGGGGTAAGAGAGATAATAAAGTTGTGTATCATCAGCAAACTGATGATACTCAACCTCATGCTTTATCATGACATCCCTAAAGGACTGCATCTATACATTCAACAACATGGGCAAAATAATAGAACCTTGAAGAACACTGAAACTCAGACCCCCTCGGGGATGACATATATCCATCCATCATCCAATAGCTGATCTTTGCTAATTCACCAATTCTGTAATAACCTGTATTGGTTGGTTGCTTATTGTCACATGGTGCTGGGCATGTTCACATGGGCTGGATGGATGACTTCAAAGGTAGTCAAAGATTGTGCTCAGTGTGATTGTTTAGTTGCTTGCCAAATTAATAAAACATCAAGTTCAACTTCTTTAAATAGTTGATCTAACTTGATCTTGATCTTGATCTGAAAAGAATTCAGCTTAATGAAGTTAAAGATAGTGTGCACATTCTTAAATTATGAAATTGAATGTATGAGTTAGTGAAAAAAAAAATCTTCATATTCACATTCTGAATTGAATGGGTCCGTGTTGTTTTGTTATTAATTAGCAGAAGTTATTATCTTTACACAAATTTAATCTCCCCAAACTCAGAAATAAATTTATCTAATCTCTTCCATTTTTATAATTCATTTCTTGAGATAGTCGGGTACCGAGATTGTGAGGCCAGGTTTCTCGGAGTGTTTTCAGGCATGATGGTAGTCTGCTGCAATTTCCACACATTTCGCCATCTGGAATTGTGGGCTACCATCACAGTTAAATGTGCCACCAGATGTTCCCTGGCCATTCCCCAGGTGGTGTTGGCACATAGCACAGGCTGTGACTCAGGGACATCCCCAGAACACAGCACGGGCTAAGCACCCACACCGTCTGGGGAATGGCTACGTGACCGGATGTAAAGCATGAGGTTATGGATTAATAGATGCTTTACTTAACTGGGTTGGGGTCCACGCGGTTTTGGGCAGGCATTGGTCACCATAGTTACCCATCAGCTGGGGGGAGTGGGCCGCTCCGCACAGTATGCGGGTGGGGCTGGACAGACCCACATTCATGAGTCTCCCCGCTCCCTCCCCATCTGGACTGCCATCATGGTTGTTTGGTGGCTGGCCCATACCCCGATTGGAGAGACTGTGCCCCCCCAGGATAAGTCTGGGATGATGGTGGGTGCTGTGACACCCTCTGTCTTTTAGTGAGGGGGGAGATGGCTGGCTTGGTCTTGGACACCCTAAACAAAATGGCTGCTCCCCCCTCAGCTGCCTGATCACCCAGAGGCACACACTCCCCTCACCGCTCCTCAGTTGGCCAAAAATATTTATTTATTTAAATTTCTTGCACTGTCCTTCCCACCAAGGACAGCTCAGGGTGGCAGATGCCACGTACCCACTCACCTGCCAGAATGCGCTGAACTGGTGCTGCTGGGCTGGAGCCATGCGACCCTGTTATATGAGCTTGGGCTGATGGTTGATATACCTTACCAAAAAATAAATAGTACAGCTGTAGGTGTTTGAGACATACTGTCCAGGGCTATTCTAGCAAATCTAGAAATCCCCCAAAGTGATAATTTTGGACTCTGTTCGCTATAAGGGCCAAGATCTAGCATGTCACCTTCAGTCCCTGACATAGCCACTAACTTGCCTGTAAAGAGCCCTATAAAGCGTCCAGCTGAACTTCCTTATGCAATAGACTGCAGTGATGTAAGCTGGGCTCTCATTCTCTAGGAGAGAGAAAAGCATGGAGAAGGAGGTATGGACTAGTACTGCTTAGCTAGGATAGAGTACTTTCTCCTTTTTCTGGTTGTTTGTAGATAGGATAACTAAGGAGAGCGAAGTAAAGGAGGATGGGAGCATGAAGGAGGGCTTTACCATGTTGGTTTGCTTTCTCCAAGTCCAGGAAGAACTTGGCCATTCCAGAGTCTCACATCAAGTCCAAACTTCTTTGCCACCTACATTTGAACTTTCAAACTAAGAATTGGAAGGAGAAAGAGAGAGATGATGGATCCAGTACTGCTGCATAGGTTTATGCTCTTATGCCCATGATAAATGGGACCCAGTACTAAAAACAAACAGATGAATGATATGTACTTGAAAGATATATCAATTGCTAAAAAATCCTGTCTATCAATGTTCTCCTGCCAACTCCCTAACTCTTGAAAAGAAAATATGTTGTCTATAGGCTGAATTCTTGTTCTGTTAGTCAGTGAGACTTAGGGTGTTAACAAATGAGACAATAGCCCACAATAACCCACATCAAGTGGGTATACACTAGGTCTGAAATTCAATCTCTATTTTCTCGTGATTCACACCAAGAATCTCAGTTCTCAACTCATTTTTTTGCAGGAATCGATAATCGAGAATGTTTGTTAAATTCTCGGTTGAGAATTTTTCTCGATATACTATTTACTGTTTACCATTTACCATTACTGTTTACTGTGTACTGCATTCGTTCTGGTAATTCATGTGCACCACAGTCATGGCTGCCATTTTGCACATGCTCGTTACCGGGAAAAATATGGTACACAGTAAACAGTAACAGTAAATGGTAACAATAAACAGCAATGGTAAACAGTTAACGGTATATTGAGAAAAATTCTTGACCGAGATATCAAACCATTATCAAGATCGTCCCGAGATCTCAGTAACAGTTCTTGATTCTCATGAGATTTTGATGAGAAAGAAATTGATTTTTGTTTAGTCCTAGTGTCCACCTGCTCGTTTATTAGATGTTCACCTTGACCATCCACATGGCCAGCACCCACAGCCGGACATACAGCCCCCACTCATAGCAGGATCTCCGAGCATGCAGACTGTGCACTCATGCATTCACGTCTCATCAGTTAGGTGGCAAATATGGGCTAATGTGCACCCATGTTTCTGTGTCCCATCAATTATGTGGTGGGGAAGAATGCCTGCATGTGCATTAGATTTGTTGTGCTAAACTTGTGAGTGGGGGCTACCCATTTATTAGGCTGAACACACTACGCATGTAAGTGGGGAGCTACATGGACCAAACATGGACTCCAGCAGGCTCTCATCTCATTTGTTTACAACTTTATTTTATTAAACTGAATGGAACAATGATTGGATCCTAATTAGACTTGCTGACAAAGTTAGAGCCTCATCCAGTTTTCATTGAGAATTAAACAGTGCTTAATTTGTAAAAAAATGAATTACCATTTGCCAGGACTCAAGCCTGCCCCAGAAGCCATGCCACGCCAGAAGCTATGCATCTCAGACTAGAGATTGCGTGTTAACTGACATGACGGTCGGCTGTCATCCCGCCCATGGGTGGGGGCGAGCTACTCCCGGCTGGGTCAGCTCCACTGGCGGAAACACACAACCCCGTGACCTGAGCTAGCTTAGGGAAGGAGTGACGCACAGCTGGCTGGTTTCACCCCCATGCTGCAGCTGGCGCACTGCCTTCCACCATGATGGGTGGCCCTGGTGACCCCCCCCCATACTGGGCCAAGCAGGTGCAAAAACAGACATGCCTGCTCTGTTACATCTGCTCTGACCTGCCTGGGTGGCTCATGGGGCTGGACCTTGATCCTGGTTCGTGGCCCATCCACCTACCCAGCCAGGGTTTGAAACAGGACTACATCTGGTGGGTCCAGAACAGATGGATGGGGTTCAGCGCTGGCCCAGGTGGCCCAGGTGGGCCAGCATCATGTTAGTGAATGCCCATTGTCAGAGCAAGGAAATTAACTCTATTGTTCAGCTAGCAAGCCAACCATTGGGCTAACCTGCCTCTATAAAACAAGAGTTCATGTAATTTAAACTATAGGATAGCCACTGCAGGAAAGTCATTAACAGAAACCAAATAAACCATCCAGGGTTTTTCTGGCTTTTGTTTCCAACCCCAAAATGGTCATTATCAGCCTTTTCCTGGCCACTCATATTTTGGGGTGCACACTCATACTGGAATAATTCCCCCCCAATAAATGTAATTACTGGGACTGAGCCTTGGCAATCCTTTCTACAAATTAAGCGCTAGATTAAAGGTCTTTAACCCATTTCCCGATAGTGTCCACTAGTAGCTGCATTTGGGGAAAGAATTAAGGTAAGGAGTTATTTCCCACCCAGGTGTCAGGCCCATGGGTTACCTATATTCTTTCTGGAATCTTCTTGAACTGTATTTTGAGGAGACCTGCTGACCAACTCAGTTTGGAGGGGAAGGCAGTGGAAAGCCAGTCAGGAAAACAGTGACCTTCAGTCTGCTTTTTGCTATCACACTGGTTTCCTTCATTTCTAGACAGGCAGTCAACTGCATGAGCTGGGAAGGAAAGAGGTTTCAGAGTCATTGACCTCCAGTCCAACATAATACAGAAGAAGAAAACAAATGCTAGCAGGGAAAATGCAAGCAAGAATGAAAACTCAACATATTCAGTTTTGCCATAAAACTTCAGAAAGCGTATCAATGAATACAAATTGAAAACACAGGAAAGAGAGGTGTTACAATTCATTTCAAAGACCTTTGTGACAATTAAGGGGTCTATTTGAAAATCTGCTACCTTACTGCTGCCAATTTATTTATATATTTATATCCTGTCTATTGGAAAATCTGCTGCCTGTACTGCTGCCAATTTATTTATATATTTATATCCTGCCTCTTCTGCTCCCAGCAGCTCTAGGCAGCTAACAATAAACACACATATACAAAAATACACCAATAAAAATTTATTTATTTATTTATTTATTTAATAAATTTCTAGCCCGCCCCTCCTGCAACGCAGCTCAGGGCGGCTTCCAACATTAAAATAATAAAAATACAATAAAATACAAAATATTTTAAAAACCTTAAATATAAAATATAAATATAACTCACAGGGCCAGACAAAACCAACACAAATGGGTAGGGGACTAAACACCCCCCTCCCCGCCCTCCCTCCCAAAGGCCTGGGCAAA
>QEPC01008398.1:411538-450241 GCA_003113815.1 Sphenodon punctatus | reverse complement strand
CTCCTCCTCCTCCTGGGCAGGGCCCGTGTCCTCTTGGGGCTCGGGCTCTCGGGCCCTTTTGCGTGTCTGAGGAACAGAAGTGGGGGGTGGGGTGGGGTTGGGGGGTGTTTGGGTGCTGGTCTGCCCCGGTCCTGTGTCCCTGCCCCTCCCCTCTACCAGCCATCCTGCCGGCTGCCTGGCCACTCCACCGCCCCCCTGGTGCCCCTGTAGTGCCGGGTCCACTTCCCGTTGTTCCCCTTACCCATTTCCGGGGTGCCTCCTCCCCTGGTCCAGTCGATGACCCCAGGGCTGCCTGTCCCAGCTGTTGCTGCTGCTGCTGCTGCTGCTGCTGCCCCTCCACCTCCTGCATATGCAGCACGACCACCTCCTCCACTGCCCGCACCTGCACCACCACCACCTCTTCCTCCTCCCTCACTCTCTCACCCTCCGGTCTCCTCTGCCTCCCACCTCGCACCATCCCACCACGTTCTCCTGCTGATGTATTACCTTTAAATCTCCCTCCACGGCCTGTGTTGTTGCTGGTTGCCTGGTAGCAACGCTGCATGCTTTGTCCATGGATGGGAATCATTTTGAGTGATTCCGGCTGGTGATTGCCATCCAGATGTTACTTTTTGTTGTTACCCTTTGGAAATCTCTTTGACCACGCTTTTGGAGATGGTCCAGGCCGGAGGTCCAGAAGCATGGTTGAATTTGACCCCATGTGGGTATTGACACTGGTGAACAACTGGCGGCCGCTGAACAGATGTTCAGGGTGCTTTGGCCCTGCTGTGGGATTGACCGTGGTTCACTATGGTTGAGCATGATCTCGTAACGTCTGAAAATACCCATATCCTAAATGCTAAGGAAGCTTATATTTTGTTTGTAATTTTATTTGGAAACCTGCTCTTTTGGAAGAACCCCCATTCATGGTGGCATGGGTGGGCTATTGAGAGGTGCAGGGAGGGCTGAAACAAATTGCCCAGTGAAGGACTGCCTTATGTTGTTTGCCCCAAGTGGGCCAATGATTGTTCTTTACCCAACAAGGGTCAGAGACTGTTGTGAGCCCTGAAGGGGGGCCAAATACGACTGTGGATCTGAAGAAGAGTCAAATTTGAAGGGTCTAGAGACTGTTATGAGTCCAGAGAAGGCCAAATAATTTACCAGTGATCCCTAAGGGGGGCCAAGTATGTTTGTGGGTCCAAAGAGGGACTAAGACTTATTGGCAGCTCTAGGAAGAGCAAGTGACTATTATAATTGCCCAAACAGGGACAAAGCTAAAAATAGGCCTAGAAGGACCAAATAGACAAGAGAACTATTTTATGTCCTGGGTTGAGTTAATTCTCCAATATGTTCATATATAAGACCTTGAGTGCCCGGCCTGTGGACACCATGGAATAACTTATTTTTTACAGAGGCATATTTTCTTACATTTGTGATGTTATTGATATGTCTGTAGTTACAACATACTGAAACGATTAATGCTTAATCTTTAACACTAAAAACGAACATTGGTATTAAACATCATGTGACACTATTGTTAGTACTAATGTTAGTTTTTAGTGTGGTAGTATACAGTATAGATAAATGCTGGCTATGGCATTAAATATGCAGAGGATCACACTGAAAGAGTTTAAACATGAGGAGCAATTAACACCTTGACCTGGTACAGCAAATCACTTAAATGTGTGCCTAGGTTTAAACGTACGAGTAATTCCATTGATTTTGATGGTCCTGCTTACACTTTTATAGTTAAGAGTGTGCTTCTTCACATGAATTAATTGACTGGCTTCATGGTCATTACTTGCCTGAGTAAGAATTGGGTGAGGATGAGCAGAAATGGGCCATATGTGATATGGAAAGGCTTTGCCCTATGAGAAACACCATGAAACTTAAATCCCAATTAAAGAAAGCCCTCCATCCCGCCTCATGAAAATACTCTAAGTACCTGCTTAAATTTAAATCCATATTCTGCACCCTTTCTAAATAGTTTTAATATTTCTTAAATTAACAGACCAGACGCATTTAGCTAGTTATAGGGCAGGTGTGATGTCATTTTATTCTCACGGTTCTGGTAGATTTTAATCTAACCACCAGTCATAAAAGGTAATTCATTAGCAAACTGTGCCTCTGTCCATCTTTCTTTCACTCACTTATTAGTGAACCAACTTCTCCTCTGCCACTATGCCAAAGCTGTCCATCTAGTCAGTCTTGACACATGCCCCTCACCATAGTATCTGTCAAAGCATCTGAAAGGGCAGATTTTCTATAGTCAGAAATTTGTGAATAGTGCTTTAAAGAGAAGGAAACTGGTAAATTCTCAGCTAAGGAAACTGGTGAATTCCTTTGGAGGACTATCTTATCATTTCACTATAAAATCACAAAGTAGAGAATTGGTGTACTCTTTTGTCAACTTGATATTTAGCAATTTTAATAAATCACTGACTATTAGTTAATGGTGGTAACTCTGTGGGTGGGATCTCAATAAGGAAGCCTAAATGAAACCTTCCTCTATCTCAAATGTTTTTGAAGCTATTAACATCTTGTGACTTTTTTTCCCCTCCACTCCTTCTTAAATGTTATGCTGTACAATGCAGTCTGGATCAAAAGCCCAACACATTTAAAAACTATGTCTGGGTGAGGAGTTTGGATCTAAATCAAAACGTTTCTGTACTTTGGCCATTAGTGCACACAACTAACTGCTGGGAAAGACTGATGTTCAAAAGATAGAAAAAAATAGCACCTGCTTTCTCACGCTGGTTTATGTTTGCTGTCTTGATAAAAATGCAAGGCAGCATATGCAGAAACTGTGCGGAAACACCATTCACATGGTAATTCCTTTGTATCTGAATAATTTCTTTTCAGGTGCCTGAATGAATGCCAGACTAGTGGGAGGATTTGAGCATCCCTTTCCTTAAGTTTGTCCATGGCCATGTTTAGCATCTAGCTCATTTCTAAGATCAAACACCACCGCTTTGTCTGGGTACTCAAAAATGAAAGGTGGGCTCACTGCTTCAAATCAAATCTAAGTCAATCTGAATAAGTCCTGTTTAGATAACATGACCTCAAATTGAATTTTGCAAAACCTGGATTTTGCTGGATCACAGGAAATGGCATTGTAAAGTTTTCTCACATTATTTCCACTCATGGTTATCAACAAAACCCAGAGCTGAGCTGGAACTCGCCACACCTTATTCACAGTCAAAACCTCATGCTGAAATAACATTAAGATTGTGCCACCAGCCAACAAAAGCAACCAAGCAAATTCAAGTCAAGGCTGACTCATAGTGTGGTGGCTAAAAAAGATACCATAGGGTTTGCAATATATTTGAAGATGGCAGGTTGACTAACTTTTGAAAGTCCCAACTTTGAGTGGGTTGGTCCTGCAGCCTTATCCTTTATTTTAACAGAAATAGCCTGATTTTCAAAGGTGCTATTAGTTACTTCCATTGGTTCAAATGGGATATGTAGACATGGCCATTCAGAACTAATCTGGCCATGGATTTTTAAAAATATATGTAAGATTTTTGTGCTATTTTAATATGAAACTAACCCATGAATAGCTTGACCCATGACTGTTGAATAAAATAGTTCAATCCACTGTGGGGAGTAGTGGATGAACTTCTATGACCGTTGTTATCAAGAAGATCAGAATGAGTTGCTGTACACTTAGAACCTACGAATTTTGTGGGAAAACTGTCACACTGCATGAGGCAAACATGGCTGTTTTAGCAATGAAATTGTGTTTTTCCACAATTGATCCTGTAAATTTCAGAAGTTACATACAAATTAGACCTGAAATGGGTAGCAGCATAAATGTTCATGAGAGAGATTGAATAGAAGAAGTCTGTAACTCTTTCCACATTCTGTCTATAATTTTTTCCACTATATGAGCCTACCAAAATATCCCAACCAATTCAAAGTTCAACAAAGTTTCTCAAGAATCAGATCACTTGGAAAGAGGGAAACAATTCAAAGGGCCTATCACAAGAAAGAGCACCACAGTCAGACATTATAAGGTAATGTGAAAAGCAAATATTTTTGAAGTGTTCACACTACTGCAAAAATATTAACTATAAGAAGTCTGCAAGTAAAGCTTTTTGGGGGAAAAAATAAAAGTTTGTTTGTATTATTCCCCTGCTACACTCAGTCAATGCACAAAACATCAAAAGCAAATATCTAATATACAAACTAAATACAAACAAATGCAAACAAAATATAAAAAAATCAAAAAGAAAAATATAAAGATGTCAAAAAATATAAAATATATCCAAAAATATATTCAGTCAATGCACAACATATCCAAACCAAAAATAAAAAGAAATATTTTTTAAAGTCCCAAAATATATTTGAAATATTAGGGATGGGAATTTCAGTTTTGGATAGAACTGAAAGTCCCCAAGAATAGTCATTTTGGATTCATCCAAAATTTTGACTTCAATGGGGACAAACCGCAATGTTAAAAATCCCAAACAAAAATCAGTGGAAAAGATCTGAAACAACCGATACTGAATCAAGAACTGAAATACATGAGAGCCGAAAGTAACCGATACCAAAATTTTGCCCAGAGTCTCACCCCTAAAAAATATCCGAACAATGAAATATCCAAAAACAAACTAAAAAATGAATTAAGAATAAAATAAAAAATAGATCACTCTGGGAAGGGGAACAATTAAAAGCAGCTATACTGTAGTGAAGACAAATTAAAAGAATTCATTTGCCAAATTAGAGAAACCCAGTCCATTCTCTGCAGCAGCCTCTGAACTGTGCCAGACCTGTTCCAGCTGCTGCTATGTCTTCTGTCTCTTTGCCTCTTCCCCCGTTCTGAAGAAGGATGAAGGGAGAGAGAACTCCTTGAGGCTCTGATTGGTTTTAGGAGGCCTGGAAAAGGCACCCTAAACTCACCCTAATTGGCTTGGTTCCTTCACAGGAACCCAGGCCTGTGTGCTCTCACACCTCCTCCAGCTTCCACTTGCTTTTAGTGGGTGGGTGCCCTCCGGATGTCCATCACAGACACTCTCAGGATATAAGCACTTCAAAAACAAGGGGTGGGGGCCCTCCTGAGGCTGTTGCCCTTGTCTTTCCCTGCTGCTCTCCCCATCCCCCCCCTCTACTCAACCAGAACCCTGTGGCCAAGTCAGGTCAGCCCACCCATGGCCTGTCCCGTCCCACATGCCCCTGCCTGCCTCCCTCTCACTCCCCTTGCTCTCTCTCTCTTTGCCCACCTGTGAGCTGGTGAGCCACAGCTGGCTTGCACAGGTGCAACAGTATACTGTCCTGAAAGGCTAAGCCCACCCTAATTGGCTTGGTTTCTTCACAGAAACACAGGCTTTTGCGCTCTCACCCCCCTCTAGCGTCCACTTGCGTTTAGTGTGCGGGTACACTGTGGGTGTCCTTCCCGCTACACAGTGCACAGTCCTGAAAGGCTCCTCGACTCAGGTGTGCCTCAGTTGTTTCAAATCTTGTCACGCCCAAGCTGAGGAGCATGTGCAGATACGCATGCTGACTTTCAGTGGTGTGTGCTTTTGCACGTGTGTGGAAAGCCCCCTCCCTTGCATCAGTGCTGCAGGAACAATGCTGAAATTGGTGGTAGTGTCTTCACCTTGAAGCGGCCACCAATTTCACACTGAAATGAGCAATGATGGTGGCAGGTGCACCGAGGGGCTTGGTGATTCGATGCTCTGGCACCCCTGGGAAGAAACTGCCCCGAGGCTAAAGGTTGAGAAGTACTGATGTAGTTCCTGCCTTGGTGCAAATAACGAGGCACATAGACTTCATTAATATTGATGGCCTTTGATTTAGATCTTAAATCTAAAACATGTCATGGTTAAACACTATGGTTTTCTAAGGAAGTCAATATATTTTTCAGCTCCAGTCAAAACACAGGATGATGTAGGTGAGAGTTTCAGTGCAGGTGCTCAAAGTAAGAAGAGAAAGCAGATAATTTCAAATGTCTAGTAGGGTTACTAAATAGGAAAGGGTAAAAACTATTGTACAGTTTTACTAGGCAGAACTGTATGAGTCCCCCGTTCCCCTCCCACATATAGCATTGTCCAATCTGATACTGGCACAAGCACTTTGCTTCAAGTTTGCAAAGCACTTTGCTTTTCTGATGGAAAGGATTTTCATTCCATATGTTGGTAAAAATCTGGGATTTTTGGTTTATGGATGTTTCTTCTGTATGTTTGGAATGTTTGTCAAACAAGCCTTAATAATGGGATAACCATGTTTTACCATGTGTAATTAGATCTTCCACATTGTACGAGGTTTGTTGGATACAGTGCCAGTCAGAAAGCGCATTACTGGCCAAAATGAATTATAGATGAGGACATGGTTTTGTAACTGTTGAGGCATTGTGGTGGGTATAGTTCTCTAGCTCACCATGCCTGTGCACATGAAGGGAAAGGGATTATATTTAAACATCACAGCACATGCTTTACTGGAGTAGGGTTTTACATTTTTTTATATCAATTGTGTTCAGAATCCTCTTGCCTCATTCCATTCCAGATCTGGCCTGCAAAACAGATTCTTGTGTTAATGCTGATTGGGTAGATTTGCTAAACTAGTCTGAGGGGGGAAATACATTAAATGTAATAAATAAGTTTTATAAAATTTTAAATACCACTACAGCTAATCAGTCTGAACAAGACATTTAAGCTGTAAATAGCATTTAAAAGTAAACAGAGCTTTACACGAAGTGCCAACTACTATTACATTTTCTGCTTTTGAGTGTGAGAAATTTAATGTACCAAAAAAGTGCCAACTATTTAAAAGCGGCTTCCTCCAGACATTTTTAACAACTGAGATTTACAGTGGGTAGACCACTGAAGTGTCTCATCATTAAATTATGCACTGTACATTGGAAACAGATGTACCACTGGAAAGCTTGCATGACAGCACAGCCTTCCAGATTTGCCAATTAAGTGGCTGCTAAAACAGAAAGTAGAACATTATTCAGAGATCAACCATTTCACCTAGGACAAAGAGGTGTATGGGCAGTAGTTCTTGGTGTTATTACAAGGCTTATTAAACATGAAAATTCTTGATACATTTTGTGATCTAGGATACAACTAATGTTATTTGGTGATACAAAATAACTTTTGTATCACCAAAACATACCTTTTGAGGCATTTTTCAACGTTTTATGAAAGAACCCCCCAAAATATCATACATTAACAAAGATGTATTAAATTTGGAGGGTGCAGCAACAGTTAGGAGGCACATAACCACACTTCATGGAAGAGTCCTTGATAGAGTGCTTTATTTCAAAATAGATATAAATTCATTAGCTTCATGAGGATTTTCAGTCTTTCCCATTTCTTGAAACCAGCACTCCAAAGTTACGTTTCAGATAGATCTGGTGCTGAATTTTGATTAGAACTAAATGAGTTTTACTGAAACATCCTAATATTATCATGCGAGACAATGGAACTGCATTGTAACCTCTTGTATGTCGTGATACCACTCTGTGTGTGGAATGAAGGTAAATTGTGCCACTTCTCTCTGCAGAATATAGCTTTATAAGCCATGACAGATTCCTCTTAGGCTGCATTCCCATCTGCGGCAGCGGTGGCGGCAGAGAAATCGGCGAGAGAAGACGCGGCAGTGAGGAGGAGCCGGATGACAGGAAAAGAGCCTGTGTGAATGAGGATCTTCCACGGCTTCTCTCGCGCATGTCAAGGTGAAAATTCTGCCCTGATATGTGCGAGAGAAGCAGTGGCAGATCCCTGTTCACACCGGCTCTTTTCCTATCATCCAGATCCTCCCCGCTGCCGTGTCTTCCCTTGCTGCTTTCTCTGCCGCCACTGCAGATGGGAATGCAGCTGTAGAAGGCAACTTTCTAACCCCTTTTAATCACTTATATTTTCATGTAGGACACTATTCCTCACAACCATATATTTTTTCAGCCAGTTTAGAAACTAGCACACTCTTAGGCCTGAGGGCTGTTCTTCTGTTTTTACAGAGTGATATAGGTCAGTCCTACACACTAATTTCAATTAAAACGTTGAAGAGAAAACTTTGGGAACCAATGGCAATGCCCATCCCTCTTCCTCATGAGGAGGGGAATGGCTCTTTGCCTCTGTTTTTCTTGGAATAGGGAGGAGGCAGGGCTGAGAGCAAGGGTTTTTGGAGGGACAGGGTTGAGGAGCAGGGCCAGCATGAGGGCAGGTGTGCACATTGGAAATTGGGTGGTTGATCCATTCAGGAGTTCTGGTGCTCTGGTAGGGATGAATGTACCAATCTGTGTCTCCACCATGCCAGAGGAGAGGGCTGGGAGGGAAAGAGCTGGGGCAGTTGAACCAAGATGAAAACAAGCACCCACTCATTCTCATAGGGTATTTTCATATGTTACAAAATCACTGCTAACCACACTGAACCACAGTGGATCCGGTGTGGTGGCAGCAATCTTGGGAACGTCTGTTTGCTCCCAGTAGGGATGGGCGAACGTGGTTCAGAAGTTCGGAGTTCAGACCAAACTCGGTCTGTTCGGTCGACCGAACCAAACTTCCGAACCGAACTCGAATTTCAAACCAAACTGAACCAAACCGAATTTCTGAACTCCTTTCTGTTCGCCCATCCCTAGTGGCAACACACACCAAAAAAACTGGTTTTGAATGGCCAAATTTGGTTTGGAAGTTTGGAATTTGACCAAACTCGGTCTGTTTGTTCGACCAAACCGAACTCAAATTTCAAACCGAACTGAATTTCTGAATGCGAATTTCAAACCGAACCGGACCGAATTTCTGAACTCCATTCTGTTCACCCATCCCTAGCTCCCAGCCAGATGTTCACCACAGTGAACACCTGGCCAGGATCAAATCAACCACGGTTCTGCAGGTGGGGCCATCCTCACCTCCAGAACTGTGGTTAGTTTGGCCACGATCCGGGATGGGGCTGGGAATGGCCATGGGTAACAACTGTTACCCAGCCCCGTCCCAGAATCAGGCCCCAACCATGGGATGGGAATGGGCGCAGTGGTCTCATTGGCCACTGCGCCTGCCCATCTCCCTAGGGGCGGGCGTCCATGGGAGCACGGGGGGGGGAGCCCGTGCAGCTGCACTTTGCACCACTTGGCCCCGCCCCCTCCCAGATTCCCTACAGTAATCAGGCTGGCACATCTAAAGGACAGCTGGCCTGATCATGGACCTGGATTCGGAATGGAATGGATTCCGGTGGGGGGTTCAGCGTGGTGGGCCAGGAGGCCCAGCATGTCTGAAAATACCCATAGACTGGTACTGCAGGTGTCAGCATGTTGCCTGTGACTTGGGGATTGAGAAGAAATTCCTCTCCCTAGCCCCCGATGGTAATTGGTCTGTGCAACCATGTGGGGCTTTTCTGTTTTGTTTTTGTTTTCCTTCTTTGTAGTGCCCTCGCCCTCTGAATCTGGTGGTTGAGCAATCAAGAGCGCATTTAAGTCCAATATGAAGTTAGTAATTGGTTAATTGCTATTGTTGCAACTTACAGCAGTTCACTTCAAGGCGAAAGGGTAAAGGAAGTGTAGAAAAAAATGGAAGACAAAATGAGACAACTTCATAAGAGGTGAGGCAGAGGGGTGTTTGCTGTTGTTGGTGTTAATGACCTATATTGCTTGTATTAGTGACCCCTAGCCTCACACCCCTCAACACGCCTGTGGGGATAGAACCAGCACCACCTCATACTATAACAATCCCATGTTGTGTAAAGACCATCTCCCCTTCCTCTAGACCTCCACTTTCTGTGGGGTCCAGGCATTATGACATAGGTTCCCCAGCCATAATGGGACGGGTGATGGTGGAAGGATAATAAATTTTTTTGGGAGGGTCTGGGTTTTGTTACTGGGTTCTCCCCAGACAGAGATTAAACCAGAATAAAGCTGCAGCCTTTTGATGTCCAATATTTTGTGTCGGCACCTCCTTTCAATGGTGCTGGGGCAATTATATATTTTTCCACCACAAGTTGATATATTTGTAAATGGGCAGGATGTGGACGTAGGCTGGCAAAAATAGATTTAAAGAGGCAGGCTCAATGCTTAAACGGAGATAAAACAAATATTTTCCTTGAGCCCTATTTGAAGGCAAGAAGGGAATATAAAAGTCCCTGCTAAGAAGAAACAGATTTTTATAGAAGAGGGTTGGAGGGAATTGGATAGGGCTGCCCGAGATAAGAATCTGGCCTCCTTCTGGAAAATTATTAAGCGGACATGAGTAATGATTTCACCAGCACAAGGAGTGAGCATCCCAGCAGATAAATGGGAAGCCCGTTTTCAGTTGCTTTTTTTCTGCAAATCTATATGTTAATTTGAAATTGGAGTTAGCCCCACTAGACCATTATCCAAGGTGGCCCCCAGTGTCTGCAGAAGAGATGGAACCTCTTATTATGCAATTAAGATCAAATAAAACTCCAGGAAATGATCTCATTACAGTCGAGTTAATGAAAACTGATGTTTCTTGGTGGGTCTCTGTGCTGGTTGCACTTTTATACTTCTATAAATGATACAGGAGTGTTCCCCAATCATTGGCTCGGTAGTATAGTGGTTCCAATATTTAAGAAGGGAGACCTGATGAACCCAGCTAATTATAGACCGATCAGCTGTGGTTGGGAAGCTGTATACAAAGCTGCTTCTCCAAAGGTTGTTAAGTTGGATAGAGCAAGTGGAAATTTTTGGACAAGAACAGGCTGGGTTTCTCAAGGGAAGGTCCACGACAGATCATATATTTGTTCTAAACCAGGTGGTATCCAAATACGTTCGGGCTAATAGGAGATCTAATTTGTACCTCTGTTTTGTGGACCTCAGGACTACTTTTGACATGATTAATAGAGAGCGTTTGTGGGTAAAACTCCACCAAAGGAATATAGATCCTAGACTGCTCTTTCTGATCATGTCTTTGCACAAGGGTACTTCCCTAAAAGTCTGTTAAGATCATCATGGGCTTCTTTCGGTCCCAGTAACCTTCTGGGAAAGGGGTTCATCAAGGGTGCCTTCTGACGCTGATACGTTTTAACATCTATATTGATAGTGTAATTGATGAACTCAGGGACCCTTCTCACCATCCAGCTATACTCCTATTTGAGTGTTGTTGTATGCTGATGATATCATGCTAATATCGTGCTAATAACAGCTATCAAAGACTGGACTAAATTGGACTAAAGTCTTTGATAGATCGTTTCCCCCTCTTTTGTTTGACTGAACATTTGGTTGTTAGTTATACCACAAAAATAAATGTTGATGGGGCATTACAAGACCCGAACAGAGTAAGAGTTAAGTTTTAGCTTTCTTTCATAGTGTATAGACGGCTAGAGGTGTTCATCCGTAACTTTTTCTTTTAGTTACAAAAATGAGTGGAGCCTCATTTGTGTTTGTAACTAATGTTATGAAAATGGATGAATAAGCAAATGATTATTGTTTTATTTTATCCGTTTTCATTTAAAAATAAAAAATAAAAAAAATTTAAAAAATAAAAAACACCTGCGCATGTGAAAAATGGCCACCTGGGCATTCTGCACATGTGCACCCTTTTCCAAAATGGCACTGACACTGTATGTGCAGGAAAATTCTGCACATGCATACCTGGCACTGGTGGCCCTTTTGTGCATGGGCTGTGATTTTTTTTAATTAAAAGTAAAATTAAATTCTAAAAATCACTGTGCACGCGCAAAATGGCTGCCGGATGATTCTGCGTATGCACACCTTTTCCAAACTGGCACCAGCAGTGTGAGTGCCGTTTTGGAAATGAGCTGACCTTTTCCAAAAGGCCAGCGATGCTGTCAGTGCAGTTTTGGAAAAAGGCTATGCATGAGCAGAATGGTTGCGGCAGCCATTTACATGTGTGCAGTGGTTTTTTAAAAAATTTTCTCAATGATCTTATTGAGAATGGAGTTGAGAATGACTGATTCTTGACTTGTTCTCAATTGGGAAAATCTTGCCAAAGCCTAATTCTCAAGGAGAATATCAAGATCAAGTTTCAGCCCATGAAAAACTTCCATGGTCTCACCATGACATTTGTAGAGTATGGAGCTCTTGTGTATGACTACTTTCATTTGGTACCTGTATCCTGTTAGTTTTAGCTGATATAAATGGTGCTGTAAAGTGTATTAGCAACGAAAACACCAGTGCTTAATTTATAAACAAATGAATTGCCGTGGCCCAAACTTGCCATGAAAGCCACGCCCCCTACCTATTAACCACACACCCGACCCCAGAATTGAAAGAACAGGGAAACGAACCCTAGTATCCAGCTAGTGATCTAACCTGCCGCTCTACATCTGAATATAAAACAGAAGTTATTGTGATTGAATCTATATGATGGCCAGAGCAGGGGATGGGGCACAAAAGTAATTAATGAAAGCCAAATAATCCATCTAGGGTCCTTCTGACTTCCATCTCTAATCCTGAAAAGGTCAATGTCGCCCTTTCCCTGTGCTTTCATATTTCTGGGTGCACACTCCTAGTGGGAATATTTCCCAAGGCTTAGCCCCACCTTGAATTTAATTGCCAGGATTGAGCCCTGACAACTGCCCACCCCACCCCCGGCTGCCCTGGAAAGCACTGTCCAAAGTATTGCATCACCAATTGCTGGATAAAAGACAGAGAAATGTGGTGAAGCACTGGTTTCTCTAGATTGCTGTTAGCTTTTTATATGGTGATTTGTGTGATAAATATTGGATCCATAATTCTTCCCAGTATCATGGAACAGAAAATGCAGGTACCGTTTCATTGAAGTTTATGAAAGACTATTATTGATTTAGTGAGTTTTGGATCTGAAACTGCAATTGGAATTTCGATAAAACTGGACTAGCTTGTAGGCACTCATGACCATCTACTTTGGGTGTTTTTAAATGAGCAAGACAATGGGGGAAGGTCTGTGGCCACTGAGTGGCACTACAGGAGTACCCACTACTAATCATTTCTATAGCGCTACTAGGCATACACAGTGCTTTACAATCACAAAGTTTGGAGGCGGGTCCCTGCCCAATGGGCTTACGATCTAAGATGGACAAGGATGAGGGGAAGACAGGCAGACATTCCAATTTTACAGATGGGGAACTGAGGCCAAGAGATTGTGACTTGCCCAGGGCCACCCAGTGACTTAATCTGCTAGGGTGAGATTTGATCCCTGATTTCCCAGGTGCAAGTCAAGTTCCTTATCCACTACACCACACTGACTCTCCACTCAGATGGACTGTGTGGGGAGGGATTCAAATAGGCAATTCTCAGCATGGCTAATAGGCTATCATAGCCACAGAGGCAAGCCACCAAAGGCTCCATCTGCTATGGACCATGGGGGAGGGGGAATTGTGCCAGGCTGGCCTTCGCAATTGACATATCTCCAGTATGAGCGTTGGGGAACCCAGGCTTCCCAGCACTCCCTGCCTGTTCTTGTCACTTGCAATGGCCGTGTTCCCCGCCCACAGTACCTTTGTATGGTGGGCCAGCCTGATGGCATGGCTGGCTGCCCCAGCTCATATGGGCAGGAGCTCTTTGGCTTCCCATTGTCAGTGAGCAAAAAACACCCTTTGTCATTACTCCTTCTATTGAAAATTACTGATGCCATTGGCTTTGGCCAGCAGGGCAAGCATTTTCTCAAGGCATGGCAGTAATTATTAGTGAGTGAACCAGTGGGCTTTCTCTAAAACCTAGATTGCTGCTGAAGAGGGGAATTTTCTTTTGCATTAAACCTTGATAACACTGGAGATTGGGTGTTTACAGTTCTGGATTGTTTCATCCATTCAATTAGCTTTGGACAAAAGTTGCAGCCAATGATTTGTCCCTACAGGTTCTAATTTCCATGCACTGTTAGCATTAGGAATACAGTTGAGTGAAAATATAGATTAAGGAAAGAAGTTTATGAAAAGTAAAAAATGTAGATTTCATTCTCTTATCACAGAGTCAGTGCTTTATGCAAGAGAGGTAGATGTAGGTGTTGAGTGCCAGCAATCCAGCATGAGAAACTTGGTTATTTTCCACTATTATGTGTGTTGTGGGTATCTGATTTAATTAAAAATGAGCATATTCTGGAACTGCAAGGCAAATGATTTTAAAATAATGGCCAAATAACATCCATATTACATGCTAATATCAATTCAAACTCTTTTCCTATAGACGTTAGGCCTGTTGCTGAGGGTGACATCTATTGGGCACAACTCTCAGCTGCTCGAATAGTCAATAAAAACTTGTAGGACTTAGGGTCTCCTTTACATTAAGCCCCTCTTTGACCCCAGTGGCGTTGTAAAGGAACCTTTAAGTGAGAGTCAATTATATTTACAGTCACTGCATGGCCCCTTCATTCTGCCAAAGGGGTGTGAAACAGTCTTAGTGTCAATGAAAATCTGGCTTTAGTATTTGAAAAAGTCAGGAATGCTTAAGAAATAAGAAGTCCAGTGATGATTTTTGACTGAACTACTGGAGAATGAATACACATCTGGAGAATAAATACTAATCTGTCTATGCTGGATTGCCTAGAGACAGTGCTGATCCCATGCTGGTTCCAAGAGAGCTGAAGACAAAGTAGTTCAGACTGGACCAACGGCTGTTGGTGAGTAAGCAAGCCCACACAGGTCCCTTCCTCAGGCATATAACTCTATAGCTATATAGCAGGAACCACTGCAAGATTAGCTGATGCTGTCTTTCATAATTCTCCTATGAAGAAACTGGTGTAATGCAATGCAAAGTTTTGTGGCCACACAGATTTTATGGTTAATAGAAGGGTCAGAAATCAAGATCCTCTAAAAAATACTTCTACAATTTGAGCTAAGGAAGAGAATCCTCAGTGGGTCAACCAAGAGAGGGCAGCATAGTCACAAACACTTAAGCAACCCTGACATATTCAGGAGAGAATTTGACTTACTTGTAACAGTTCATCACACCAGTCCAAATTCTGCCTTCAGCTTCATCTGTACAATTATATTGATTTAAAAAGAAAAAAAAAATGTAGGGATGTGTGTGAGGTTTGAATCTGGCCTCATGTTTTCAGTCATTCTGTATTGCATGTTGTTTATACAATTGATGGCTATCCCAAGATTTTAATGAGAAAAGCATGTTTCACAATGTTTGCATACAAAATGCTTCTTTGCCCTAAAGCGTGTTTATTTTTCTATGATTTTGTATATTGGACATTTTCTATTATAAAGGAAAAGCACTGAAATATTCATGCAATGAATCAAATGCAGCAGGTTTTTACATAGTCTAGCTTTATAAAACAGGCCAACAACTAACTTTAAGCTTTTTCATCTACCTACAGGATGATACATTTCTGAATAGAAGATTGCCTGACCTTCGATTGTACCTACTTTGTCAGGCCTAGTAGTGTGTGATTTCAAATATAAATGAAGTTTGATACAATCATTTTGTGTCTATGATTAACAGCATCCTTGCAATGAACTGCCTATGATGAGCAATCCAATATTCTGTGGTCTCAGAATGGTAAACTATTCAGTGCCATGAAAACCATATCATCATAGCCTGACCTTGGTTAACCATGTATAGATTATTCCCTGTGCACATAATTATGTAATTACTGCTGGTTTTCAGAGAGCTGAAGGACTTTTCAGAGAGAGACTTTGTATGTTATTTCTTAGGGAATCATGTATAACCCTGTTTTTAAGAGCCAATCAGGAATGGCCTCAGGAAATCAATGCAATCCCACCAGGAGGCTGTACAGTCCTGCTGAGCTGACTCAACAAGTTATAGACTGTCTTTATTTTTCATCCTGACAAGAGCATTAGCGACAGGAAGATATTCATCCCCTTAAGTAGCTGAACAATGAGGCTTGGGTCCAAACAATTGTTTCAGAAGATCACAATCTTAAATTCACTTACAGTGCCACAATTGGGCCACTCCATCTCAAAAGAGATATAGTAGAAATAGAAAAATTATAGAGAAGGGCAACGAAAATGATAAGGGGTATGGGACGGCTCCCCTATGAGAAGATGGTGGATAGGTTGGGGCTCTTCAGCTTGGAGAAGAAATGTCTGAGATGGGATATGATAGAATCTTATAAAATCAGGTATAGTGTTGAACAAAGTAGTAGGGAACGGTTATTTACCCTCTCAGATAGTACTAGAACTAGGTGATACTCCATTAAACTAACCAGTAGCAGATTTAAAACAAATAAAAGAGAGTATTTTTTCAAAAGTTGTGGAATTTGTTGCCAGAAAATGTAGTCAAGGCCAGTAGTTAGGTGGGTTTAAGAAAGGGTTGGACAAGTTTCTGGAGGATAGGTCCATTAGTGTACCTGGTGCCAGTTGGGTACTCTGTGCACCATCAAACTAGGTCTGGGGCTCAGGGTGGGGGTGTAGCTGTGATTTTTTTTTTAAGGATGCACTGTCCTTCTGGAGGCTTCCAGTGCAGAACTCATCTTGCATGGAGTCTGTCCACCAAGTATTTGATTTGGCCGGGGATAGATTAGGATCCTGTTGGTATACTGAGCAACCCACTGCACTGCAGCTCTGCACTGACTGCTCTAGCTAAGCTGGTCTCGGAGGTGGTGTTGCAGTCACCCAGACATTCTTTGGGGGGACTTCAGTATCAATGCTGAGGCCAGCCTTTATGGAGCAGAGCAGGAGTTCATGGCCTCCATGACAACCATGGGCCTATCCCGGGTAGTAGTGAACTCGGCATATGATAGGGGACACATACTGGATTTGATTTTCTGTACTGGCCTGTAATCAGGGGTTTCTATGAGTGGGGGTATAGAGGTGATACACTTGTCATGGTTGGACCATTACCTTCTGGAGGCTTGAGTTTTGGTGCATCGATGCCCCTGTCAGGATGCTGAATCTAATAGGGTTCCATTCTGTCTCCAATGTTGTTCAATGTGTATATGCAGCCCCTGGGGGAGATCATGAGAGGGTTCGGGGTGCGATGTCACCAATATGCTGATGATACTCAGCTGTACCTCTCGTTTTCTACTGACCCAGGTCCTGCTGTCTCGTTACTCTCCCAATGTTTGGAGGCCATGGCGGATTGGATGCGGCAGAGCAGACTGAAGCTCAATCCCGATAAGACGGAGGTGATGGTGGTGGGAAGGGCGGGGGAGGTGCTGGCCCCCCTGATAGGGGGGGTTCGCCCGCCTGTTGCTCTTCAGGTTCGGAGTCTGGGGGTGGTTTTGGATTCGGGCCTCCGTCTGGATCGGCAGGTGGAGGCGGTGGCTAAAGCCGCCTTTCGCCAGCTGTATCTGGTATGGGGGCTTCGACCTTACCTCTCCGGGCCCGATCTGGCCACTCTTGTCCATGCCTTCATCACCTCGAGGCTAGACTACTGCAACGCGCTCTACGTGGGGCTTCCCTTGTTTCTGGTTCGGAGGCTGCAGCTAGTTCAGAATGCAGCAACCTGTCTCCTGATGGGGACGGGGCGGTGTTAGCACATAACACCGGTGCTCCGCACTCTGCACTGGCTGCCTATAGCGTACCGAGCCAGATTCAAGGTGTTAGTATTGATTTACAAAGCCCTGCATGGTCTGGGCCCCTCATATCACGGGGACCGCCTTGCCCTTTGTGCCTCAGAGCGATCCCTTCGGTCCACTGGGGACGCTTTTCTGGAGGTCCCCCATGTAAAATGGGGGGCCACAATGGAGAGGGCATTCTCGGTGGCTGGGCCGCGGTTGTGGAACTCCCTCCTGGAGGAGGCTTGCCTGGCCCCGGGCCTGTTGGCCTTTCGATGTATCTGTAAGACTTGGCTGTTCGCCCAGGCCTTCGGAGGGGAGGGTGGGGGGTGGGTTAATTTTTGTGGGGTGTGTGTGTTTTAAATTTGTTTTAATTATGATATTGTAGATTTTTTATGTTTAAAAATTGTTTTATATTATGCTGGAAGCCGCCCCGAGATGCCATAGGCATGGGGGGTGGCATATAAATATAAAGAAATAAATAAAATAAACAAAATAATAGCTTGGTCCATCCCTAGAGACTCATGGATCCAATTGGTTTCCAGAACTCTCTGGGGGAGTTTCCCACAGACCTCGATGACCACTCTGTCGATGACCTCATCACATTATGGAATAACACCTCACTGAGGCCATTGACACAGTGCCTCCCAGGCATCCACTTCCATCATGGCTCCAACAAAGGTCCCCCTGGTATACAGAGGGCCTGAGGTGGCAGAAGCGGGAGGGTAGGTGGTTAGCAGTCGGTCAGATTTAGCAGCAATCTATGCTGCTAAATCCGACCGATTACAGCATAGATTGTTTTTGAAAGACTATGCTGTGGCTGTGAGGGCAGCAAAGAAGGTTTTTTTCACTGCCATCATAGCATCTGTGAAGTCATGTAGAGCAGAGCTTTTCTGGGTGGGAGGGGTTTGGTCAGTCCAGCCACTCTCTGCCAGGCACTGGATGAGTCCAGTGCCCACTGTAACATTTTTGCTGATTACCTTGCAGATAAAATTGTTCATCTTCACCATCTACGACCTTGGTGTGATCGTTTCTGGTGCAGAGTCAGAGCTAGTGCAGAGTGAAAGCCCAGCCTTGTCCTTTTTTGGGGGAGGGGGGAGTGGTTTCAGTCGTTGTCGCCCATATCAACAAGGAGGTGCTTGGTGTCTGTGCGAGCTACAAGTTGTGAATTAGATCCATGCCCATCCTGGCTCATGAAAGCCAGCCTGGAGATGGTGGGGCCATTGCTGCCTGGGGTGATCAGCGCCTCCCTTCTGGAGGGCAGACTGCTGAGCTTCCTTAAGGCAGAAATTGTTCTGCCTCTGCTTAAGCAGCCATAATTGCACATTGATTCCCCTGCCACCAGCCTGTGTCTAACCTTTAGGGAAGGTTATTGAATAGGTGGTGGAACGACACATCTGGATGCTATTGGATTCCTCGACCCTTCACAATCTGGATTTCATCCTGGGCATGGCACAGAGACTATGCTTGTGGCTTTGGTTGATGAGCGTCGCCTGGAGTTAGACCGTGGAAATTCTACCCTGTTGATTTTATTAGATCTTTCAGCAGCTTTTGATACCATTGATCAAGAGGTGTTGTTAAGTCACCTGTGTAACTTGGCTGGTGTGGGCAGAACTACTCTTGAGTGGTTCTGCTCTTTCTTGGCCAGGAGATATCAGCAGGTGGTGTTGGGCGATTGCTTATCATCTCCTCGGGATCTCCCTTACAGAGTACTGCAGGGTTCTATTCTGTCCCCCCTTTTTTTCAACATGTATATGCAGCCATTGGGCAAGGTCATTCTGAGGTTTTAGGTACAGTAGCATCAATGTTCTGATAACACTCAGCTCTACCTCTCCTTTTCATCTGAACTAGGTCCGGCAGTCTGTGTGCTTACCTGTTGCCTAGCTGTCGTAGGGGACTGGATGGGGTCCAGCCCCCTCTGGTTGATCAGGTTCACAGTCTTGGAGTGCTCCTAGATCCTTTGCTGCTCCTGGATTGCCAGTTTTCAGCAGTGGCCAGGAGCGCTTTTCACCAACACCATCTGGTGAAGAGGTTGCGGCCTTTTCTTTTGGGCTCTGATTTGGCCACTGTTGACCATGCTTTCATCACCTCGAGGCTAGACTGCTGTAATGCGATTTATGTGGGACTGCCCTTGGTGACTGTTTAGAGGCTGAAGCTGGTGCAGAATGCGGCGCCTTGCCTCCTTACATGGATGCGTTGCTGCGAGTACATAACACCGGTGTTCCATTTGCTACACTGGCTGCTGATAGTCTTCCAGGCCCAATTCAAGGTGCTGGTGATGACCTTTAAAGCCCTAAGCAACATAGACCCCATCTATCTGAGGGATCGCCTGGATCCCTGTGTCCCGTCGCAGCCTCTGCGATCGGCTGGGGGTGCCTTCCTGGAGACTCCATTTTTTTTTCTGGGTCTCAACTATGAGGAGGGTTTTCTCAGCCATCGCACCTTTGCTTTTGAGCTCCATCCCCCAGGAGACTTACCTGTGTTGAAGCCTGGTGGCCTTCCAGATGCAATGTAAGACCATTTTGTTCCATCTGGCTTTTGGCAGCAGGGACTGATTTGGGGGTGGGGTGGGTGATTTTAGGGGGAGGATGTGTTGGGGGATAGGGAGAGGAATTAAGTGGGAAGTTGTTGGAGGGTGGAAGTTGATTCTTGGGGGAAGGATTACATTGAAATTTTTTATATTGTATTTTATAATTTTTTGTAAACCTCCTTGAGCCTTTGGGGAAGGATGGGCTATATATAAATAAATAAATAAATAAATAGGCAGCTATTAGGTAGGTAGGTTTGGGGAATGTAACCTCTTACTGTTGGGAGCTGGGAGTGAACAACAGGGAATGGATCGCCCCATTGTGACCTGTTGGATCCTTCTTCATAGTGACCTTCTCCCTAGCGACTGAGAATGACCACTGTTGGAGGCAGGTGCTGGGCTCAATGGACCATTGGTCTGGTCCAGTATGGCACTACTTATTTTCTTATGTTCTTATTCCATAGTAAATGGGTTTAGGATCCAAGGGGATAGGTACAATAAGGAAAGGTTGTAGAGCTGCACCAGGGTCCATGAGCCTTGGATGGTCCATGCTCCCAGGTGCAGTTGCATCCCCTGCCACTGTGAGAGGTCCATGGGTACACCAACCAACCATCTTCTGCTTGAGAGCTGATACCAACCTAGTGCTATGTTTCTCTTAGGATCACCTAAGAAGCAGTTTAGGGAATGGTGTGGAACATCCTTAATGTAAATGAGAGTCTGACTGTAAAAAAAATAATTGAGAAATCAGAAGTCTAATGCTTTATTGATAGATCTTCCTTCCTTTGTCTCATAGTCTAATGACAGTAGGTGCCAGTCATGGATACTCCCCATTTTGCTCTGTCCTGTGCTTTGGCACGAAGCTGTGGTGGCCAAACTCTGGTTTGGGAGCCACATGCAACCTAAGTGAGATTTTCAGCCAGGGCTGGTCCAGGGCTCCATGCTGCTTTAATGGTCCTGTGCCTTATTCATTGCTGAATCTCAGTAGCTGAGTTGCAGCTGCTCCTTAGAGTTTCAGCAGACAGGACGTCAGAGCACTGGCTCTGCTAGTCATTCATAAAGCAGGAGATGTGAGTGTCTTGCTTCTCAGTGTTCAGTAGCATGACTGTTTGACTTGCATGCTGAAATACTGTACGTGTGTCTTGTGACTCTTAGCCATATGATAATTTTGGTGCATAACTCTCAGGGTTGGAAACTTTGGCTACATCTGACAAATGATGTCTGTAGGTCAGTGTGTATCTGACACTTCTCTGTGAGATTGTGCATACATTTAGAGTGAGGTGTCATTAATATGCTGATGACATGCACTCTATCTTTCATCAGACCTGGGTCCTGCAGCCTCGGTGTTTATGCAGTGCCTGGCTGCCACTGAGTACTGGATGTGGGTGAGCCAACTGAGGCTAAATCCAGACAGGACTGAAGTGAAGATGACTGGCCAATTCTGTGACCTGGGGAGGCTAGGGAAACCCATCATTGATTGGATCCAGCCTCCTCTGATTACTCGGGTTCATAGCCTTGGAGTGTTCCTGGATCCCTCCCTATGCCTGGAACATCAGGTTGTAGAAGTGTCCAGAAGTGCTTTTCATAAACTCCATTTGGACCTGGCCAACATTATCATTAAACCTCGAGGCTAGACTACTGCAATTCACTGTTTGTGGCACTGCCCTTGATGGTTATTAGAATCTGAAGCTGATGCAGTTCGTGTGGTAGCATACCGAGGCAATGTCAGGGGTGGGTTTCTGGGAGCACATTACACCGTGCTTCAGTGTCTGCACTAGCTCCCAATAGCTTTCCAGACATAATTCAAGGCACTATTTTGATCTTTGAAGCCCTAAAAGGCCTGAGTCCCACGTTTCTGAAAGCCTACATCCTTCTCTATGCTCCATAAAGATCCTTGCCTGGAGAGCGCTGTTGTGGGTACGGTCTGCCTGTCAGGTTCATATGGCAAGGACATGGGGAGGCATTCTAGATTATTGTCCTAGTATTGTGGAACTCCCTTCCTCAAGAAGTTTATCTTAGCCTGAGCCTGAGTATTTTCTGGAGGCAATGTGAGAGTTTCCTTTTGGTCAAGTGTTTGACAGGTGGCAATAGGCATTTGGTGTAGAAGTTTGATGGGGATTTTTTAAATGTTTGAAAGTGTCTTTATTCATACATTGTTATGCTGTTACCTGCCCTGAGCCTTAACCAAATGTTGGGAGATAAATTTCAGTAAACAGTAGAGGTGGGACCCCGGGCCCATTACCGGCTACCGGATTTACCGGTTACCGGTTCTCGAAAAACCGGATTCCCAGATTAAATCCGGTATACCGGTACCGGTTTTATTTAATTGATTTCAATGGGGCACTGTGTCCCTATTGAAATCAATGAAATAAATTAATTCCTCCCCCCTCCCCCCCCAGGCTGCGCGGGTGGAAGGGGGGACACCCCCCACCCACCCTGCCCAGCCTGGATTTTTGTTTAAAAAAAGACTCAGAGGCGAGCCCACCCCCCAGCACCAGCGGCCGCGGCGTCCCCGCAGCCGCCGGTAAGTATGACCCGATCCCTGGGGGGTGTTTTTAACACCCCCCACCCCCCAGGGATCACCCCTACTAAAGTTCATAGCTTGCTTACCTTGCGGAGCTCCGGGTGCGGCGGCGGCGGGCGGTCCGGCGGCCTCAGCGCCGGCTGTGGCTGCCGGCGTCAGAGACGCTCTAGGCCTTCCGGGGAACTTCCGGGTTTCCCCGGAAGGCCTAGAGCGTCTCTGACGCCGGCAGCCACAGCCGGCGCTGAGGCCGCCGGACCGCCCGCCGCCGCCGCACCCGGAGCTCCGCAAGGTAAGCAAGCTATGAACTTTAGTAGGGGTGATCCCTGGGGGGTGGGGGGGTGTTAAACACCCCCCCCAGGGATCGGGTCATACTTACCGGCGGCTGCGGGGACGCCGCGGCCGCTGGTGCTGGGGGGTGGGCTCGCCTCTGAGTCTTTTTTTAAACAAAAATCCAGGCTGGGCAGGGTGGGTGGGGGGTGTCCCCCCTTCCACCCGCGCAGCCTGGACTCGGGGAGGGTTTGTTTTTTTTAACTTTTTTGGTGGGGCTTTAAGTTTTTACATTGCAGCCATTTTTAAATGGCTGCAATGTAAAAAAATCCGGTACCTGGAATCTGGTAACCGGACCGGATTTACCGGGTCGAATACGATAATGCCAGTACGCCCGGTACCGGCATTATCAGATTCCGGATTTACCGGTTTTCCCGCCCCTAGTAAACAGGTAAATAAATGTATATGAGCAGCATTTTAGACAGCACAGGACATAGTAAATGGTGGTGAATTAATTAATGGTGGTGAATTAACTGCACCACCAGTGCAGTTTGTGCAGTTTGTGAGACAAGGAAAGTACAATTTCAATGTAGGAGAAAATGTTTTAAATGCTTTAAAACATGTCTATGTTCCCACTGAGGCAGTGAAGCATTAGTTCATTCACACATTTTGGTCTTCAATATAAAGCATGAAATTACTAATTGGAAAGAGTTTTAGTCATTGCAAAGTGGTGAAAAAGAAGCATACATTAGAGATGAAATTAATATTGATTTTCTTATGTTCCACTGTTGTTCTCCCAAACAGATCAGCAGCTGAATGTCCGAGTTGGAGCAGAGCTCCAGTTCGTTTTGGATTTAGTTCAGGTTTGTTCAGGTTTGATTCGTGGGTTGGTCAGGTGGTGATCGGGGTTTAGTCCATTTTGTAAGGGGTTTGGTCCAATTTGTAAGGGTTTTGATTAGAGGCTCAGCTGGAAATGGCTACATGGTTTTCTGACATATCTGAACTAAGGAACAAAGAAAAGAAAAAACAAGCTGGATGAAAAGGTTTAACTCAACCGAACCCACTTGGAACAAAATAACATAACTCAGCAGAATCAAGCCAAACATCAATCAACTGAATCAAACAGGACAAACAACAACCAAACTGGACCAAATATCCAAATGGAAGCTGACTAACTGAATGACTAATGAACCAAACTGAACAATATCCGCCTGAAAAGCAAGGATTTGGATTGGAGCATCTAAATCCAATAGATAGCAAATTGCTGTTGGATATTCCTTACTCTACAGGAAAGGTGAGGAACACTTTGGGTAAAAACAGATGTGACACTGGCCTGTTTTGGCCCAGGACCCAGCAGCATGTGTAAACACATGCCGCCACATGTTGGCCTGGGATTGCCATCAGCTGTGTTGGTGGCGAGTCCTGGCTGCGACCTCAAAAAATCTCTGAGGTCACAGCCCAGGTTAAAGCCCACTTGACTGTGTCACAGTGGGCTAAGTTGGGCCAGAGCGGGCTAGCATGTCACCACTATGGCCATCAGCCATGACTCTGCTTCATTGGTCACCAGGGCTGCCCATCATGGTGGGGAGAAGGGTGCATCAGTTAAGTGCCCCAGCCTGACCTGGACCGTGTTGCCTGGGGTTTTCCACCCTGGGGTGCACCAGGGAGCTATCACTCCAGCTGCATGTCTGTTTTTACCCTTTATTTTTGTTCTGGGGCGAGCACACTTACATTTTAAAATGGCAACAGAACACTGCAAAATTATGGAGAGAGAGCCACAAATTCTCATAGTGTTTCATATTCTTGCTTAATTCATAGAGTCTATTGTTTCAGGGTCAAATCAGAAACCTTATTTGAGACAGCACTGATGAGAAATTTGCAGGGCATGTGGTTGCAGTGTGCGTACTGTAGAAAGATAAAGATGTGGGGAAGACATGCTGAGATGTAATGTATGGCTGGATGTACTCTTCAGACAGCGAAAGGAAGGGAAAGGTCCGACCATTGATCTGGCCTAAAGATCATGCCCCCACCCTTGAGCCATTCTATCTCATCTCTGCTGCCTTCCCCCAAACATGCTATTTCAAGATTGAATCTAGGGGCCAGATCCAAGGGTGCTAACAAATGACATGATACTCCCATGAGTCAGTGTTGACATGATAATTTAGGTTGTCAGAGTTCACGAATATGTGTTTGTCTGCATGGCTCCACACGTGGTGTCTTGTCCTTAGCTGTAGGGAGCATTGTATGGGCTAATCCTGGTTAATCTTGGCTAATCCTCAAACGTGTGCACAGGATGTTTATTAGGGTTGCACTTGTGTGTGTGTGTTTATTTATTATTATTTATTAACAAAATGTCTATCCCGCTCTTCCCGCCACAGGTGGCCCAGAGCAGCTAAAAACAATGTATACAAATATAAAACAATTTTAAACATCATAAAACATAGTACATCATAAAAAAAACAACAGAAACAATAACAAACACAGAAACATCCCCCCACACCATACCCCACCCCAGCTGTTTGGTCCTCCAGGGCCACTGAGATGTGAACAGCGTTCCATGGAGTGAAAATTCCATGGAGGGATGATTGAATGAGCTGGACTGCACCACACAAGCTCCATGGGATGACCCGAGGAGGTTGCTCTGTTCCTTGGTGAGTGAGGTGAACCATACTGGGACCACAGAACTCAGGAGCAGGGATGGATGAATGATCTTGGCCTCACAGCACAACCTTCTTGGGGTGGCCCACGGAGGTTAATCCGTGTCAAGAAGGGACAGCTGTCAAACTGCAGTTTGCAAAATGTATGATGGGATATGTAGATGGAGGGGGTGGCAATGCATTGTGATGAATCTTTTAAAAAACAACCCACCATGCAAACAGCTGCCTGGTTATTAGGTTTGACATGCTAAACATGTGGGTGCATTAAACAGATACACATTTATTCCAGCATGGCTATTTTGATGTTTAATTGTTTGTTAACACCCAAGATTCGAAAAGTAGCCTGCTCTAGTCATTCTTACGTTGTACAAAAAGACACAGGTAAATCACGGTGTAGCAGGGAGCAGTCCTATGGGACTGCTTCCCATTTAAGAAGGGGGATGAGGGGGTCTGCTGGAGGGCTGAGCACGCCCAAGAGGATGGCAGAGCCAACCCCATAGCTGGGGTCAGCCTGTGAGGCAAACAGGCTGAGAAACTCTGTGACAGAGTGGGCAGGTTACTGGCCCTTTACGGATGAGGAGTGGAAGCCTGG
Source organism: Sphenodon punctatus (assembly GCA_003113815.1). Classification (NCBI taxonomy): domain Eukaryota; kingdom Metazoa; phylum Chordata; class Lepidosauria; order Sphenodontia; family Sphenodontidae; genus Sphenodon; species Sphenodon punctatus. The sequence goes on along the minus strand of QEPC01008398.1, from coordinate 424,341 downwards.
CCACATTCACTTTGCCTGTATATAAGGAGAGACAAGGCAGAGCGGAGAGAGTCTCCGCTAGGGAGCTGGAGGAGCAACATCTCCCTGAAGAAGTCCTCCTGCTCTACGCTCTCCAAGGTACTGAAGGTTGGAGAACCAGAGGGATCCAGGCAAGTCAGATAGGCTATGCCCAAGAGGGAGCTTCTTGCCTGGGGAAGGCTTAGACAGAGCCTGGGAGCTTAGAGGCCTGGCTGGATGGACTTTGGGGGTTGATGGTCTGTGTTGCTCCTGAGCCTGGAGAGACGAACCTGGGCCTGCAGGGTGGAGGCGATTGAGCCGGCAGCCCCAGGTACATTGGATACAGGGTCTAATAAAGGACTGTGAACTGTATCTGTGTGTTGTGTCCTAAAAGAGGGTACCCCCTTGTCCTGGGGTGGGGGTGTTCAGCTGAGGCTTGCACTGAAACAGCGTAGCAGAGGGGTGAGCTAATTTCCCAGAGCGAGACCTCAGTGCCCCATGTGGCCCTGGGAAGCCCCCTGCTTCACATGATTCATAGCTAGTTTAATGTACTGACACTGGGTTTAAAAAAAAAAAAAAATCAACAACTTTGGGAATATTGTAATTGCTAGATCAAATACTATGAACTAAGTTACTTTGTGTGAAATATTGACTTCAATAGCAAACAAGAAACCCAGACAGCATCATGATTCTGTCTGATATTGGATACACTTTGCATACCTTTCCCGACTGTGGGTCATGGAGATAGTTAATTTTTGAAATGGGATCATGCAGACAAAAATATGGAAACCACTAATTTATACTGAACAGAATAATTTATCAATCAATAGATCATGCAATTATTATCTCCACCCTTCCAGCAACCTTGTGAGGTAAGGGATGATTATTCCCATTTTACATATGGGAAACAGAGGCTGAGGTGGTGACTTACCTAAGGTCACCTAGCGAGTTCATAGCTAAAATAGGATTTATCTCCAGTCTCATAGACCCAGTCCAAAAGCTTTATTTATTTATTTTAAATGTTTATCCCTGCCTGCCAAATGCCTTTTCAAACAGAAAAGATGTACACTACCTCTGGAAGACACTCAGGGTGTTTTCAGACGTTACGAGATCACGCTCAACCACGCTCAATCCCGCGGCGGGGCCAAAGAGCCCTGAACGTCTGTTAGGCGGCCGCCAGATGTTCACCACGCTCAATACCCACGTGGGATCAATTTCAACCAGGCTTCCTGGGCTACCCGGTGCAAAATCTCGGGAAGCGTGGTCAAAGAGATTCCCACCGGGAAACAACAAAAAGTAACATCTGGACGCCAATCCCCGGGCGGAACCAAAGGAAATGATCCCCAGCCGTTGACAATGCATGCAGCGTCGCTGCCAGGCAACCAGCAACAACACAACCACCGGAGGGAGATTTAAAGGGAAATCTGCAGCAGGGAAGCGTGGCGGGATGGAGTGAAGAGGGAGGCAGAAGAGAGCGGTGGGCAAGAGAGAGACGGTGGAGGAGGAGGAGGAGGAGGAGGAGGCAGAGGCAGCGGTGGAGGGAGTGCAGGCAGAGGAGGGGGAGCCGGGGGTCATGCTGACCATGGAGGAGGTGCAGGGACAACACCCATAGCAGCAGGCAGGACACGACGCCCCGGGGACATCAGCCAGAACGGGGCCGGAGGAGGCACCCAGGAAATGGGTAAGGGGAAACAAGGGCAGGGGAGCCGGGGCACCGGGGGGGGGGCACAGAGCAAGCCCGGGCTCCCGCCAGGGAGGAGGGGGAAGGGGGCACCACTCGAGGGGCCAGGGCACGCACCAAACCCTAAACCCCTACCCCCTGCCTCCCGCAGACACGGAAGAGCGCCCGGGTGGACGAGCCCCCGGAGGACACCGTACCTGCCGGGGTGAAGGCGGAGGCAGAGGAGGAGGATGAGCCACAGTGGAGAAGAGGGAGGAAGGCGTACCACAGAGGGGGCCAGTGGGGCCTCCAGGAGACCTGTGACTTCATTAGGATATGGGGGACCCTGGAGTACCAGCTGGAGCTCACGCTCAACCAGCGCAATGAGCATGTCTACCAGGACATAGTGCGGGACATGGAGGTGGCAGGGCATCAGCGCACAGCGGCACAGTGCCACTCAAAGGCCAAGGAGCTGAAGAGGGGGTACAAGGCCATCCGGGACAACAATAGGCAGTCCGGACATGGAGCCCGGACCGCCCCATTCTATGATGCCCTGGACTGCATCCTGCATATCAAGGGGTCCATAGTCACCCCACGGTTTGTCGGGAGCACTGTGGTCCACGGCAGGGAACGGGCCGAGGTACCCCCTTCCCTCGTTGCCCCACTGGTAGACACGAGCTCCAGGGCCCCGGACCCCCAGGAGGAAAGCCCAGGGTCCTCCGGCACCTGCAGATCCACCTGGACAGCAGTCCAGAAAGCACCCACCCCCAGGCTTGGCAAGCAGAGTCCGAGGCTGGCACCCTCATCACCCTCAGCCGATGGTTCATGGGGGAGCACCCCCACTCCCACACCAAGGGTCCGGCCTCGGAAGGATCCGAGACCAACACTGAGGGTAAGCAGGTGACCCAGAGGAGGGAGGGACCGGGTCCACAGGGGCAGGGGCCAAGGGGGGGATGGATGGGTCAGGCCCAGCCCCAGAACAAGCCCCAGCCCCCCAATACCAAGGTGGGAGGGGGCCCAGTCCCAGGTCAGCCAACTGCACACCTAAAGACCCACAACCCCTCCCCCTACTCGCCAGCAGGCCATGGGACACCCTGGGACCAGACCCCGGCAAGTGAGCAGGCAGCCGCCGAGGAGACCCAGTAGTAGGCGCAGGAACCAGGTGAGGCAGGCGGCCCAGTAGGGAGGGCAATCTGGGGTGCAGAGAGGGGGGCCCCAGACCATCGGAGGGAGTGAGAGGGGCTGGGGTCTGGGGGTGGGGAGGGGTCCGGCGATACGCCTGGGGGCCCGTGCGGCCCCTGGCCCATCGTCGCCAGAGATCAGGGTCAAGATCGGGCTAACCCTCCCATGCCCTCAGGGCAACCCTGGCAGCCAGCATCCCCAGGGCCCGTGGCCCCATTGCAGCGCATGAGGGAGCACCGGGCATGGGTCCGCAGGAGGAGGGAGGACCAGGTGGAGGAGATCATCCGGACCTCAGAGGAACAGGGGGAGAGGATGATAGCGGCCATGGACTGGATGGAGGCGGCCATCGAGCGGCCCCTGGAGCAGGCAGGGGTGAGGGACCAGAGGCTCCAGGCCTGGAGCAGAGGCAGGAGCACTGGGAGCACAGCAGGCAGGTGGATTCACTCAGGAGGCTGGAGCAGGCCATCACAGGCATGGTGCGGGAGCACTCTGCGAAGATGGATAGGTCCCACAATATTGGGACCTCCCTGCTCCTGCACTCCAGCATGATGTGCTCCTATGTGATGGCAGCAGCACCCCCGGGCACCCTGCCTGCCCAGGGCCCCATGCCGCACCCCTCGGCACAGACACTCCTGCTGTCCCCCTGCCCCCAGGGGCTGCGCATCCACCTCCTGGTGCCCCCAGCCTCAGGAGGGTGCAACCGCCATGGGGGACCCCTAGGTCCCACCCACCCCTCCGACCAACCACCGCCCCCCCTGCCGAACCAGGAGGAGGCCCAGGACACTGCTGGGAACACAGACAGAGGAGGGAGGGGAGCTCCCAGGGATCCATGGCCCACACCGGGTGCTCACGAGGCTGACCCAGAAAAAGAGGGGGGGCAAGGGGGAGGGGGAGGGTGGTGTGAGGGGGGCACTAGAGGGGGAAGAGCACTACAGGGGTGGAGGGAGAGGTGGAGGGGTCACATGTACATGCGGGTGAAATAAATGTATACACACATGTATGCCTCCAGGGCCCGTATGTTGGTGACAAGGGGGGGCCAACCCAGTAGGGGCTGGCACCAGGAACCCCAGTGGATTGGCCTGGGAGGGGAGCCCCTCACACCTGGGCACCCTGCGCAATATGCCTCGCAAGGGCGTCCCGGATGTGCTTGGCATAACGGTACTCCCTGGGTTTCTCGGCGTTCACGTACAGGGGCACGGGATCGGGGGTCATGTGGGCTCTCGGTATTCCAGGGCTGCCCCCTCGGTCTCGCAGACATTGTGGAGCACACAGCAGGCTGCGATCACCAGGGCGGAGGTCTCCACAGTGTAGTCTAGGAGCCCAGCAAGACTCCTCCAGCACTGCTTGAGGGCCCCGAAGGCTCGTTCCACCACAGTCCTGCTGGAGCACAGGCAGGTATTGTATAGCACCTCTGCAGGGGTCTGTGCGACAGGGTAGACCTTCATCAACCAGTGGGTGAGGGGGTAGGCAGGGTCTCCCAAGATACAGGGGGGCATCGGTACCCCCTCGATCCAGGACATCCCCATGTCAGCGAAATCCCCCCGGAACATCCGGGCATAGAAGGGGGAGATGGTCATGATCCGGGCGTCGTGACTGCGGCCGGAGTTGCCTGTGAAGATGTCTATGAACTGGTCCCGGTGATCCACAACCACCTGCAGCTGTAGGGAGTGGTACCCGTGCTGGTTCACATACTCTGCAGCCTCCCCTGTGGAGGGGCAGAGGATCTCGACATGGGTGCTGTCCACGGCTCCCATGCAGTTGGGGAAGCCTCTGGCTGCGAATCCCACCATCACAGTCTCCTGGTCCACCAGCTGGATCATCCTGTCCAGGAGCACGCCCTCCACAGCCTTGCACACATCCCGGAGGATACAGGCTACCATGGGGAGCCCTACCCCAAAGTGCTGGGACATGGACCGGCAGAAGTCGGGCGTTGCCAGGGCCCAGACCCCTATGGCCACCCGCTGGACCATGGGGATGGGGGTCCTCATGGAGGTGTGCTGTCGCTCCAGCCAGGGCATCAGGAGCTCTGCTAGGCGCAGCAGGGTGAGCTTGTCCATCCTGAGGTGGGCCCTCCAGGCTGCCTTGTCTCACTAGGCCAGCGCCCTCTCCCACCAACCCTGTGGGCGCTCAGCAACCCATAGGTGCCTCTCAATGGGCATAGCAAGCAGAACAGCCCGGCGCATGGTCTCCCTCACCCACAGGAGGCACTGGGCCACCTCGCAGAGCACCATGGGCCGGGTCCTGCCCCGGCTCAAGCCCTGCCAGTCTGCCCTGGATAGCCTCTGTGCCCTGAGCCAGGAAAGGGATCTCCTGCGGCCATGGTGCACCCTGTGGGCCCTTGCAACTCTCAAGGCAAGCAAGACCTGCAGCCGGGCGTCCAGGTGCACCTCCACACCAAGGACGCACAGCTGCTCGGTGTGGTCGCCGTACTACTCAGCTGCGAGCATGAGGTGAAAACAGTAGGTGGCTGCCCTGTCCCATTCCATGGTGGTGGTGGCCCCGGGGGCTGGGGGATGCCTATTATGGCCCTCTGCTGGGCGCCATGCCAGGGGCCAGCCCCCAGCCGAGAGGGCCCCCCAATGGGGTGCTTGGGTCTGTGGGTGTGCCCATGGTTACACGTGCTGGCTGCGCATGGGTCTTCATGCCTGCATGGGTGCGCGGTTCTGTGCGCTCCTTGTGCAGCTGCATGCTTTCACCCATCGACCCCCCACACCCATGTCTGTTTTCAACACCATGGCCTTGGTTTCCTGATTAGCTGTTATGTGAGTGCTATTGTGCTCGACAGCTGTGCCGGGTCCACACCCCACGCCTCACTCTGTTGTGCTACAATGTTGTGGTCCGTGGCCGCTATTCCTGGCCTTGGGACCCCTCGGAGGCCCTCCCGGCCCTGGAGGATTTGTGTGCCCCCCTGTCCATGGTGTTATTCTCCCTGTCTTGCAGGATCATGGCTGGTTGTCCGTCCACTGGGCTCCCGCTTCCAGGCCCCCATGGGGCTCCCCATATCTGGACCTTCCAAGAGACCATGTCGCTTAGTGACCTGTGGCATACCCCAGCCATGCAGCTCCTCCTGGGCAGCCCGGCCAGCCGTGTGGGTGCCTTTGAGAGCTTGAGCTCCGGACTTCGCTACTTCAGCTATGAGGCGAGCGCTCATGACTGCCGGCTGCATACGGAGACCCTGGGGCTGGTTCGCTTCCCTGATGGACGCATCCCAGACAAGTGGTGCTCCCATGTTCCCTGGTCCGGGGCTGAGACTGTGTCTGTGCTGGGTGTGTGTGGGCTGGGTGCCTAAATGGTGTGCCTTGCTGAGGGTGGCCCTGCCTTGGCCGTGTCCTACTTTGCCTGTATTCACGGGGCACGTGGGTACCAGCGCACAGCTGCGGCGGTGTACCACCAGCTGCTGGAGCTGGGACATCTTCCTTGGCCCCCTTCTGCTGCCTGCTGTGTGTCGGAGCCTTCCGCGGCGGAGATGTCGGCCCTGTTGGGGGTGTGGTCCCATTTGGATGTCCAGCTGGGTCTCTCCATGCATGATCCCTTCAAGGCCTACTACCTGATCGCCCACCACATGTCCGTGCTGAGGCACCGCCGGGGCTTGATCCATTGGCCCCACCTGGTTCACCAGGTGGGGCACCCAGCCCCTGGGCCCGCAGTGGCCCCCAGCAGCTGCCTGTGAGTCCTGGTGTTCCTCTCAGCCCCCCGGTGTCCTGCTCCCATGTGGGCTCCCACCCCTGTCCGGGGTGGGGCAGGTCCCCACTGGTTGCTCCCTCCCTGATGTCTCTGCCATGCTGTGGTGAAGCCTGCTTCACGGGGTGCTGCTGCCCATGCCTGTGGCCCCAGGCCCCCTCTGGGCCCCACCTCCCGGTCTTCCTGCACACCCAGGGTTCCCCTCCGTGGTTGCCCTCCCTGGTGCCTGGGTGCAGCACTCTGCATGGCCTCACTGACCCGCCTGTGTCCAGCTACCTGTCCCCACACGCCAGCGCTGCCACCTGCTGCCTGCCCCCCCTTGGGTGCTTGTGTGACCTGGGGGTCCCAGGACCCCCGGACTGGCCCTCAGTGCTTCCTCTAGGGGTGTGTGTGCATCCTTGGACCTGCAGCGCTGCACCGGCTGTCCTGGTTGCCCTCCATCGGCCCCTCTGCGGGTGTGGGGTCTCCGTGTGCCTCCTGGACCATTCCCGCCCGGCTCGCTGTGCATTATGGGCCCCCATTGTGCCTTGGTCCCGAGATCCTGCCCCCCCTTTCCGAGACTGCTTGTGTTGCTGTGGGGGTACCCATGCGGACTGTGCTGCTGTGGGGGTGGGGGTTGCTGATGCTTGTGTCCTGCCCTGCCCCTTTGCGGTTCCCCCCCCTCTTCTGTGTCCCACCCCCTTGCTCCCGTTATGCCTTGTGTGTTGTCCGGGCGCCCATTCCCCCCTTCCCTTCCTTTCCCTTGTGTGTGCGTGTGTGTGTGTGCCCGGGTGTGTGCTCGTGCTGTGGGTTCCGCTGTGCCTCCACTGGCTGTGTGCCTGCTTTGTGTGGTACCTGTCTGGCTCTTCTCCCTCTCCCCCCTCCCTTCCCGTTTCCCTTGTGTGGACGTTCCCTTTTGTGCCTTTTGGCTTCGTTTGCCCTCAGGTGGCCATGTCTGTGTCCCGCCCCTTCCCGGTGGCTTCTGGGTGTTTTGACCATGGCTGGGAATCGGCGTCACGTCTGTTGTGCTGCCCCGGGCCATGATCTGGTGGCCTGATTCCCGGCCATTGTCCCGGTCCCGTCACGTCTGTTTGGGACTTTTATTCGCCCTGGGGGGTGGTTGTTTTGTTCACCCCCACTGGGAATCCACTGTGGTGAACCGGCCGCCCGTAACATCTGAAAACACCCTCAGACTCGGACTCAAGTGGACCACCGGAGGAAGGGAGTTTCATAATGGTGGGGCAGCAATGCTTCCCAGTGAGTCCTTGCCATATGAAAAAGGCTAACAGAAGGTACCTACAGAGAAGCATTCATAGCTAATTGTAGGGGCTGCAATGGGGCATGGAATGATGGGCACTCTTTCAGATATGTGGGGCCCAAACCATTTAAGGCTTTAAAGGTCAAAACCAGCACCTTGAATTTATTTATTTATTTATTTAATTAATTAACCTTTATACCGCACCCATCATGCCCCAGGCAGCTTGGGGCGGCTAACAATCATATTCAATAAAACATTATTAAAAACAATAAATGAAAAAAGATCATACAATAAAATCTGGTGTGAGAAAAACTACAAAAACCCACCCACTCCTTAAACCTCTGCCCACCCCCGCCATCACCGAAAGCCTGGCGAAAGAGGCATGTTTTACATTGATGCTGGAAGGCAAGAGATTAGGGTTGAGCCAGACACTCTCAGGAAGCAAGTTCCACAGCACTGGTATGACTGCTGAGAATGTCTGCCTGTCGGTCCCTACCAACCTATCATGTGGAACCTCCAGAAGGGTGCCCCCTGATGACCACAGGGACCGTCCTGGGGCCCTGGAAGTGAGGTGGTCCCTCCGATAGGTAGGGCCCAAGCCATTTAGGGCTTTATAGGTCAAAACCAGCAGCATGAATTGGGCCTGAAAGACAATAGGACACCAGTGCAGAGCCCAGAGCATAGGTTGAATGTGCTGCCAACGATCCGTTCCGGTAAGCAGACGGGTCTCAGCATTCTGCACCAGCTGTGCCTCGAAAGCTATAGGCATCCAGTGCAGACTTTGGAGCACCGGTGTAATATGCCTCTGGCATCCCATTACTGAAAGAAGGTAAGCCGCCAAAGTCTGCACCAGCTGCAGCTTCTGAACAGTCATCAAAGGCAGCCCCACATAGAGTGCATTGCAATAATCTAGCCTCGAGGTGATAAAAGCATGGGAAAGTAGACAATCCAGGTGCAGCAAGAGTTCCAGAAGCACTCCAAGGCTGCAAATCTGAGTGACCAGGGGTCTGGAATCCATCAATAACAAGAGTCCCAATCCCCTGAACATCACAAGGCCAGCCAACCATCATCCTCTCAGTCTTGTCAGGATTCAGCTGCAGTTGGCTCATCCTCATCCAGCCCCGACAGCAGCCAGATAACGGGTGAGCACCGAGACTGTAGGGCCTGGGTAGGATGAAAAAGGGAGGTAGAGCTGAGTGTCCTCAGCATACTAATGGCAGTTCACTGCAAACCTCTGAATGACTTCACCCAGAGGCCTCATATGCATGTTGAACAAAAGAGGGTGGGACTTTGCAGATGCTATGATAGCGTAGAAGAAAACATTCTTCGCTGCCATCACAGCCATGCCATAGTCCTTTAAAACAATCTATGTCACAATTGGTCAGCTTCAGCACGAGTAGAGCACCACCTGCGCTGTAGCTGCCTACCCTCCTGCTTCAACCACCTTGGTTCCTCCATATACCAGAGGGACCTGTACTGCTGCAGCAGTGGAAGCAGATGCCTGGTTGCAGCCGTGTCAATGGCCATGGTCAAGATGTCATTCCACAAGCCATGGAATGCTATAGGCTCATTAGGTAAATTCCACCAAAGAATTCTGGAAGCCAATTGGATCCATTAGCCTCCGGGGCGGACCAATCTAACTAGTCCACCACCCCGATGAAGACATAGGAGGGATGGGATCTGGGCTTTCAGAAGGCAATGGCCTACTAAACTACACTGACTATTCTGTATGGAAGGTGTTCAGTTCAGAGATGGATGGCAATAAAAACAAAACAAAGCACTTGAGATGGTAAGAGACACAAGCTTCTTTCATATGTACAGCCTCTAACAGGTTTACTTAGAGATGTCTGGTAATTGAGATGGGGAGGCGACTCTGAATTAGGGTCCCTGGATGTCCTTTGTTTCAAGAGATGTCCCTTATTTTAGAACACCACAGCTCCAAGTACAGAAGAGAACACACCATAGTTCAACACCTCACTGTTTTTTTGTTTTGTTTTTATTTTCATTTTAATCTGGCAACCCCAGCTAGAGAGACAAGGAGAAATGCAGCATGTTCATTTTATGCTAAGGGCCTAATCTTCCATTGGCTTCAGTGAGCTTTGGATCTGGTCCTAAGTCAAATGCAATTAGGCCCTACTCCAACTCCAAATTGAAGACAATGGCAATACTGACTTCAGGAGGTGCTGGATCTGACCCATATACCCCAAAGTTTAGTGTAGGTCTCCTTCCTCTTCTCTAATTCTCACTCTCTATCGAGGAATCCTCTTTCATTTTCCCACATCACTTAATTTGTGCTACCTTTACCCTGCTGTCTTCTTGTTCCCTTTCTTATCAGTCCAAGCTTTCAATTATTCAAGCATTTTCTTAACAGCAGTTGCTGCCCTTGCCACTAGTCCACTAATTCTCTGCTCTATTTAATCCTTTCAGAGGCAGGTCTGCCTGTCAATGACTGGGAGAGCTTAAAATGAGAGCAGCAGTAACAGATTGTGAAGACTCCGTGGAATAGTAGCAGAAGCAGCAACTGCAGAACACTTTTAAAATCAATATTGTCCAGATGTTTGAAAGTTGCAAAGGAGCTGGGGGAAGGAGAGGTAGGAGTCAGATTCCTCCCATCACCCTTCAGTATCTCTGTAATCCTAGTAAAATGCCTTGATAAGGGATCCGTAGTAATGAAAGAGCATGACTTCTGCCTTGTTCTAATTATTCAAGTGTGAAAGTGCTAATGAGAAACCAGTGCCAACTCTTGGAACCACACACAGGCAAGACTGAGACAGTCATAGATTTACAAGGACAGTATCTTAAAGCAGCACAGCACTGTGGGAGATGTACTTTTTTGTAATAAAAAATAAAGACATGAAAGAAATTTACAGCTGATCTTAGCCTTAGACGCGATAAACAAAGTTGATCCCATGAGAAGCGAGAAAGCAGAAAACAATTAGGTGTAATATTTTTATTTCATAATTATGGAACTCTTTCTCTAGAGTGATCTTGCCGCATTTGGTGATGAAAGGAGGGGGCGCACATTTTAAAATCCATTTTATTGCATAACAGGAACAGGACATGAATTCCATGAGCGAGCGTAAAACTAGAACATTGTAATATTCTGGAACAGTAGCAGGCAAGTTCTGTCTTTGTCAGATTTGATACAAGCACCAGAGTGATTTTAGGAGGGATGGAGAGGTACATCTCCCCTTGGGTTGTCATGCATCTGATCTTCACCCAGAACATCTGGAAACTGGGATCTTTAAAATATGATCTGGATGTCAAATGTCTAGAAATGGTTCCCATAGGGACCATTTCTGTGCTATGGAACTTTGGGTTGCCTGCTGTTTTTATTAAATTATTTATTAAACAGTTTTTTACCCCTCCCCTCTGCTCCAGACAGCTTGAGGAGGCTTACATCATAAAACAAATAAAAGCATATAAAACTAAAACAACACATTCAAAGAGAAGGCAATAAAACAATAACTCCCCCCCCACACACAGCCCCCAAACCCCACCCTACATCCCGTCTCCCTCGCCAAAAGCCTGAGAGAACAGCCAAGTCTTAATCATATGCCAGAAGGAAGGGAGGTCAGGGGCCATCTGGGCCTCTGCCAGGAGGGAGTTCCACAGCCTACTTGTGGCCACCAAGAATGCTCTCTCCACATGGGGGACCTCAAGAAGGGCGTTCTTGGAAGACCGCATGGGTCGCTCCGGAGCACGGGGATTAAGGCGATCCTGCAGATAAGTCGGGCTGAGACTGTGTAGGGCTTTATAGGTCAAAACCAACACCTTGAATCTGGCCTGGAAGACTATAGGTGGTCAGTGCAGAGTCTGGAGCACTGGTGTAATGTGCTCAAGGCAGCCCGACCCCATAAGGAGATGGGTCATTGCATTCTGCACTAACTGCAGTCTCCGAACCATCACCATGTTGAGCGTGTTACAATAGTCCAATCTTGAGGTAATGAAAGCATGGATGATAGTGGCCAGGTCGCTATCTGAAATGTACAACTGAAGCCGATGCACCAGTTGTAATTGGCAGAATGCTCTACCCTGCTGTCAACCTTGTAACAGACAACCCAGGAGTCCTGGGTCCAAGTTGCCCCTCTAAATCTGTAGTCCCCACTCCCCTCACAGAAAGCTCAGAAGTCCTGAGAAATACAATGTGTGCATGTGTCAGATGGAACAGAAGTGTATGTGTGGAATGACAAACAAACAAACCACAGGAGAGGAAATGGACTAACAGGGAGGAAGACTATAGAGAGTCAAAGGATACGGAGTCAGCTATGGTAAGTGTGTAAAACTAAATGATAGGACTCCTTCCTCAGATATCCCATCTGTCTTCTGAATCAGTTACTTCACTCAGAATCGTATTATTCTAACTATTTCGAATTCCTCCTGTCTTTCTATCCACTTACTTAATCCTGCGCACTCTTTGTATTTTTCCCTGTCATTCCAACCATTCCATTTACTGCATCTGGTGCCTTCCTCATCATTTCACACCCTCTTGCCTTCCCTATGTACTCCAAAGATGCAACTGTGTTGTACTATTTCACAATCACTTAATTGGATGTTGGAATGACATTAGTATTTATTTAGAAATTGGGACTACTGTTGCCTCCATTCCTTCCAATGGTCATTCCATTTTATTAATTTCAATGCATACCCAACTTGGTTTTAATTAAACATTTGTATACAACTCTACCCAGCTTCTCTGTGCTTTGGAAGGACAGTGGAGACTAGTGTGTAAGAGGGACAATTGTGAGACATTAGTCAGCTGTCCCATTCTCCCCAACTGAAATGAAAGGATAGAGGGAAAGGAGGGGGTGAGGGGTCAGCTCACGCTTCCTGTCCCCAGCTTCAGTGTTGCCCCCAACCTGCAAAGAGGAAGAGGATTGTGGCTGAATGACGAAGGCAAAGTATGGGTGCATGGAACCTAAGTTGTAAGTAAACACAATATGTAGGACTGTATATGGCTAACATGGCACGGAAGTTAAGGCAGGAGCCTTAACTGGAATTTCCATGCTTTTTAGTGCATGATTGAATTTGCAAGAGCCTTAACTC
>QEPC01008398.1:364586-396680 GCA_003113815.1 Sphenodon punctatus | reverse complement strand
TAGATAGATAGATAGATAGATAGATAGATGATGAGTTAGCTTAGTTATAGAGATAGTGTGTAGTGATTCAGTTTTAATATTTTATAGTGTGTTTGTAGGACTAGGCCTTTGTAGATATTAGATGATATTCCATTTAGTTCCATAGGTTTTAGAATAGTTAATAGCAGTTAGTGTTAGAGTGTGTATATATATATATATATATATATATATATATATATAATATAATATATATAATATTAGATTACCAATTTGAATAAATACATTAAAAATATATAAAATCTTCCTGTGCATTCTTTGGGTGGGAGAAATGGAGAAGGGAAGCAGGAGAGACTGGTCTGCTGCCCGTAAGGCAGGCAGTGGGGCACATGGCAAATGTGGCAGGGGCCGTACCAGCGGAGTGGCAGCAAGAATCAGCAGCAACCCAAGCCCATCACCACGCCCCAAACTGCACAGGCCTGATTTTGGCAGTCAGGCTTCAAAGACTCCCAGAAGTGGCACTAGGGGTGTGGTTCGGCGGCGCCTCCTGCAAGTGTTCTTCACTGCCACACAGGGCACTGGAAGGTCTTCACTCCAGGAGGCTGTGGCTTCAGGAGCAGGTGGTTCAGGGTCGGATTTTCCTCCAGGTCCACCAATGTCCCCAACCCCCATTATTGAGGAGATTCCCAGCAGTCCAGGGCTGGTGGATCCTAAGTCGGCTGCTAGAGGCAGGGCCTGTTCCCCAGGCAATGGCAGTAGGGAGAGTAGCAGCAGCAGCAGCAGCTGTAGCTATAGGGGGCACAGGGAAAGTGGCAGAAGCATGGTGGGCAGTTGATCAGCCTCAGGGTCCAAGTACTCCCCTTCGCGGGGCATCACTCGGATTGTGGACAGCGAGACAGACACTAGTCCTGCGGAGGAGATGTCTGGTGCTGAGGCGATGGCTGTCCCTCTGAGAGCTGTTTTGCCACCATGTTCTGTCCCTCCTAGCAGCACTGTCAGTGGTGTGTCACCCGGTGCAGGTCAAAAGGCAGGAGAGGGCAAAAATCCTCCATCTGGGTGCATTTTAAGTTGGTATGGACGGATGATCCCAGGGAGGTGCAGTGCAATTTATTTATTTATATTTATTTTATTTATATTTATTGGCCAGAATTTGTGCCAGAAGGTGGTGAAGTGTGGGCAGGTCCTCACCAACTTTGGCACAACTGCCATGGCGAGGTACCTTAAAGGATGCCATAGCTCTGTGCTGCTAAGCGGGCAGCCAGAGGCAGTGGACGCCAGCGGGTTCCCAACTGCAGCGGCCGGTCATCCGCCTCCATCAGCGGGCAAACGTCCTGCTCTAACATCTGCCCCTAACAGCAGGAGTGGTATCGCTTCTGGGGGGGGGGTAGCAGCAGCAGCGTGGAGGGCAGTGCGGCATGGCTTTTAACTGAAAGCCACACGCTTGTTGGGGGAAATGATAGCGCTGGATGGGCAGCTCTTCTCAGTGGTTGGGGACATGGGGTTTAGGTGCCTGATTGACTTCCTAGCCCACCAGTTGAACCATGCCTCAACCTTCCTTCCGATGCTTATGTCACACTGCCTGTCTGCCTTCCCACCCAGGGTGCCAAGATCAAAGCCAGTCTCAGTCTGCCTTCCGATGCTCATGCCACACTGCCTGTCTGCCTGATCTAGTTGCCAACCTCGAACCCTGCCTCAGTCTGCCTTACGATGCTCATGCCATGCTGCCTGTCTGCCTGCCTGCCCAGGTTGCCAAGATCAAAGCCTGCCTCAGTCTGCCTTCCCATACTCACGCCACGCTTCCTGTCTTCCCACCTGCCCAGGTTGCCAAGATCAAAGCCTGTCTCAGTCTGCTTTCCCATGTCCATGCCACGCTGCCTGTCTGCTCACCCGCCCAGGTGGCCTAGATAAAACCCTGCCTCAGCCTGCCATCCCATGCTCATGCCATGCTGCCTGTCTGCCCACCCTGGTTGCCAACTTCGAACCCTGCCTCAGTCTGCCTACCGATGCTCATGCCAAAGTGCCTGTCTGTCCACCCTGTGGGCAAAGCTGAAGCCCTGCCCCAGTCTGTCTGCCTCTCATTGTTAGGAAATGGACTCAGAAGAGGGTAGCATGAGCCCGCTCCGAGAGGAGAATACAGAGGCTGCGGTGAGATAAGAGGCCCCCCACTCAGAAGCCACGCTTACCTGATGCTGACTTCCAGACCCCCGCAATGCAAACCCTGGCTCCCCGACAATAAAGCCTCAGAGACACTGCAGCTGAGCAGCGAAGCCTGGACCACCCCCACGCCTCCTGTAAACAAAGGGGCGGGTCCTTCCAACGTGCCCACGCTGCCTCAGAGCAACAACACAGAAGCAACACAGGACCAGCTGCTCCCCCCAGGGGCGGAGCCCACAGAGACTACCAGAACCCCAGCAGGTGATGGGGGAAAGCCTAATCAGACGCTGCGACGTTCAGCACGTCTACAGTCACGTTAGGGGCAGAGCTAAGCATTCATAAGGAAGACTCAGCATAATCACCTTGCCGGCGATCAGCAGTGCTGTGAAGCTGGCCTCCTTGCGATTCTTGTGACTGTCTTTGGTGGAGTATCTTGTGCTATTTAGAGCAAGTGTGTTGCGTGGACTGAATGGAGAGTGAAAGGTGAGTGCGTGAGCTAGGAGTCTGTGTGTTGTTGTTCCGTGTTACATTTCCCCTTCTATTCCAGGTGGTTCCCTTCCTTCCCTAGCACCCGGTGGTGTCAGCTTTCCCTTCCTCTCCTGCTTCCCAAGGTGTTAACCCCTTCCTCACTATCCAGGACACCCAGGTGAGTTCTCCTGAGCACAGTGTAAGTGGGTGTGGATTTGGGGGCATGAGTGTTGGGCAGGGACCTGGCCCCCTGTGGAATCTGTGGGGGATGCTCACTCTTCCTGTTGCTTGCCAGTGCCCCTGTGATGATACAGCCTCACCCCTATTGGGACGTTTAGGGTCAACCTATATCCTGAGGAGTCTTGTTTCTCAGCAAAGGAGAGTGAACTCCCTTGCACCGCAGGAGTTCCCTCGTGTGTTTAGGGCATTCCTGAGGCTAGATCCATGGGTTCCCTTCCCACAAACCCCTTACCCTCACACTCATGCCAAGGTGCATGTCTGCCTGCACTGACAACCCTGGGTGATGTGCCCCACTGGCCTGGTAATCCTGCTGCAGCTGCCTGCTGGTCCATGGGTGCTCTGCCCTGGCAAATCCAAATGTGCCCATGCAATCCTGCTGCTGCCATCTGCTGCTGTATGGGAGATCTTCCATGGCAAATACTACCATCCTGGCTCCATGGGTGCTGGGCACAGGCAAATCCTGCTACTGCCGTCTCTTCTGTTCCATGGGTTTTGTCCCCTGGCAATCCAATGTCTGCTGATGCTGCTGCTGATGCTACCTCTAAAGTGCCACAGGTACTGTGTCCTGGCAATCCAATGTATGCTACTGCCAATGCTGCCTCTGCTGTCTGTACCATGGGTTCTGTGCCCCGGAAATCCAATGACTGCTGCTGCTGCCAATGTTGCCTCTGCTGTGCTACGGGTTCTGTGCCCCAGCAATCCAATGTCTGCTACTGCTGCCAATGCTGCCTCTGCTGTCTGTGCCCTGGGTTCTGTGCCCCGACAATCCAGTGTCTGCTGCTGCTGCCAATGTTGCCTCTGCTTTCTGTTCCATGGGTTCTGTGCCCCGTCAATCCAATGACCAATTTTGCTGCCTCTCCTGTGAAATGGGTACTGTGCCCCAGAAATCCAATGTCTGCTACTGGGTGGCCATGTAATTCACCACCGGGCAAGGCTTGACCAATTTGCAGAAGAGCTTGTTGAGATCCGGTGAAAGGATGCAAGCCTGCAATGCCCAGATGAGCAGGGGTGCCAGCCACCAAGCCCTGGCCAGGCCTCTGCTGCTGCTCCACCAATGCCTGGCAGCCTGCAACGCCCAGCTGAGGAGGGGTGCCAGCCACTCCATCCTCAGGACCAACTATCAGGGTTCTGGGGCCTACATTCCAAGCAGGGAGGGCTGCCCATCCACATCATCCAGAAGCTGCCACTTCAGTCTCAGAACCCACCATGAGGGTTCTGGGGCTGTCATTCAGCTCTAGGGCTGTAGCGGAATATCGCAGCAGTAGCTATTTCCAGCGGAAACAGTGTTTCCGCAATTAGTGGAATGGCATGGCAGAGGCTTTCATTCCGCGGTTTCATTCTGCGGTTCCGCGGTTCCACTTATTTAATTCCACAACTT
This sequence comes from Sphenodon punctatus, assembly GCA_003113815.1. Lineage (NCBI taxonomy): Eukaryota > Metazoa > Chordata > Lepidosauria > Sphenodontia > Sphenodontidae > Sphenodon > Sphenodon punctatus. Next base: position 392,464 of record QEPC01008398.1, on the reverse strand, counting down.
AGTGGAATCGTGGAAACATGACATTTTTGCTATTTCAGCAATTCCACCAGCGCCACAAAATAGCGGAATAGAGGATTTTCGCAATTTTCGCAATTTCCCCGCAATTTTTCTGCAATTCCGCGATTTGCAGAATTCCGGTGGAATTAGCAGAATATCCACAGAAAAGTCACGGTGTGGCGCGGGCAATTCCGAAATGGCGGAACGGAATCGGGGCGCGGTAAAAGCTGCTGCCGCATCAGCCGTATTCAGCTCACAGGGAGCTGTCATTCCACTGCATAAAGAAGCAGCTATTCCAACCCCAGGACCCACCATCAGGGTTCTGGGCCCTACATTACAGGAAGGGAGGGCTGTCATTCCTCTTCATTGTCTGTGAATGCTCCACCAAGGCCAGCTAGCCTGCAACTCCTGGTCAAGTAGGCGTGCCAGCCACCGAGCCCTGGCCAGACCTCTGTCACTGCTCCGCCGGTGCCTGGCAGTCTGCAACGCCCAGCCGTGGGGACTAGAACTGTAGAATCCAGCATAGAGTGAGCAGAACTGGAAGCCTGCCAATGTGTCTAAGATATTTAACAGCTCAGACTGCCCTTCACTTCAGATGGGGTAACATCCACAACAAAAGATACATACCCATCCAAGTCCAATTTCCCTGCATGCCACATTTCTTGGAGCAAAATAATATCAAAGGATCTAATGAAATAACCAAAATCATTATCCATTAATTTGGTTTTCCAACCCAAAATGTTCAGAGAAACTATAAAATAAAAGACTTCCTTAGGGGGTCTTCACATCATTCTTCCACTTCATCTGCAGTTACAAAACCCAATTGGTTTGAGGGGAGATCAAATTCCTCCATTCCCAATATTGAGGGAGAGAGAGGAGGTGCAGGCAAAGGACTCATCTTAACTGGACATAATCCTGAAGGATCAGAACCAGTATTACCCAGCACTGTGCATGACCACTTCCCATGTGCCAAAGCACCCAGGGAAGTGGACTCATGCTGAATATTTTGTGACACCACTACTTTTACCTGCTCTGTTACTAAGACAACTTCCCCTTGAGGATGGTACTCTTCTAAATAGTCATTGTAGGCTGTCAGGCATAAGCTGCACTGTGGCAGAGGCCCAGCCCGGGCTTGGTGGTGGCTGGCACCCATACGGGGCTGGGCATTGCAGGCTGACATCACTTCCCACTCCTCTCCTCTTCCCACTCCCACCCCTCTCCCTCCTCCCCCTCCTTCTCTCATGTCCTCCTTCTCCCCTGCCTCCCTTAAGGAAATCTCCTCTCTGCTCTCCTCCTCCAACCCTTCCACTTGCCCCCTTGATCCCATTCCTTCCCGCCTCCTCACCTCCATTACTCCCACTGTCGCCCCTTCCTTCCTGCACATCATCAACCTCTCCCTCTCTACTGGCTCTTTCCCTTCTGCCTTCAAACATGCCACAGTCTCTCCTATTCTCAAAAAGTCCACTCTTGACCCCTCTGACCCTTCTAGCTATCGTCCTGTCTCACTCCTTCCTTTTGCTTCCAAGCTGCTTGAACGTGTTGTCTACTCCCGCTGCCTTGACTTCCTATCCTCCAACTCCTCCCTTGACCCCCTCCAATCTGGCTTCCGCCCCCTTCATTCTACTGAAACTGCTCTCGCTAAGATCACCAACGATCTTCTGGTGGCTAAATCTAAACGTCTCTATTCCATTCTTGTCCTCCTTGATCTCTCTGCTGCCTTCGATACTGTTGACCACTCACTCTTGCTGGATTCCCTTCACTCCCTTGGCTTTTGTGGCTCTGTCCATAACTGGTTCTCCTCCTACCTCTCTGACCGCTCCTTTAATGTGTCTCTCTCCAACTCCGCCTCCTCCTCCTTCCCCCTCTCAGTTGGTGTTCCTCAAGGCTCTGTTCTTGGCCCTCTCCTCTTCTCGATCTATACCTCATCCTTAGGCAAACTCATTGCCTCCCATGGCTTCCAATACCACCTCTATGCTGATGACACTCAACTCTATCTCTCTACTCCCTCTCTCTCTCCCTCTGTTCAAGCTCGTCTCATCAACTGTCTCTCTGACATCTCTACCTGGATGTCTCAACGTCAACTCAAACTCAACATGGCTAAAACTGAACTCCTTATCTTCCCCCCTCATCCTTCCTCTCCTTCCTCACTGTCAATAACTATTGATGGAGTCACCATCCTGCCTGTCCCCCAAGCCCGTAGCCTAGGCTTCATCTTTGACTCAGCCCTTTCTTTTAAACCCTACATTGACTCTGTTGCTAAATCCTGTCGCTTCTCCCTCCATAACATTGCTAAGATTCGCCCTTTTCTCTCTGTCTCGTCTGCCAAAACTCTTGTTCATGCTCTGGTCATCTCTCGCCTCGATTACTGTAACCTCCTTCTCACTGGCCTTCCCCGGTCTCACCTTTCTCCCCTCATCTCTGTCCAAAACTCTGCTGCCAGGGTCATCTACCTCGCCAGTCGCTTCGACCATGTGCAGCCCCTCCTCTCTTCGCTTCACTGGCTTCCCCTTCCTGAACGAATCCTGCACAAGCTCCTAGTCTTCACCTATAAAGCTCTTCACAACCTTGCTCCCCCCTACCTCTCTGCACTTATCGCCCTCCATACTCCAGCCCGTGCACTTCGCTCCTCCTCTGTCCCTTCTCTCACCCTTCCACGCCTTCCCTGCTCCCCTAAGCGCCTTCGTCCCTTCTCACTTGCTGCCCCCCATGCCTGGAACTCCCTCCCTGTCCACATCCGCCTTGCCCCCTCCCTTCATACCTTCAAATCTCTCCTTAAAACTCACCTCTTTCGCTCTGCTCTGTCTGACTCTTTATCCTGCTGAGCCACTATTCCTATACCTACGATCGGTTTACCCTTATCCTTGCAACATGGACCTGCCTGCTGTCATTCTCATCGTAACCAAGCCAAGTACGTGCACTTGAGACCTCGCATCTTCATGAATGTTAGACCCCTTGTCTCTCCCTCTGTTCCCCTTCCTAAGTCTCTCCCCCAGCTCCTGTCTCTCAGATTGTAAGCCCTAGGGGCAGGGACCATGTCTATTTTATTACTTTGTAAAGTGCCAGGTACACTGCTGGTGCTATATAAATGTTTGTTAATAATAATAATAATAATAATACTCACCAGATCTCAACAAACTCTTCTGAAAATTGGTCAAGTAGCCTTGCCCGGTGGTGATTCACATGACCAGCCAGTCACTGCCTGCCGTGATGGTGACAAGAAATGGAGAACCCAGTGTAGAGTGAGAAGAACTGGAGGCCTGCCAGCCCACAATGCCCAGTCAAGTAGGGATGTCAGCCAGTCACCAAACCCGGGCCGGGCGTCTGCTGCTGCTCCACCAATGCCAGCCTGCAATGCCTGGCCAAGTAGGGGTGCTGACCACTATGTCCTCGTCAGGCCTCTGCTGCTGCTCCACCATTTCCAGCCTGCAATGCCCCACCCCTACAAAGTCCCAAGCCTTCCTGACCTCTGCTGCTGCTGCTACTGCTGCTCCTGATGCTTCTGCTGCTGCTGCTGGGTCTCTGCCTGCAGGCCATGACAACATGTGCAACCCCACTTTGGGCACCAGCAGGCACTACTTGACCAGGCATTGCAGGCTGACAGGCATTGGTGGATAAGTGACAGAGGCCTGGCCAGGTCTTGGTGGCTAGCACCCTACTTGTACAGGCATTGCTGGATGGCAGGCCTCCAGTTCTGCTTGCTCTATGCTGCGTTCTCCACTTCTAGTCACCATCATGGCAGGAATGACAGGGCTACAGTAGTGCCTGCCGGTGCCCAAAGTGGGTTTGCGTGTGTTTTCATGGCCTGCAGGCAGAGACGGGCAGCTCAGAAGAACATCTGATTTCAGCAGCCTTTGGGTGGGCATCAGCATTGCTCATTTGTAGGACAGGACAGGAGTCCAGAGACCCCAGTTCTAATTCCTGGTTTGGAAGTCCTTTGACCTCTCTGAATTTCAGCTTTCCAAGTTCTAAACCAGAGGGCTACCATTCTGGGAGCTCACAGGAGAAAGAACCTGTATGAGAACTAGGCTTGTGGTACACAGTTCCAATTGCTGTTGCGTATCTATCCAACCTCTTTGCAGGGTAAAGAAGAGGACTCTTAAATGCTTCCCCTTCTTCAGAAGAACTTAGGCTTGGCACTTGGCCCCCGGGGGTGCCAGCCACCAAGAGCCAAGCCTTCCCAGCCTCTGCTGCTGCTTCTGGGTCTCAGATGGCCAACCATGGCACCACGGGCACCCCCAGGGGCCAAGCACCAAGCCTGCCTGCCCAGGCAACCCAGGGTGCCAAGCACCAAGTCTTCCCGGTCTCTGCTGCTTCTCCTGCTGGGTCTCAGATGGTCAGCCCTGGTGCCCCAGGCACCCCAAGGGGCCAAGTGCCGAGCCTGCCTGGTCTCTTCTGCTGCTGGGTCTCTGATGGCCTGCCATGCTGCCACGGGTACCCCTAGGGGTCCCTGGAGCACCTCAAGCCTCCCGGCAGGACCGACGTTTCCGAAAGTTCGGGGGGGCGCGAACTCTTCTGGACTGAACCCATGAACCAGAACTAAGTTTTTAGTTTGAACGTTCGAACGTCCGAACGTCCAAACTCCGTCCTGTTCGCACATCCCTACTGAAAATGTATTTGTGTTCTAGGTGCTTTTAAGATACACTGGTGTTGCCCTCATTGTACTTTGCCCTCCCTTTTTGCTGCACCATTTAAAAAATGTGAATGATTGTTTTAAATTGTTATAATTGCTTTTACAGTGTTTATATTAGTTTACCTTTTTTGTGCAGCACTCCACGTGCCATGTAAGGCAGGGGTGAGGTATAAAAATTAGTAGTAGTAGTGATATTATGCATGGATAAACTGTTTAGACTTTTATGACGTGATGTCCAACAAACATACTGGTGGCCAGGCGTCCAGGGAGAACGGGGAGCCACATGAATGTGCAGCCAGATGGCCCCTGTCCTTGGCCATGACAGGCAGTCATGGTGACCAATAATGGCAGACCCAGGCCAGGCCTGGTCAGAGCAGGCTAAAACACACATGATAGCCTGCTGTGGCCTGATCGGGTGGAGAGTAGCCTGGACTATGACCCTGGAGGCCTCTGAGATTGCAGCCCAGGCTTGCCACTGACAAGCCGGTGGCTCACAGGCCAAAGCGGGCCTCAGAGGGCCAAAGCAGGCCACTGTAATGTTTGTTAACACCCAGTGTTATAGAAGAAGAAATCTATAACATCCTGAGGACATACCTAAGTCAAATGTATTTTTTATTTCCTGCAGTACTTAACTTGTGATTTATTCACATTTGTTGGAATCTTTATTCCAGAATAGGAATAATTCTTTTCCAAATATTCTTTTCTTATTTAAGAAGGTGCCCAGAGAAGGGGAGATGCTAACTGGTTGTCAAGTAATCACTTTTCCAAAACTCCTTATTATCAAATCTGATTTGTCTTAGATACTGAGCTCCACATTCACCACTTTCAGTAATATGGCAGCTCAGCTTTCCTATTAGGAACTCTGAACCCAACAGGAGTCAGTGAAATGATTCCCATCAATTTCAACTCTTTGTGGGCCAGCTCCAAAAGTCTCAAGTTGATAGCATACAGGTGAAATACTGGCCACATTTGGTTGATGATGCAATTGAGTGTCCATGATGGTTCCGTAGTCCCCTTCCATGCTGTCATTTGTAGGATTTAGTCACAGCTACCAAGACTATAATGGTACTCATGGGCAGCAAATATCTTGATAATTCTTCATTTACAAATGAAACAATAAGAAATGGTCTTCTTAGAAAAATGGAGATACATTTTTTTTTCATTTTCTCAAACATATTTATAAAATATTTTTTAATTTATTATTTTATTTTATTTGTTACAGTTGCTGGAACTGTATATGAAATCAGAACCCACACAAGAATTAAATTCACACCATTTTGTTTGAATGGTTGACATCCAAACCAAAACTTTAACTCAGTGTAAATGCTCATAGTACTGAAATACTGTTTCCAAAATTATATCCAAATTGATGGGAATCATTCCACTGACTCCTGTTTTTCTAACATTTTCATTGACTTGCCAAGTCTTAAATTTTTACCCCAAAATGCCAGTTTTGCCTCTTCTGAAATCCTCTCCCTCCAAGAGTTCTTTTACAATTGCTGTTTCTTGTTATGTGGGCTTTTAGGCCACTAACTGTTCTCAGAGAATTTTTTTTTCCTTAGCACAGAAACCAATGCTGCGTATCCAAGATAGTTTGTATAATGGGTAAGCTGGGGACGCTTGGCTCTTTCTTCACCTGTGACTTCACCATTGCAAAGGTAAGTAGGACCAGAACCTTCTGCCATTGAAATTAGGGAAGGTTTCTAATAACGTGGAGGTCTCACTTTCCTCTTGTCATGTGCAGCCACAGTCAACCTACAATGAGGATCCGTGTCAGGCGGGCCTCAGCCAGCTCCAGTGGAGGTGTGGATGTTTGCAGCAAATTTCAAAAGCTGGCAATGGTTCATTGATCCCAAACATTTGGGAACAATGAGTTATATGATTGCTTTGGTAAATGTCATGTGTACATTTTGGGGGGAAAGAGGGAGAGTCTCAGGGATAATCCAACTTAGACATTCTTCTCTCCAAATTTATGATTGCTGCCTTGATCTTCCAACACAATCTTATTCTTCTTCATGTTATATTGGGTTCTTTGTTAACCTAAGGTGTAATCCTGCCTCCTTTCTTCTTGTTAACCCTTTGACTCCTCCTCTTGATGATAGTGCTTTGATTAATTGCTAGGGGAGGGAGGAAGGACTCTCTTATTTTTAATAGTCCCTTTATGTGGTTAAGTTAACAGCAGTATAAGTACACATAGCCTTCAACTGCAACTTTTCTCTTTTATTAAACAACAACAAAAATCTGTGATGCTGTTAAAAGACATCTTTCCTTGGAGCTGAACAATGGATGAGCAGTTCAACATCTTTTTAATACACTTGATTTAGATTTTGTTTTGTTGAACGATATCTGAAGGGAGGCATATTTTAACATGCACGTATGTGCTTAATCTTCAGAATCTCTGCTGAAGATATATTAAAGACAGCTAAAGTTTATCATAAATACATTTAGATTAAAGGCCTTGGATATTTGACTAAATATGTATATATTTTATTAAAATTTAATAGGCTATAACATGTATATGAGCACATTATGTATAACTGATCAACTAATAAGAAGATTTGATAAGAGGCCCGGAAGAAGTGTTTGTCATTATGAAAGCCATATTTGGGTCCTGCTGGGGGGAATGGTGACCCCACACCCTGGCCTGGTGGAAACCAAGTTCACTGCAGGGCACCTGGAAATAGAGAAAATAATGGGATCCACAGATATTGTATGGCATATGTAAAATCAGATTAATATGTAACGTGTATTCTGTTTTAATTGTTTATGTTGTTTAGCTGGGAGCAGATTTTTCAATATCTCTTGTCTCTTCTTTTAAAATAGTGAACTTTAAAGTCCAGTAGGGTTAACTTATTTTATTCTCTTCTTCATTTTGCTTCATCACTTCATATTGTGAGGTGAGTAAATGAGGGGGGGGTTGTTATTGTTTTATGTACTACTATATGTAGTATACATTTTCCCATACTTTTAATTTATATGGTTGTGTTCTCTATTAGATGAAGGGTCTCATTAATAGGAATGTTATGCAACAGTGCACATAAAGTTTAATTCACATTCAATTGAAAAGAAATACTTGGGGAAACAATGCATTGTAGCATAGGAAAGTGATTAGCACGGGTTTCTTTTTAAACAGAAGAGTAGGGATGGGTGAACGCGGTTCGGATGTTCAGAGTTCAGAGCAAACTCGGCCTGTTTGGACGTCCGAACCAAACGTCCGAACTGAACTCTTGAACGACCGAACAGTTCGGTCGTGTTCGAATGAGTTCAGATGAGTTCAGGGGCAAGAAAAACGTCTTTCCAGGGCCAAAAATTAGGTTTTGGTTTCGAACTTGGCTGAACCGAACCATCGAACCCAAACTTGGGTTTCGAACCGAATGACCAAACAACCGAACCGCCTTCTGTTCACCCATCCCTACAGAAGAGCAAAACTGTGTGACAAAACTGGGGTGTTGGGGGGCAAATAAAGCAATGAAATAACATTTAAATGGGGTTTCAGGATTTGTGTCAATGACTTTGCTGTTCTATTTGCAGTCCTCCTGCTTTTCTTTCATGTCCAATTATCCTTTCCCACCTGCTGAAAAGATGAAGTATGACTTACTTCCATAGTTGACCAGTTAAATGAGCCACCTTTTTCTTCTTTATTTTGATGCTGCACACGCAATGCTGGTCCACCCAAATAAACATTTTTTAAAACTCCAATCCAAAATGTACTTGTGACTGTTGCTAAGAAGTTATGTTAGCTACTGACATCTGTAGCTCTTTTTTCTGCTTCTTCTGCTAGTCCTAATCCAATATAAACCCTCAGTGACCAAAAGCTATTAATTTATGGCTCTTTAATCTATACACTGTGGTGTGTTCCTATATAAAATTAATTTGATGGCACTCATCTGTTTCCTAGTGAAAAGGAAACAGCATGGTAGATATCAGTAACTAGTGCCCTTGTGGATGGACATTTTTATTTATTTTTATTTCTACAAATTTCTGCCCTGCCCCTCCTGCCATGCAGCTCGGGGTGGCTACCAAACATTAAAACAATAAAAACAATTAAAATCATCATCATATTATAAAACAATTAAAACAGGACTAGGATACAATAAAAACTCCAATGGTGGGGGAACTAAAACTCCCTCCCTACCCCTCCCTCCCAAAGGCCTGGGCGAACAGCCAGGTCTTACAATTCCGCCGAAATGTTAACAGGCTAGGGGCCAGGTGAGCTTCTTCCGGAAGGGAGTTCCAAAGCCGCGACCCCACTACCAAGAATGCCCTCTCCATTGTGGATGAGGGAGGCCAGGTCCGGGCCGGAGACGTATGGACGCAGCCTACGCACTAGATATAGCTGGCGGAAAGCAGCCTTAGCGACTGCCTCCACCTGCCGCTCCAGACGCAGGCCCACATCCAGTACCACCCCTAGACTCCGAACCTGCTGAGCTATAGGATGAGTTTCTTAGTCTCAGAAATAGTGTGTAAAGAGAATATCGGTGATATTGGTTTTAAGCATAAATCCTTATAAATATTAACAAGGAATGTAGCCTAAAAATCATCTGCATGGTATCATCATTCATAAAAAATAAAAGACACCGTGCTAGGGTGGCATTCAAAGTCAAGATGCGACATGCAATTATCTGGAGAAAACAAAATCTCTGGCTATTACCATCAAGTAGCTCCCAACTCCAGACTATCACCATCTCTTTAACATCAACCCATTTCTCACCTTCTTGAGGACTAATCTAAACATTAAATACTTGGGAAGTATCACTGAAAGTATTTGAGGATACTCAAAAATTGTGTATAGCTGCAAAATAGCACCTGCTGCCAAATTCAGCAATTACTTAGGCTGTCAAGGTATCAAACTTACTACGGAGCTGTATTATACAAACATACTAACTTTACTAGATGACAGTGAAATAGGATAGGCCTGCAAATCAACCTCAGGATGCAGTTGGATTACAGATGATAGGGGCAGGCCTGGGAGCAGAGAACACTGCTTGCAGAGTTGGGCTGTTTCAGTTACTTACCTGTCACTTGCATCAACTGCGATGACCAGGGGAGGCGGAGCCTGTGGAGCAGAAGCAAGAAAGGCACCTGTCAGTCTACAGCGGCAGTCCCGGGAGCGGAGAACGCTGCTTGCAGAGTTGGGCTGTTTCAGTTACTTACCTGTCACTTGCATCAGCTGCGGTGACCAGGGGAGGTGGAGCCTGTGGAGCAGAAGCAAGAAAGGCACCTGTCAGTCTACGGAGGCGCCGTAGGCACGTGCCTTAGTTGTGTGCTGAAGGGCCATGCACACAAGGGCATGCCCTTTTGCGCTCCCTTCGGCGCGACCCGGGGCCAGGAAGTTTGCTCTTTGGTTAGGGGTGTTGTAACGGGGGAAGGAGTAAACGAAGCCCATGTCTGGTTTGGAGTTGCCGGGGTCTGGGTTGGAGAGGGAAGTTGGCCCCGTTCCCCTTCGTAGGAGGGTGTGCTCCCCTGATAGGCTGGTGGGGAGAAATCTGGTGGTTGAGGTGGGGGAATCATTGGAGGGTGAGGCCTGAGACTCAATGGACTGTAGGGGATTTACCCAGGATGAGAGTGGGGACTGTTCTGCCCGGCACGTTTTACCCGGGCCAGATATGCAGGGTGGATTGTCCTTAAAGAAACAGAAACGTTGCAGGGCAGAGATGATTGGTGCCCCTTCACCCCCAGGGAAAATAATGAAACTGAGATATATAGAGAGTTTCCTGGGGGGTACTGAAGGATGCAACCAGAGGGCAAGAACTGGCCTGTTGTTAGCCTTACAGGAGGGCAGTCAAGCGATGGTTCTTTCAGCGGCAGTTTGTGCAGCAGAAGAGGGGGACCACCCTCCATTGACCCCAGTTTTGCCAAGAAGTGACAGAAGTACGGAGGGGTGGATTCCCTTAGAAGATCCATGTCCAGGGTTGGAATAGGATGGTTGTTTATCAGACTTCCTGGCTAGCCATGTGGCGCTCACAACAGAAACTTTGCATTTTATGTTCTCCCAGTTAAATGTTTTGAATGGGAAACTCAAAACAATGAATTTATTTTTATGTCAAGAAAGCTAGGGGAAATTGGAGAGGGGAGGAGGACGATGGGAGCCGCAAGGTTCGGGAGGGAAGTTGGGTATTATGAAGAGGGAAGGTGAAGTTAAGACAGTACAACAGGGTATGCCCCTCCCTATCGTGAGTAAGGGGGTTGAAGGGAGAGGGGGTTTGAGAGGGGTGGGACAGGGATGCCAGATGGGTTGGCAGAAAGATAAACCTGTGTTTAAGGTGTTGGAGGATGAATTAATTTTTACAATCGGTCCGCGGGCTAATGGTATTCAACCAATTTGGAGCTCGCCATTAAATATCGCGGAACACCTGTGAATGCTATTGAATGAACCTATTACTAGGCATGATATTACAGCTACTGTGGTGGTAGCGGCTCAAAGGAACTGTCAGATGGCTAGAGTCCAATTTGCTTCAGTAGAGTGGGTTACTCTAATAATCGAAAACACAGGTTGACTGACAGAAAATGCGATTTTTATTTCGAGGGTGGCTGGGGAGTCTTGGGAGGGATTTCAGGCGGTGGATTTGGATCAAGTCCATCAGGGTAGGGAAGTGGTCCCAGAAGGGCCCCCAGTGGTCCGTAGGAAGAGGAATCCTCTTAGGGTTGTCGATAATAGTGAGGCTGTGCGGCCAGCGGGACGGGTCTTAGGAAGGGCTAAGGATGGAATCGCTCCTCTCAAAGAACCGCATAAGACATCGACTTTGCGGTCAGGAATAGGTGAAGTGGCCCAGGAAGGTGGGATCTTGGGGGGGAGGGGGAGGACATTCAAGGCCCACAGGGACCTGCTCGAGAGTAAGGATAGCAGAAGTATGGAGTTGGATAAAGGAGTTGGGAAGCTTAGCTCCCCGATGGATTGTGGAGGGCCAGTTCCCGAAGAGGTGAGGAGTCAGGAATCCTTTCAGCAGGGGCAAAGGTTTTTTTTTGGATAAATTGGGTAGTTTAGCAAGGCAGCTGGGGGATTAAAAAACTTGCAGATTGATGGTCTGTTCTTCCTCTAGATTGGATGGGGTGCGTTCAATAGGGAGAGGTCCTAAGGGAGCTGGGCTGTATATACAACTCCCCCCTTGCCTGCCGGAGGGTCGGCAGAGGGGCGGGGGGTGGAGGGTGCTTGTGGGCCCCTTTTTGTGGGCAGCCCGAGACGGCAGGAGCTTCAGTCTCCTCTCTTGTGTGTTGACTTAGTTAGCATTCCCACCTCCGATGAGCTCCCCAATAGGGAGGGGAGCCTTGGACTGGGTGCCGCGGTGGGGGAGGTGCTAGGGGGGCATCAGGGGATCAATTTAGAGCTGGGCAACCGATCCTCTGGTGGAAGATCTCTGTCGAGTGGGAGGCGAAGAGAAGGGGGAGAGTTGGTGGAGCTTAGTGAATTTGTAGGCCCTTTTCCATCGTTGACCCAATGACATCTAGTGGATTCCCCCGGAGGGCTGAAATGCCTGTTTTGGAATATTGCGGGATGGAAATCTAGGGGCAGAGACTTTGATTTCCGCCCCTTTTTGGGTGAACACAATCTGGTCCTGTTACAAGAGACTTGGATGGCAGAAGATTTTACTTGCCCAGGATTCATCGTGTATTCTGTGCCAGCTACCCCCTCAGTGGGGCCGGGTAGGCCTAGTGGGGGTTTGGCGCTACTGGTGTCCCAGGACTTGCAAGTTGAAATAAAATGTTGTGATTATTTGGCTTCAAATTTTGCTTTATATTTATGTAAGTTTAAATCAGGTCTCGAATTACTGATTGGGAATGTGTATTTACCTCCTCAGTCATTGCCTTTTTTTCCAGGGGATTTTTGGGTTAAGTTAAAGCAAGTCCTCTCTAAATGGTGTGTACAGTTGCCGGGAGCAGTTTTATTGGTTGGAGGGTATTTCAACATCCGCATAGGCAATCAGGAACAGGGGGGATGGTATCCGCTTCTGGATGAGGGTGATTCCATGCCCCTTAGTGGAATTCAAGAGATCAGGTGGTTGGTGCAGGGGCAGACCAGCAAAGGGCTCTCCAGGAGGAATTTGGGTTGATGATTCTGAATGGGTGTACTGAAGGGGATTGGGACGGAACATTTACTTTTCACTCTCGCCGGGGGTCGAGTGTCATCGATTATTGTATGGTGTCTGCAAGTTCTTACATATATGTCTTGGATTTCAGTGTTATACCAAGGGCAGAGACGAATCATTTCCCCCTTGCTTTATGGTTGGCGGATCCCCATTGTGGTAGGAAGGTTGATAGGGGGGGCAGGTGGGCAAGGAAAGGAGCTGGAAGGGGGGATGGTGCGGAAGAGATGGAATGAGGATTTGAAATTGAATTTCCAAGCGCTTATTCAACAGGCGGAGATGAGAGGTTTGGTGGAGGAGATTGTTCATAGTAGGGGAGACTGGGGGAATAACTATGATCATCTACTGGAGTTACTCACTCCTCTGTTAGTTTGTAGGAAGGCAGTATTTTATACAAGGAATCAGAGCCCCCTATGGTTTAACAGTGAGTGTAGAGTGTTGCGAAGGAGGCAAAGGAAGGTGGTAAGGAGCGTAAGGGTTGATCCCTCCTTGGCCAATAGGCAAGAGTTAGCTGATTGCCGCAGGGAATACCGGGTCTTGGTGGCACAGAAGAGGTTGGCCGCCCAAGTTGAAGGTTGGGGGAAACTTCTGGCAGCGGCTCTTAAGAAAGATTCCAAGCAATTCTGGGATTGTATGCGTTCTATGGCTAACTGGGATAGAGGAGCTCGAATCCCAGCAGAAAGATGGGAAGAATTCTATACAGGGATTTTTACTAAGAACACCCTGGTATCAGTCTGCCTAGATGTGTACCCCTCCCTAAGTGGCCCCCTGTCTCCAAAGAAGAGGTGGTGACCTATATAGGGAAACTGAAAGCTGGGAAGGCTCCGGGGGTGGACTTTATCCCCCCCAAAATGTTAAAACAGAATCCTGGGTGGTGGGCCAATTGGTTAGCCCCATTATTTATGGAGATCAACAATACAGGGAATATACCGAAGTAATGGCTGAAGGGAATTGTTGTCCCCATCTTTAAAAAGGGGGACCCCCAGTTACCGGAGAACTATAGGCCAGTGTGCCTCCTGAGTGTAGTAGGGAAACTTTACGCACACTTTCTTTCAGAAAAACTAGGGGCATGGATGGAGGAGAATAGGATCTTAGAATACGAACAGGCAGGGTTCCAGCAAGGGAAGTCAATGCTGGATCAGGCCCTTGTCCTTTCTCTTCTTATGGAAGGGTGTATAAACCAATCAGGGAAATGTTATTTATGTTTTGTCGACCTTGCTAGGGCATTTGACTCAATCGACAGAGAGAGACTATGGTGGAAGCTTAGTACGTCCTCGATAGATCACAGATTATTATATTTAATGATAAAACTGCATGAGGAGAATACTATTCGGGTTCGTTTGAACACGGGGTTCTCTCTGTCGGGGGAGGTGCGGGTCGCCAGGGGGGTCAGGCAGGGTTGTTTGCTGGCCCCCCTGTTGTTTAACCTTTACCTGAATGATGTTATCCCCTTTCTCAGGAGGCTAAATAGCCATGCCCCAATGATTGGTTTAAGGAGGATTCCGGCCCTCCTATATGCGGATGACACCATGTTAATATCCCAGACCCTTGTAGGATTAAGAAGGGCAATGCAGGGGTTTGGGGCTTATTGCGTACAGGAGGGCTTACAAATTAATTTTCAAAAGACCAAGTCAATGGTGATGGGGTTGAAGAGACCTGGGAAACTCCACCGTTGGATAATAGAAGGGAATCCTATAGAGCAGGTACAGGAATATAGATATCTGGGAGTTATTGTATCGGCCTCAGGAAGTTGGGTGCCTCATTGGAAGGCGAGTCAAGGAAGATGCTCAGTGGGGGCCATACAAAAATTTTTCTTCTCTCAAGGGGGAAGGTTGGTTCTCCCTGCCCTTCAGTTATTCAAGGCTAAAACGCTGGCCCAGTATTTGTATGCATTCCCTTTATGGGGTCCCCAATTCTTAGATAGGTTAGAGCAGGGCCAGAACCGGTTCCTTCGAACAATCGTGGGTGTTCCATGAGGAACCCCTGCAGTATTGTTAAGGTTAGAGACAGGGAGTACCTCCTTATGGTCCCGGGCTATGGTAATGACTTTGAAATATTGGGTTAGGGTGGTGTTGTTTCCCACCCAGGAGGATTCTTTGCTCAATACGATGGTCAGAGAAGGGTTGGCAGAGCCTTGGTCGGGTCAGGTGGAGGAGGTGGTAAAGTCCCTAGGATTTTCAAGACAGGCCCTGGGTCATCTGGGCCTGGAACAGGCCAAATTAGTACTGGTAAGAAGGATTCTGGATCAAGAACTGCAATGGGAGCGGGCGCTCTTAGCGGCCAAGAAGGTTGCGCCAGCATATGGTCCCCCAGTTAGTATGGTGGGGGAGCTGAATTATTTGTTTCAGTGGCTAGACTTTAATCAACGGAGAACATTTACCTGTATGAGGTGTAATGTATACCCATCCCTAAAGAGGAGCACTCTTGTGTATTGTGTAAAGGCCCTGAGACAGATTCCCCTAGCCATGTTTTGCTCTTCTGTCCAGCATTGGCAGGGGTAAGAACAGAGGTTTTGGGGAGCTTTTTACCCTTAGAGGGGAGGGATATAAATGACCCAGAGGGCCTGGTGGTGTCCTTGCTTAGTAGTGCGGACTCTGCAAGGGCAAGGGCGGTGGCTAAGTTTTGCCAGGCATTTATTAGGAGAAGGGACATCTATAAAGGGGGGACTGCTTCTTAGATTAATTAGTAGCTAGAGCCTTGGGGATGCTGGTGAGGGTGAGGTGGAAAGATTGTATTTATGGTCTTTTTAATGTATTATAGATGTGAAGGAATGTATAAAGTACAATTTGTAGCCATTTATGGGTACATTTTGTTAAATCGTACAGTTGGTTTGTGGATTTTGTTATGGCCTTTGGCAAAAACAATAAACAAGTTTTATATTATATATACAGATGATAGATTGGTTGGCTGTTTATTTTGGCTGTCAGCGCTATTCAACTTTAGTTTCCCTTATACTTCTAGATCACTTGATAAAAGGTGCATTCACACAAACGCCAGATCCTGGAGAAAGCACAGCTTATGCTAGTTTCCCAACAGGTTGGGTGTTGTCTGAAGGGGTTTGGGTCTTTGTCATTGGGGGAACCCAACACAGGTTACCCTTCCCCTGAGGTCAGTTTTTTGTGAGAATATGAGGTATTTGTAGTTAAATCCTTAGCTAACTGGCCACTATAAAAGTTCATGTTCAAGAAAGGTATATTTCTGAAGTAATCCCCACTAAGATAGACTGTAAATTTTATTTATTTATTTTATTTTATTTATTTTCATAGATTTTTACCCCTGGTCATTGGCGATACTGTGGAATGGTACTACTGTCTGTTATAAATCTTATCTGTTAATGGGCATTACCCCCTTTAAAAAAGCCATTGTCTGTCTGTAGCTAAAGGTTTTTCTAAGCTAGGAGCCTGGTGGGTGTTCTATCTCTAGCAGCCACAAAATAATGAGGTGACATAAAAGCTCCATCGGTTGTGTCAGACGCTAATTTGAAGTTTGTCATGGGTTAGGAATCCAGAATCTTTCTCTATTGAGGGATGGGCCATAAGAATCCTACTGTCTGCCATTTTTTCCTCAGAGAGGCCAGCAAGGAAGATGTGTCAGATTTAGCTGTGTTCTGGAAGTAGGGAGGACTAGTTTAAGAGAAGTAGGAAGGACTATTTTAAAGAAATTAAAATGTATTCATCACTATTTAATGTTTTTAAGTATTAAAAATATATTCATCACTATTAAATGTTTTGAGTAATTACCTCAAATTCCAGAATTCATAGGCTTGGATATTCCCTTTATTTATTCAAGTATTGTAAACATAAATTAAACATGAAGTACATTACTGAATGTATTATGGATGTGCAAACACGGTCCGGATGTTCGGAATTCGGAGCAAACTCGGTCCATTCAGATGACCGAACCGAACCCAAACCGACTGAACTGAACTCGAAAAGACTGAACAGTTTGGTCGCATTCGGGTGAGTTCGGATGAGTTCAGGCAGTAAAAACGTGAATGGAAGGTCCATTCGGGCGGGAAAAAGGTGACTGGAAGGCCCAGGTAGGGGGCGGCAGCTGAGGAGCAAACTTCCTGGCACTAGGGGTGGAGAGGCTTGGAGTAGCAGCCAGCCTGCCCAATCACCATCACTTTTCTTCTCAGACCACTGGCTTGGCAGTCTGCGATTGGACATGGGGGATGGTGGGGCTAGGCTGTACAGAGCCAATGGGGCTTGTGGTAAGGTGGGCACAGCAAGTAACAAAAGTCATTGCCCTCCCCCCTTCCAACACCTTCTGAGTTAGCCACCTATCCTGTCAGCAGGCGTTTTCAGAAGTCTCCCTCTCATAGCAGTTTGTGTACCTCCCAATCCATTCCCATCCTCCTCTTATTTCACCCATCCCACACATTTACATCCCTAGTATCATTTACTTAGATTAAATTAGATAGATTTAGGTGTTATTTTTATTTTTTACCCATCCCTCTGTTCTTTCTCCCTACCTTCCATTGAATCCTCCCCCTCCTCCCACTATATATTCCTTCCCTGATTCCCTTCCCCTGTTTTTGGATATATTTAGAGTAGCATTAGATTGATTTAGGTTTCATTTCAGTATTTTTTTACCCCTCCCTGTGTTGTATGTTGTGTGCTGTCTGTATCCCCCATCCCTGTGCATAGATAGAGAGAGAGATGTAAGAGTTAGCTTAGTTATAGGGATAGTGTGTAGTGATTCAGTTTTATCGTGTGTTTGTAGGACGAGGCCTTTGTAGTTATTCGATATTCCATTTAGTTCCATAGGTTTTAGAATAGTTAATAGCAGTTAGATTTAGTGTATATATATATATAATATTAGATTAAAAATTTGAATTAAAAATATGTATATAAAATCTTTGTGTGCATTGATTGGAAGACATGGAGAATGGAAGCAGGACAGGCCGGTCTGCTGCCCATAAGGCAGGCAATGGGGCACATGGCAGAGGTGGTAGGGGCTGTGCCAGTGGAATGGCAGCATGCAGCAGCAGCCAGAGCCCATTACCACGCCACAAACTCCACAGGTCTGATCTTTGGAGACATGATGTTCCTCCAGGGCCACCAATGTCCCCCATTATTGATGTGATCCCCAGAAGTTCTCCTGCAGGGCTGTCTGCAAGTTGAGATCCTGCTAGCACATCTTGGGACTAATACTCTACATGTGCTGCTGCTGTCAGGTAGGGATCTGACAAGCTGTATATACATACAATGAGATTCTGCCACCTGCCAGAAGCATCACAGAGGGGTAAAGGATTGGACAGGTCAAACTCTGCTGGTAACAGATTTTATAATAATATATTTTATAATAACTTTTTTTAAAAAAAACATTAACAATATAACAAGACATAAAAATAACAAACTTAAGTGTCTCAGGGCCAAACAATACCGATACCGAAAATAAAATCTTTGAAATCGGTATCGATATCAGTAGTGATATTGATACCGATTTTCCGAATGTTTGGCCGAACCGAACTCCACCGAACCCGAATTTGGTTCTCGGACCCAACGGCTGAACCGTGTTCTGTTCGCACATCCCTAGAAAGTTTACTGAAAGTTTTCACATGTTCGGTTATATTTTAATTTTCTCCAGACAAGTCAACTAGCTCCATACAACCTAGGACTTCTCTATGTGGGCTATTCAGGGGTGCAGAATTGCTGGTATGAAGATCTGTCCTAACTAATCAATTCACAACATCTCCCAGCTCCATTGGTTCCATCTCTCCACTAAATGATCCCAACATAGTCCTGGAATATCCCTGCAATAAGGGCTGCTGTGGAGGTAGAACATGTCTCTTGGAGTCACTACTGACTGTGTTTGATGAGGAACTCGTAAGAGGGGCCACATGGCTCTTGTGGGGAAGCGAAGGTGGCACCATTGTAGAGATTTGATTAACTTGTCTCTCTCTAAGCATCCATAATATGGCAGACAAAATTAGATGTCACTATTGATAATCCAGTCGTCTTTCCCATTATCTTTTGCATTGCCCTCTGTCTGCTCGGTTAAGGGAGGAGACAATTGGTATTTATCTCATCGGAAAAGAACACTGGGACTTGCTCTCTTTAATTATTTTTTTACTGGCTAACCCTGATAAACAGATCAAGAAGGAGATTGCTCTTTAAGGTTAGAACTAAATAGGAAGTCCTATTTGGCAACTAGCGCTATTTCAACGTGCTAAGCAATTGGAATTTGGGCTTTGCACTATTTTGATGGATAGTTAGGGCCTTGGTTGGCCCTTTTTCTTTGTCACGGCCCCTCAGATCTAGGGGCTTATTTAGAGCCTATGCCAGGGATGGATTGATAGTGTAACTTCCTTCTTCTTGTGTTGCTTAGTCCATTGGGACTTAAAGCTTATCCTATTGTTCTAAGTGTAACTGCCCTTTATAAGTTAGGGTAAGTATCTTTTTGGAGAATCTATTGTAATAACATTTTGCCCCTGATGTCAGGGTCTTGGAACTGTTCGGAGTTAATTAAAATATTTTATTTCCTTGGGCTATGTTGAATAGTCTGATTTTATCTTTTATTTATTCTATCTTTATTTTTAGATTTGGATTTAGGTGGATCCATGTAACTATCCTCGGACTAATTTATACATTATACTTTTTGACTTAGGGCTACCCGGGAGAGGTCTTTGTTTCCTGCTTTTGATATTGTCATTGTTATTTTACACTTTATATTTATATTTATATTGTTTGTGTTTTTTATATATTTTTGTTATGGCCATTGGCTTCAACAATAAACAATTAATTGATGGATTGATAATCCAGTCCTTGTAATGCCTATCTGACTCACTTGGATGTTTGTAAAGCACTCTTGGAGTCTTGGAATGCTTCCATAAATGTACAAATATTTTGTGGAGGGCGTTGTGGGGATTTTGTCTGCTGAAAAACATGAATATATCTTTTCCTCATACTGCAGTATAAGCCAAAGACAGAGTGGTGGAAAGTGATAAAATAGAACTCCTAGAACGTACAGCAGGTAGAACATTTTCTTAAAACTCAGACTGCCCGTACAAACTGGGACATCTGGCTACCCTATGTCTTAGCCAAACATAAGCAAACACCTTTGACCTATTAGGCTGCAGATGTGAAAGGCAAACTTGTGTGCATTCAAGATTTTAGGATCAGGTTCTGTGGTCTTCTTCTTCTGATCTGGATGTTTTGTTCATTCAAAATTTCAGAACAGTCCAGCTGACATGAGAATCACATTCTACCAGAATGCTAAAACATCTTTTGATATCAAATGGGATACTATATGCATGTTCTTATACATCAGATGGCAAAATTTGGTCCACTGTAGTTTCTTGATTGCCCTTTTTCATTATGTGTTTTAAAGGTTGGCTTCTGTCTGTCTTTGAAAGAGCAGCCTTTCCACCCAGAAACATTGGCTTGAGGTTACATAGTGTGGAAACTGAGAATGGAACGAAATTATTCACATGTCCGCAACGTTGTTCTCATTGAAGAACTGTTGTTCACACGCATTGGGAGAAAGATTTTCAAGTAGCTTAGAAAGCTTTCATGTAGTACCACATGACAGCATAAACTATGCTCCCACATCAGAAGCCTGCATGACATGGAGTTCAGTAACTCACACGATGATGTATTATAGAGAAAAAACAAATCCAGCAAAGCTTTACATGACCCTAGAGAAAAGTGCTTGGGGAGAGGGTATCAGTGGTATCAGATCTATAGATCTGATACCACTTCTGGCTTGAATGTGAAGTTGGTACTCTGAGTCTTACTTTTTTAGTGTGTGTGTCTGTGTGTGTGTCTGTGTGTGTGTGTGTGTGTGAGAGAGAGAGAGAGAGAGAGAGGGGGGGGGGGAGGTATTGTGATGCAGAATGGCCCAGCCCAACTGTATGTTTCTTGCAGGACTCATGTCACTCACAGATTTGTTCTTGTCCTCTGGCTGGTCTCTATGCCTGTGGGGGAAGGTCTTCTCTTTCACTCTGTGGCACTTACTGTTTTTTTCTCTGTGGGAGAGCTCCATCACCGTCTGGGGATGTTCTTCTTATTGGGGAATTAGCTCCTGGTGAGGATAGTCCCGCCCTGGGCCCCCACTCATGGTGCTCTGACCTCCTCCTGAGCATGTTCTAACATAGTCCATGTTCTCCCGGTTGGATTGTGCAACTGTCACAAGTAAAAGCCAATTGCAAGCCCTGTTAGCTAAATATGGGGCTTGTCCAGTAGGGAGAGGGTCAGGGGATGAAACAGGTTTTTTTCCCTCTTGTCTCCTGTCTTCTCCTCTCTCTGTCCTCCATCTTTACCCATGCAGTCTGTACAGTATGGAAGCATGTCTTCTGAGTTGTTAGTAAAGTTCTATTTTGAAGAAACTTCTGCTGTGTATTGTTCAACAGAAAGCTAACTCTACAACACTCCTTTTCACAGGGATGGTTTTGCTGCATTTGGGCAGTAGCAGTTCAGAGTCCTGGGCAGCTGGGACATCTCCTGTTCAAGATCCTTTGAGTCCGTTGACTACTCCTTTTACAGACCTTTGGCCTTGCCGCTGGTAGGGTGAGGGTCCCTAGTCCCTAGCTGTGAGGTTCAAGGGGGAAAGGGTGGAAGGAAGGGCAGGGACTGGTTCCTTTTTCCTAACACCAGCAAGACCCAATGGTATAAACAGCCCTCAGGATTGATGGTGGCCTTGATCCTAACCAGGATCAAGCCTAGATCATCACCAGGTCCAGGAATCAGTATAGCCGCCACCAATACCACACACCTCATACACAGCTTCATCCGTGGACTGCAGTGCGGAACCAGGTGAACCTAGGGGTAACACACAGAAAGGAGCAAGGTACAGGGCGGGTACCCTAACCACCCACACTACACACATGCCAAGTTGGGGGGCTGGGAGCCACACACAGGGGGGTAGAGGAAACACAAGGGACACAAGCGCACCCACCACACACTCACCTCCTTGCATACTCTTAGTAAGACTTCCAGTCTCTGTACACCACTCAATGCTCGGGGCCAGTTTCTCAGAGCAAGCACTGATTACCAGCGCTGTGGGGATGCTGGTCAATCCCTCTTATGCCCCTTTTTGTGCAGGCACTCTGAGTGCCTGGGCGCCTCTGTGCTACTGTGCATGCACCTGTTTCCCTCAGTGGAGTCAGCCGTGGCTCTCCGCTCTGCCGGAGCAACTTGTGGTGTTGGTGAGTGGGGGGAGGCATGGATACTTCCGCCTGCTGCAGCACCGACCCTGATGCTAGTGGGGATAGGGGCAGCGGCCACTTGAGCTTCTTACTATTCCTGTGTGCTGGGGACACCCTCTGGGTTGTTCTCCTTTTGTCAGGATCACACACACACCCCCCTGGGGAGGATACCTCAGGCAGCGGCACCACGGGCCGAGCCGCCGAACTCAGGGGTTTCCTGCGGTGGCGGGACAGCCCTCCCTTCCCGGAAGCACAGTGCCTGAAGCCCGGGTCACCCAGCAACCATCCCTGGCAGGTGCAGGGGATCCGCCGGCCCCGCTTGCTGTTCGTGATCTGTTAGACTGGTCCATTGGCGCGGAGAGATAGAGAGAGACTGACCGCTGGAGAAAGGATTGCCCTGCCATTGTGTTGACCCTGCCTGGATTCCTGAGTGATTGTGGACCCCTGCAGAGAGAGAGAGTGTGGTGAGTGGTTCACTTTCCCTGTTTCCCCATGATTCCTTGAGAGAGTGTTGAGTGTGATCCTTGCGAGACCTGCCCCTTGTTCCCCTCCTGGTATTGATCCTTCCTGTCTGTGCTTGTACGATCCTATCTCCCTTCCCCCTTGTTCCCTCGGGACCCTGACTCTGTTCTACCCCACACGTTACACTTCTCTCCTATTCCCCCCATCTGTGGTGATTGAGGGTTGTGTGTGGTGGGTGGTAGAGCAGGGGAAAAAGTCCTGTACAGGTTACCTGGCGCCCAATGATGATAGTGGCCTAATCCCTTGTGGATTTAAAGGGCCAACATACTATCCTGATGGGCATTCCCAACCTCGCGAGTTTGCCTCATGCCTGGAGCCAGGTTCTTTCCCCAAGGAAGAGCGAGTGGGGATGAGCGAGTGGCCCTTGTTTCCCGGGTACCTTGACCCCCCTCCGTGACACCATTCCAGGTAGGAGCGCCTGACACTAGCCTTCCAGGGTTCTCCTCCCTGCGCTATCTAGCAGCTAAATTCCTCTGTCTAGGACCTGGAGGTTGGGCATCCTCCCTGCCTCAATCCTCCTCTTCTCCACCACCTTGGGATTTTGAGACCTTTTCTCTACCTCATCCCATGGACCCCCTTTGCTCAGCTGGGTTTACCACCTATGTCCTACTTTGACTACATTACCAGCTACTCTACTACCAAGATCTTATTTGCGGGTCCCAAGACCTACTCATTTTTTATCCCTTTGACCATTGAGTCCTATACTTTCCAGTCTCATTGGGGATCCCAGCCTATTCCCATTTTGTTTGACTCCACCCGCAGGGCCCCATTGTCCTGGGTAATCCCATTTGCCTTGGCCCTCCTTTACCAGGTAACTGACTCCCTTTATGGTCCTGGGCTTGCCGTGTAGCCCACTGCACTGGGACTATACTGGTTACTGTCCCCTGCTCTAATCCTATATCACTGTTACCTTCCACACTGGGCAGGACTCCCCTCAGGCCCCACCTTGAGTCTTGCTGGTATACTGCCCAAGCCCCCTTTGGCTGGGTTATGCCCTAGTTTCAAGTGGGCTACCAGCTGTTTTACTTTTGGCCTTCTTCCACCAGGCACAAGGGGTTGCCCCACCTTCAAGTAGAGCCATGGGCTTTCCATGCCACTTGCTCTCCTTAGCCACTCCTGTGGTTCTTAAGGCCTTCTTGAACCCCTAAGGCCCTGCTCTTCAAGACCTTTCTTGAACCCCTTTCCCTAGGGTGGGGTCAGGGTTCCCTCCTACCTCTGCAGTTGAGTAGCTCCGCATAGCTTTGGAGCATCTCACCCTGCTTTCACCAAGCTAACACTCCTCTCTTGAGCTGGGCTAGCACCCAGTCTATATAGCCCCACCCAATATCATGTGACCCACTCACATCCAGTCACATGATCTCCACTCCCTGGACTTCCTGTTAACCTTTTCAGAACTAGCCACGGCTGAGCAAGTGATGAAGCCCTCTGACACTGTGGGCCTGCTCCTGCAAGTATGGGCCCACAGCACTTCACCACAGTTGCATATAATTATCCCCTCTAGTTTGGCTTTGCAGGCTGGGCACTGAAAGAAATCCACATCTATATTGTCATATTAAGTTGTTACATTAGCCTACTGGCATAGTATTCACTACTCGTTTGTTCCCAGGTGTTTTTACATGTGAATTGTCAATAAGTAAACCAGGGTTCCATCCCATCATTCACGCAGCTCTCATGTTCCTGTTACTGGGAGTATTTTGCTTTGTCTTTGTTATCATCTTTTTAAAGTCTGATCACAGACCATAATGTTCCAACTGAACACAACCGTTTAAAAGACAACAACTTGAGATCAAAAGACAGTTTTATTTTATTTTTTTAATAAGTAAAATAAGCTAATTGTAAGCCTCAGCTGACTTGTACACTGCACATGAGGATTCAGTTGGCTAGGAAAGAAGAGCTAGGCCTAATAGCAGAGAGATACTCCCAGGAGTTTGAGGGAATAGTGAGAGTGCTGCTAGTATTCCATCAGATTCTGCCACCTTTACTCTGGTTGAGTTTAGTGACGTTGTACATTTTTGAAAGCTAAACAAAGGTCCCCCCCCCCCCCCCCNATACAGGAAGGACTAGATTTTTGCATGCACTTGTAATGTGCATGCAAAACTGGTACCAGATATAAAACTGTTCCTTATTTATCTGAACCTTCAAATTTGAGGGAACAAAGAAGAATGCAAAATCTCGGCTTGTTCATAATGAGTTATTTTAACTTTGCTGGTTGGAAAAAGAGGAGAATAAAAGGGAATTGGGAAAACTTCCCCACTTTTTTCAAAATCTAAAGGTGACTGTTTTCTAAAGTTGTAAATATAAAAAATGTTCATCCAGTTCTAATTTTAATATACAACAAGGCTTTTTTTGCTGCAGTTTAAATGGATGTTTTGCATTATTATTCTTATCATTTCTGTTCTGGTGTGAAATTCAGCATGGCTTAATGGGTGTGCACAAATTTTATGCACTAGGGGTGTGCATATCATTTTTGTTATTACAATAATGATAAAATTGTCATTTTTATTATTGTTATTGAAATAAGAAAAATGACTAATAATAATAATGAAAATGAAAATAGAAACGAGAACAACATTTTGTTTTGAAATAAAAGGAAAAACTGAAAATATTATTTCAGGCTATAGATTTTTTGATTCTTTTTTGATTCTGATGAAACTTTGGGAGATTGTACCCCCAATGGAGAGCACTATGTGTACCAAGTTTTGAAATTATTCCGATTTCAGAAGCAATTGAATGTTGTGATTTTAAGAAAAGCTCAATTCATGTTCATATCTACAACTTTTTTATCTTCCATCTAATTTGCTTGAAACATGTGTATATTATGTCACTCCACATGCTTAACATTCCTGCCAATTTTCAGAATGAATGGGAACTTGAAAATACATTTCCAGATACAGCATTTGTATATTCCATCCTGTTTACAAGACATTTGGCAGGAATGTATCACCTACTTTCCCTGTCACCTCTGCCAAACTACAGAACAATTTGATGAAGAGACCCAATGATATAAGCAATTTAAATTGTCCCCTTGTAGACCATTATTCAAATAAATGGCAGCACAAGCAGTGCCAGTCAGAGGCTGCTACCCAAAAGACTGACAGACACATTCACTGGCCAATTATTGCATGCTTCCAGCTTTACAGAACCAATTGGTAGTGGCTTCGAGGCGGGCATAGGGAACGGCCCTCAGACGGGCATAGAAAGCACATAACTGGGACTTTGGGGATAGCATCCCAGCAATCAAGAGACATAGTTTACAAATTCAGGATGGCCAATTATCACAATCACATCCTGCAGCACAGTAACAGTGGACATAAGAGAATCTCTATTAGCTCTTTCCTAAACAGATGCTTCTGAGTTCCCAGTAACAATTGAGGAGAGAAGTTGGGATGGTCACAGCACAGAATAAGGATATTTGGTTGACATTTCTGCTCACCAATTGGCATCACAAACCATCTTATACCACAGTGACATGTAAGAGAATCCCTGGCATAGGCTCCTTCTCTGCATATGGTGCACAGGCATCTAAAATTGGAGCCCTTTATCATATATTTCTGCTATTTGACAAAGATGATTGTGAAAGTGTGATATACATCCCTGCAAAATATCATGTACACTGGTTGGACTACAAAGATGTTACAATCAAACATACATTTATATGTTAATTGCTTATACCACCAGGACCCTTCATCCAATCCTTCTGAAAGTTGGCAGAGATAGTAAATATGGGAAGGGGTATAAACCTGCAAAGTTTCATCTAAATTAAATGTGAGGCAAAGAAAGTACACCTAAGAATGTATATGAAGATTTGTACAAAACAATATAATTCAACCACTTCTACAGTTGGATTCCTTTATCCAAGTTTTTTGTAATTTGGTACACCTGCTGACTTCCATTGGAGGTATAATCACTCCAGGTTTCAGCCAAATATAGTGAAAAAGGTACAGCCAAAGATGTGCTTTCCATAGAAACCAATGGAAAATGAAAGCAAAATGAAAATAATTTGATATTTATGAAAATGGAAAACAAATATTAAAAAACAAAAAAGAAAAAATTAAAACAAAAATGACATGGGATCCTGGTGCATGCCTCTATTATGCACCTATGCTTAAGCCCTTGAGCACCTAAGTCCTAACTTTTTATTGATATTTGTCAATGTTGGCTGCAATTGTGCTGTTGCATTTGTGGAGTCTGTCCAGCAGTCAGTGCATCATCTCTCATAACCATTGCTTTGTTTATGAATAGCTGTGAACTCAGCTGGTCCTGTTCAACCAATCACCTCACTGGGCAAATCTCCAGCCTTTAGGGTCAGCTCTATCCCAAAACAGTCTTTAGCTTTCTCTAGGGATGTGAGAACAGGATGGAGTTCGGATGTTCAGGCTAAAAAAATAGTTCAGGTTCATGGGTTTGGTCCAGCGGGGTTTGGAACCCCACCCCCCCGGAATGTTTGAAATGTTCAGTCCCACCTGGAGGCTTGGGGCACTCCGGGGACCCCCAGGGGTGCCCAGGGCAGCATGACAAGCCATCTGAGACACAGCAGCAGACACCAGGAAGACTTGGTGCTTGGCACCCCAGGTTGCCTGGGCATGCAGGTTTAACGCTTGGCCCCTCGAGGTGCCTGTGGCTCCAGGGCTTGCCATCTGAGAACCAGTGACAGCAGCAGAGGCTGGGAAGGCTTGGGGCTTGGTGGATGTCACCCATAGTAGTCTGGGCATTGCAGGCTGGCAGGCATCAGTGGGTCTCAGATGGTCAGCCATGCCCTGATGGGAATCGGGCAGGCACGCCCGGGGGCCAAGCACCAAGCCTAAGTTCTTCTGAAGAAAGGGATGCATTTAAGAGTTCTCTTCTTCACCCTGCAAAGAGACTGGATAGATATGCAACAACAATTGGAATTGTGTACCCCAAGCCTAGTTCCCATACAGGTTCTTTCGCCTGTGAGCTCTCAGAACGGTAGCCCTCTGGTTTAGAATTGGAAAAGCTGAAATGCAGAGAGGATAAAGGACTTCCAAACCAGGAATTAGAACAGTGGCCTATTGACTCCTGTCCTGTCCTACAAATGAGCAATGCTGCTGCCCACCCAAAGGCTGCTGAAATCAGATGTTCTGCTGGGCTGCCCGTATCTGCCTGCAGGCCATGCAAGAAACGCAAACCCACTTTGGGCACCAGCAGGCACTACTGTAGCCCTGTCACTCCTGACATGATGGTGGAGAAGCCAGCATAGAGGGAACAGAACTAGAGGCCTTCCAGCCTGCAATGCCTGGCCAAGTAGGGGTGTCAACCACTAAGCCCTGGTTCTTTGTGTTTCCCCCTGTGTAATATTTTATAGATAGATAGATAGTTATTAGATAGACAGTTACTAGATAGATATACATAGTAGTTAGCTTAGTTATAGAGATAGATACGATAGGGATACAGTGTGTTTGTAGGACAAGGCCTTTGTAGTTAGTTATTGGGATATTCCATTTAGTTCAATAGGTTTTATAATAGTTAATAGATGTTA
>QEPC01008398.1:339122-363736 GCA_003113815.1 Sphenodon punctatus | reverse complement strand
GGAGCCTGTCTCTCTTTCTCTCTGTCACACCCACCCACACAAACACAAGCCCTGCACCTCCTGGGGGGGGGGGCTGTCTGCTAGTTGAGAACCTGCTTCTGGCTGGCACAGCACATCTTTGGGTTGATAACTATGCTACATGGGGTGGCAGGTGCTGCTGGTAGGGATCGACAAGCTGTATGAGATTCTGCCACCTGCCAGCCAGAACTTCAGCACATAGGGATAAAAGATTGGAGGTCAAACAAAGCATGTAACAATAAATATAACAAATTTAATTAAAACTATTTATATAACAATGACACAACAACAACAACAAGAACAACAACATTTTAAAAAACAAAATCAAACATGTAAAGGAAACATAAAGTAAACTAAGAGTCTCTGGGTCTGTCCCCCAGAATTGAGGGAAAGAAAACACCAGTTGGGGCGCATTACAGGGCTGAGGGCCGGCCACCCGGGACTCGTCCAGCTTGAAGCCGTGGCTCATGGCAAACTGCATGGCCTCTGCCACGTCCTTATGCCACCTGGAGACTGCCTGGTGGTACATTTTCACGCGGTTCAGCTCGGCGGAGACATATTGGCCATATGCCTCCACCTTCTGCCGCTCGACCTGGACCACCTGCAATTTTTCCACCAGGCTGTTCTCAAAGGTGGCAGAGGACTCCTGGATCTCCTTCATATAGTCCTGAGTGGGCTGCTGCACTTTGCCCCGAAGGGCCTTGGCCTCTGCATCCTCCCTGGGCCCAGGGGTCTCCACGTCAGGGCTGGAGGAGGGGGAAGGACTTGTATGCTGCCATTTGTGGCTTGCCTTCCTCCCTTCTTCTGGCACTGAGGTTCCATGGCTGACACTCAAGACTCCTCGTCAGTGTCACCCTGCCGCCTCACTCTGATGCCATGGATCTTCTCAATGTGATTGATGAGCTCTGACGTGGTCCACTTCCTCTGCTGGCGGGAAACTTTCTTGCAGATCTAAAAAGAGCATAAAAAGATACAAACATAAGAAGTGCCATACTGTGTCAGACCAATGGTCTGTCAGCCCTGCCTGCATTCTGTCTCAACAAGTGGGTGGACTGGGTGGCCAATCTCTCTCTGCAGGGGACTTCCATTCCTAACAGGTCATAGGGCAATTCATTCCCTATTGTTCCAGTCCCTGTGCCTTACCTTGCATGTGGCGGCTCTGTCGCCCTTGTCAAAATACCACCAGACATCTGACCTTGACCAACGGATGTCTGGGGGTGTCACTGGCAACCTGGGCCTGGGGTCCTCCTTGGCCTGGCAGTGGCAACAGAGCTGGGGCCGGCATCCGATTTCTCTCTGAAATGGGAACACATTATGAACACCAAAGTTATATCATGCATTTATGATGCTGATGCCTCTAGTCCTCCCTCCTTGGGGTGCTAGGGATAATTTGCAACTAGAAAGCATGTGCAAATCCTGCCCTCCTCCATGGGCTGCTAGGGGATGCTAGGGATTGCAACTAGAAAGGAGGCCCTGGCTGGCACATGCAAATCCTGCCCTCCTCCCTGGGGTCTAAGGGATGCTAGGGATTGCAACTAGAAAGGAGGCCCTGGCTGGCACGTGCAAATCCTACCCTCCTCCTTGGGGTGCTAGGGGATGCTAAGTAAAAAAAAAAGTTTACAAACCTGGTGGTAGCACCTCCTGAGGCTTGCTCCTCATCCGAGGAACTGGTCACTACCACAGAAAGTATACTACGTGGCAGGGCAGTGACCTCCTCCTTCTTCGCCTCGACTATAAAGTTGGCCCCCAGCTGGGGAAGCAACACATCAGCCTTCTTCATTTTAAAAAAAAAATATTTGAAAATCACACACACAAAACACACAGTCACACACAACACCCACCAACCACAAAAAACACAACAGTACACCCAAACACAACCAAAACACACAAACCGAACACCAATGCAGCCAAACAAACACTCACTCGCCACACAGCTCCGCACGCACACAAATTTCTGGTTTCCGACTTGTCTTCTTGTGATACTGGTTTCTGAACGGCCAAACCTGAACTGAATGGCCGAACTGAACGGCCGAACCCACACCCGGCGACCGCACCGAATGGCTGAACTGAACGCGGCCGAACTGAACGGCCGAACAAAATGTCCGAACCTGAACCGCGACCTGTTCGCCCATCCCTAGACAGCCTGAAATGCCTGGCCAAGTAGTGCCCACTGGTTCCCAAAGTGGGGTTGCGCATGTTGTCATGGCCTGCAAGCAGAGACCTAGCGGCAGCAGCAGCAGAGGCCAGGAAGACTTGGGGCTTAGTGGGTGGCACCCAGAGGGGACGGGCTCAGTGCTTGGTCCCTCGGGGTGCCAGTGGCACCAGGACTGGCCATCTGAGACCCAGAAGCAGCAGAGGCTGGGAAGGCTTGGGGTTTGGTGGCTGGCACCCATATTTGGTCAGACATTGCAGACTGGCAGGCATCGGTGTGTCTCAGATGGTCAGCCATGTCCTTACGGGAATTGGGTGGGTGCCCCCAGGGGCCAAGCACTGAGCCGAGGTTGCCCTGAAGAAGAGGAAGCATTTAAAAGTCCTCTTTTTTACCCTGTAAAGAGGCTGGATACGCAACAGCAATTGGAACTGCAAACCACAAGCCTTGGTGCTTGGCCCCTGGGGGTGCCCATGGCACCAGGGCTTGCCGTCTGAAACCCAGCGGCGGCGGCAGCAGCAGCAGAGGCTGGGAAGGCTTGGGGCTTGGTGGCTGGCACACATAGGGGGCAGGGCATTGCAGGGCTGGCATTGGTGGAGCAGCAGCAGAGGCCTGGCAAGAACTTGGTGGCTGAAACCCCTACTTGGATGGGCATTGCAGGCTGCCAGATATTGGTGGAGCAGCGGTAGAGGCCTAGCCGGCTTGGTGGCTGGCACCCCTACTTGGTTGGACCTTGCAGGATGATTGGCCTTGGTGGAGCATTCAAAGACAATGAAAGGGAACGACAGCCTTCCCTGCCTGTAGCATAGGCCCCAGAACCCTGAAGGTTGGTCCTGGAGCTGGATTGGATGGCTGTTTCTTGATGCGGTGGAATGATGGCTCCCTGTGGGCAGAATGACGGCCCCAGAATGCTAATGGTGGATCCTGGGATAGGAGTGGCAGCTTCTGGATGACATGGATGGACAGCCCTCCCTGCCTGCAACATAGGCCCTAGAACCCTGATGGTGGATCCTGGGGCTTGAGTGGTTGTTACTTGATGAAGTGGAACAATGGCTCTCTATTAGTGGAATGATGCCCCCAGAACCCTGAAGGTGGGTCCTGGGACTACAGTGGCAGCTTCTAGATGATGTAGATGGACATCCCCCCGTGCCTGTGACATAGGCCCCAGAATCCTGATGGTGGGTCCTGGGGCTGGAGTGGCTGGCAGCCCTACTTGGCCATGTGTTGCTGGCTGCCAGGCATCAGCGTAGCAGCAGCAGAGGCCCAGGAAGGACTTGGTGACTGGCACCCCTACTTGACTGGGCATTGTAGACTGCCAGGCATTGGTGGAACAGCGGCAGAGTACTCCTGGTGACTATATGGGTTTGGAGCTTATATGCAGGAGAGTAATCATTGTGTTCTTCCTTGATCTCCATAGTGTGGAGCTTTTCCTGAAGGAAATCTTTTGTTATATATATATATATATATATATAGAGAGAGAGAGAGAGAGAGAGAGAGAGAGAGAGAGAGA
Source organism: Sphenodon punctatus (assembly GCA_003113815.1). Taxonomy (NCBI): domain Eukaryota; kingdom Metazoa; phylum Chordata; class Lepidosauria; order Sphenodontia; family Sphenodontidae; genus Sphenodon; species Sphenodon punctatus. Next base: position 360,059 of record QEPC01008398.1, on the reverse strand, counting down.
GAGAAAGAGAGAGAGAAAGAGAAAGAGAGAGACATCATAATCTCCTGCTTCGAACTACTTCGTCACCCCTGAGGAAGGATTTATTGCTGTACCCGAAAGCGTCAGGTGATTGGGTGTTCTTATATGATTGTGACTTTTGGATGTTCTTATATGTATTTTTGCATATGTTTTTTTATCTTCAATATAAATTTTGGATAACAGCATTTTTGTGTGGTTTTTGATACTTTATGCTATGCTAGTTTTTCCCCTTGTTGGATATTTTGCCTTGGTGGCTGGCACCACTACTTGGCCAGGCATTCCAGGCTGCCAGGCATCGGTGGAACAGCAGCAGAGGCCTGGCTTGGTGGCTGGCACCCCTACTTGGCCAGGCAATGGAGGCTGCCAGGCATCAGTGGAGCAGCATCAGAGGCCCAGTCAGGGCTTGGTGTCTGGCACCCCTGCTTGGCTGGGTATTGCAGGCTGGTTGGCATCGGTGTAGCAGCGGCAGAAGCCTGGCCAGGGTTTGGTGGCTGGCACCCCTACTTGGCCAGGCGTTGCAGGCTGGATGGCATCGGTGGATCATTTGCACACAATGAAGTGGAATGACAACCCTCCCTGCCTGGAACGTAGGCCCCCAATCCTGAGGGTGGGACCTGGGGCTGGAGTGGCTGCTTCTTGGTGCTGGGTATTACACCTAAATCTATCTAATCTAAATAAATGCAACTATGGAGGTAAATATATGGAAATGGGTGAAATAGTAGGAGGATGGCAATTGATTGGGTGGAACACAAACTGCTGGGAGAGGGAGACTTCTGAAAACGCCTGCTGACTGGATCAGTGGCTAACTCAGAAGGAATTGGAAGAGGGGAGGGCAATTACTTTTGTTACTTGCTGTGCCCACCTTACCACACGCCCCATTGGCTCTGTGCAGCCTAGCCTCTTGCCAATCGCAAACTGCAAAGCCAGTGATCTGAGGAAAAGAGGGATGGTGATTGGGCAGGCTGGCTGCTAATCCAAGCCTCTCCACCCCGGAGCCAGGAAGTCTGCTCCTTAGCTGCCCCCCCTCCCTGGGCCTGCCAGCCAGGTTTTTCCCACCTGATCACACCCAAACTCATCTGAACACTGCCGAACTGTTCAGGGGTTCTGACATTCGGTTTGGACGTCTGGTTCGGGCATCCGAACTGGCTGAGTTCGGGCCGAACTCCAAACTTCTGAACCGCGTTCGCACATCCCTAGCTTTCTCACAGGAAATTGTGTGGGCTAACCTTTATCTGCCCTCCAAGTTGTCACTATGGACAATTCCTTGAGAAGAATGCATCCTGCAGGCTTCCATGTTGCTCAGTTTCAATGGTTCTTCGTTAAGTTCTTCCTGGCACACTTCTTCCCAGGGTGTCCCCAAGCTTACTTAAGCCCATTCTGGACAGGAATCCAGCATGTATATCTCCCAATTTCCACCCTACTTTCCAACCCCCGCCATTACAGTGTGATCTATGACTCCGTATAACCCAGTCATACCCAGCAGTTTACAAATAACACAACCATGAGAAAGGCAAAATTCTGGAGTAGGTGCAGCTGCTGTGGTCCTTAAAGGGATCATTCATCCAGCTCTACCCTTCTACAATACTCCCAGAAGTCAAAGCCATAATTAAAGACATGAATATGTAGTCTATATTGTTACATTAGTGCCAAAAGGAATGTAGCTTCAAAGATGCAGCTGAATATCGTAGTACAAGCTGCTTCATTCATATTTGTCCAAATACTGTTTCCAATGGAGGCAGGAGAAGAACATCCTTTGAGGTGAAAGATTCTGTATCAAATCCCAAAGTGCGTAGAATCACAGAACTGGAGAGTTGGAAGGGACAGCAAGGGTCATCCTGTCTGACACCCTGCCCCAAGGAACAATACCCTAGACCTAAAGCATCCCTGACAGATGTTTGTCTAGTCTTTTCTTTAAAACCTTTAGGGAAGGAGATCACACAACCTCCCTTCCACTGTTGAACTATTCTAATGGTTAGGATATTTTTTCCCCCTTAATATTTAACGTAAACCTGCCTCGTTGTGATTTAAACTCATTATTTCTTGTTCTGGTCTCATTAGCAAAGGAGAATAAATGCTCTCATACCATTTATTTTTTGTTGTTGTTTTTATAGCATCCTTTTAGATTTTTGAAACTGTGAAGATGTCCCTCTTAGTTGTCTTTTCTTTAGGCTAAAAATTCTGTTCCTTCAGCCTTTTCTCATATTGTACTTTAGACCCTTGAATACTCCTGTTCTTATTCAAAATTCACTCAAGTCAATGAACAGACTTTCACAGACCTCAGTAAAGTTTGGATCAGTCCCCAGTGAGAACAGCCTTGCAGGCAAAATGAAACTTCCATTATTCATGGAAAGTTTTATTGCCAGAATTGCATGGTGCCCCACTAGCTTTGCATAGTAGAACTAGAGATGGGCCCCAGCCAAAATACACCCACATGTCCTTCGACTTGGAGAAATTCAGTTCCAGATCTGGAACTGAAATTTGTGGTTCAGGCCCGTATTTAATTAACATGCAAATCCTCTTCTGTTTGTGCCCTCATTTGCACTGTGTAAACAACTGCAAATAGCCTCTTTTTCCTCTTTGTTCAAACAAGAGCCTTTGAAACCAAGAAGAAAATTAATAGCAGGTGAAAGATTATATTTTAGGGATGCCAAGTTGAAATGATCATTTAGTGAAAATGATGAGCATTTTCCCTCAGTTCCCCACCAATATTAAATAATTTGACACTATAGCTCTGAAATATTTGTTTTCCTTTATGCCCATGGGACAACTTTGCTTGCATGGCCCTCTGAATTGACAAGAGAAATATTCCTGTCTTCTTTTTTTCAGCATATGTGTTGAAATAGTTTGAGAGAACCTATGAGATCATCAGGATTTATATAGGCAGATTAGGCAGCTTTTTCATCTTCACTTGGACTGTGGAGAATAAATTAAATTTGGTCCTCCAGTTCTACGAATAAGTTACTTGTTATCAGAATAAGTATGTGTTGTGGATCAAACCTGGATAAAGTGTTCCTATTATAGTAGGGTTAGAATGTGGTTTTCATTGTTCTGTAATGTTTCTGATTTTGGATTACTTAATTGATTTCTTCTTGTTTTGCATTTATGGTCACAGTTGGCTCTTGCTTTTTATGGCTCTCTTATAAATTCCATAACACTTTAATACAAAGGAAAAGCCAGCAACAAAAAACATGCTCTAAATAAACACATCCACTATCTCCTTTGGAGCTCATCCACAAGATTGATACCCCTCTCCACCTTTAAGTCTCTCTTGCAAATCCACTTCTGCCACTCTGGCTACAGAAATTCTATAGCAGATGCTAAGAAAGCACAGGCTTGCCAAAATAAGCAACAGCATGAATATACCCTTCCTCACCCTTCAAACAAGGCCTTCCTTATCAGATGTGATTTTTACCATGCTATGAAGTGGGGGTGGGGAACCTCTGTCCTGCAGACCAAATCTTGCCTGTAGCTGGGTTTTTTTTGTTTTGTTTTGTTTTTTAATTGTCCCCTTTCCAGTTCCTGAATCTGGCCTCTGGGTGGCCCTCTCTTCAGGCACTGAAGACTGAACTCTGGGGATGGGAGTAGAGATGAGGGCAGTCTCTCAGGCATATGGGATAAATCCATGGCATAGATCTATAATCGGGACCCTTTCCTTCTTTCCTACATCCTGACCTCACCCCTTAAGCACCACTGACCCCCAAGGGGTAGATTCTGGGGAGGGGGTGGGGGTTTATTAGTTTCATGGATTTTGTTTTTTACCTGTTTTATGATGATGTGTGCTGCTCTGAGCCTTCAGAAGATATGGCAGGATAGAAATTGAAATAAATAAACTCCTAGGCATACAAGTGCTTGTACAAGTGGTCCAAGGGAGGGAAAGGTTTCTCCATCCCTATTCTAAAGTAGGGCTGAATTGAGTAGTTAAAAAAACTACTTGCGAGTATTCGCCCGAGTTCCGAGAACCCTCTGTGAATACTCAAGAGTAGTTTCCAAGAGTGGAGGCCAGAGGAAACCTGGGAGGGGGGAGGGAATGGTCCATGGAAGAGGGGTAGGGACCTAGCAGGGGCTAAGGGGGTAGAACACTCTCCCTCTGGAAGAGCTTCAGTGATACGTGGCTTCCTCTGGACTAGGTAGGTTTGGGGGGCGGGGGAAGTTGAACATGATCAGAAGGGTCGAATTCCCCCCTCTGAGCATGTTCAGACCTTTCCAAGATGGCACCAGCATGCTGATACTGTTGGTGTCATCCATTTGGCCCTTCTGAGCATACCCAGCTTTTTTCCTCCAAAACTTACCTGGTCTGGAGGAAGCCACGTGTCGCTGGAACCCCTCCAGAGGGTGAGTATTCTTTCCCTCAGTCCCCACTTCGCCTCTACCCCTCCTTTTCCTGGCCCCAACTGGTCTATTCTCTCCCTGGCTAGTGGGGGCCAGGGAGCAGGGGCCTAATGCCTGCCTCTGGCCCCCTTCCCTCTACATGGCCAAGGAATTTCCAAGTTCCGAAGTTTCGGAGGCCATTTCTCAAAACTTCAGAACTCAGTAAACTGAGTCAAATGTGTTGAAACTCGGCATTTTCCAGGGAAAACCGAGGACTGAGTTTCAGCCCTACTCTAACGGTTTTTAAAAAAATCGTTTGTGAAACCAATGGGGGAAGTAACTTCTAGAATTAAGAGCTTTTCACAGAGGATGCCTCATGCTCAGCCACCACATGTTCAAATCTCAACACAGGATCTCCTTCATTGTTTTCAGTTACCATAATGCACTGAAAGAAAGATATCCTATTGCATAGGCTGCTTTCACATGAGATGCTAATTGCGAATTTGTAATTTTCGTTAACTGCTCATGTGAGTGCACTTTTCCCTGTTCATCCCACGAGTTATGCCTTGAGTGTTCGCACATTACTGAGCTCCAAAATCCTACTCTTCTGGTGACAGGTATGATGACTGCATAAAATTGGGGAATGTGGAAAAAATTCTTGTCAGTATCACAATTATGGGATAACAGGCATGGAAACCAGTAAACCAGCATGCCAGAGCTGTGGTTCATTTCTAGCTAGTTAATTTCAGCTGGGGGAGGACAAAAATTGTGTGAAATTTGCGCTCATGAGAATGGTTTGTCCCACGATTAGTGAAAAATTGCAAAGAACAAAATTGCAGGAGACATGTCAAGTGAGAATGCTGCCCAGAAAACAAACAGTGCAGTTTTAAGATTGTGGGAACAAGAACATTGCAGGAGACACCTTCTTGTGTGAAAGCAGCCTCAGTCTCATAAGGTTTTAAACAGCAGTATGAATATAATTAATTGCATCCGGGACAGAATAGGAAGCCAAGAGATAATCTAGCACAACCACCAGCATAATTCTGCATATCATACCCAGACCTGAAATTTGACTGATAGGGATCGGGGAAGTTTAGAGGAGATACTGAGAAAGTTGCTTGCCATCAGCTTCTCAGTAACCTTCCCCCCCAGGTCCACTACCACTTCCCTGTTCCCCATCGGCAGGATATATGATAGCATAGTAATGAGCAAGTGTTAATACCTCTTTTAAAAGGAAACTCCACATAGTGAAGGAGACATCATCAGTACCCGTAGCTTGAGTGTATTAAACATGTGGCTCCAACATTGCCATGGTGATTACACCTCAGAAACTTGTGCAACTGAAGCTGGTTGCCATTCGCTAAGCAATAATGTGGCTATCTACAACTTCTGCTTATTTCTAAAATGAATTCCAATTAGGCATCAGGGGGAAAAAATGACCATGGATCTGAAGTTTGTTTTCTATGAACATGTACAAAGCTTTTCTCACAAGAATGTGCCATAAAAGTTAATGTTAAAAGAGGTGTGAATGATCTGACTCATAATTTAGTTTTTAATTACCTGAAATGTTTACAAATAGCTCTCACCACTGTTTGTATGGCAGAAGATGATAGTATCAGTAGAGAATGTTCTAAACCTAAATGATTAATGTCTTTGTGCACTAGGGTGAAGACAAAGGGTGTTAACAATCATGATGGAAGTCTGCTTAGGCCTGCTGTGGCCGACTCTGGTCTGTAGGCAACTGTCAAATTTGTTGGAGCCCTTTCAGATGTTTGCCCTGGAGTTCTCCCAAGGCATGTTAGCAGCTAGCCTAGACTGTGATCTCGAAGACCTCCGAGGTCACAGCTCAGGCTACCATCTACCCAGTTGGGTCAGAGCAGGCTACAGCAATATATGGGTGTTTTCAGATGTGACGGTGGCACACTTAATCTGCTTTAGCATAGATTAAAATGGGTGCCACCGTCGCGTCTAAAGGTACCCACCAGATGTTACCCCAGACCATTACCCAGTCGGTGGTGGCATTAGCCTGGACTGTGAGTCAGACTCATCCCCAGCTTAAAGAACAGGCTAAGTGCCACCACTGACTGGGTCAGAGCTACCCGAACAGAGGTAAAGAAGGTCATCATGGATGATGGCCTGCTGTACTTACCCCGTTTTGGAGGGGCAGCACTTCTAGGCAACTATGGTGGCCGACATAAGCCACCATGACTGTCCATCAGGGGCAGGGCACTCTATGTAGCATTGGGGTGGGGATGTGTGGGCTGCATATCTGTGCATCTCCCCACCCCGGTCACCATAATGTTTGTTTGGCAGCTGGGCCAAGACCCCGCTGAAGTTAGGGCTCCCACCATGGCCCAGACCAGTCCGTGGCTATCGCGCGACTCATCACATCTAAAAACACCCTATATTGTTTGTTATAGCCCTCCATGGCCTGGTCCAGATCAGGCCCGCCATGGATGGCTGCCATGGTGACTGTTGTAGGCCACCATGGCTGCCTGTCATGGCAGGGGATAGGGTGCTGGGCACAGTGTGGGGCCAGAGCTATTCGGGCGCACATTCATGTAGATCTACAAACTCCCTGGCCCAGACACATGGACATTTATTCTGCAGCTGGACCCAATCCTGACTGGGTTGCCAGTGGCTTCCTGAACCAGATTGAGTTGTCATGGCTGTAATCCATTGTCACTTGTGTTAACACCCAAGTGGGTGTGAGGGTGGAGAATTTATATTTATTTATTTATTTATTTATTACATTTTTACCCCGCATCCTCCCACACAATGGTGACTCAGAGTGGCAACAACATATAAAAATACAATAAAATACATAAAACTAAATATTATAATATTAAAATTATTAAAAGGGAATAACAATAAAAATACCCTCCCAACCCCCCCCCCACCCCCTTCCCCAAAGGCCCAATGGTACAACCAGGTCTTACATGATGTCTGGGGATAAATGGACCTCCATCAGGAGGGAGTTCCACAGCCTAGGTGCGGCCACCAAGAATGCCCTCTCTGCTGTAGCTACCGGGGATACCTGGGGGACCTCGAGTTGGGTGCCCCTGACTGACCACAGGGGCTGCAAAATTTATTTATTTATTTATTTATTTATTTATCAAATTTCTACCCCGCCCCTCCTAAAACAGCTCGGGGCAGCTTACAATAAAAATGACCTAGGATCTGAGGTGGTCTCACAGATAAGCAGGTCCCAAGCCATTTAGGGATTTAAAGGTCATTACCAACACTCTGAATTGGGCCAGGTAGACTATAGGCAGCCAGTGCAGAGAACAGAGCACAGGTGTAATGTGCTCAAGGCAACCCGTCCCTGTTAGGAGACAAGCCGCCACATTCTGCACCAGCTGTGGCCTCCGAACCATATTCAAAGGCAGCCCCACATAGAGTGCATTACAGTAGACCAATCGAGAGGTAATGAAAGCATGGATGATGGTTGTCAGGTCCAAGTTGGAGACATACAGCTGAAGCCATCACACCAGATGTAATTGGCGAAATGCTCCCCTCGCCACAGCCTCCACCTGACAATCCAGGCGGAGCTGTGGGTCAAGGATCATCCCCAAACTGCAGACCTGAGCGGCCAGAGGGGGGAAGACCACACCAATAACAGGAGCCATCACTACGCCTGCCCTACCAACCAACATCACCTCCGTCTTATCGGGATTCAGCCTCAGTCGATTTGCCCTCATCCAGTCCCCCACAGCCACCAAACACCGAATAAGCACCGAGACTGCCAGGCCTGGATCTTCAGAAAACGAGAGGTAAAGTTGTGTATCATTGGTGTACTGATGACATCGTACACCAAACCATCTCATGACCTCCCCCAAGGGTTGCATATACACATTGAACAGGAGACGGGACAGAATAGAACCCTGTGGGACTCCACATGTGAGGTCCTGGGGAGAAGATGTGTATTCCCCAAGGACCACCCACTGAGTTCTCCCTGCCAGAGTGGAACCATTCCAGAACAATTCCACTCACCCCGGCCCGGTCTCGCAACCTTGTCACCAACATCTCATGATCAACTGTATCAACCGCCGCTGACAGATCCAACAAGATCAAAATAGATGTTCGACCTTGATCTAATTCACGGTGTAGGTCATCGATCAAGGCCACAAGTGCAGTCTCCGTGCCAAACCACGGACGAAAGCTGGACTACGAGGGATCAAGAAAACTGACCCAGTCCAAATGCCCCTGTAACTGCCGGGCCACCACCCATTCAATAACCTTCCCTAAAAAGAGTAAGACCAGGTGGTGGGGTTAGATAGGAAGAGAGAGTGATGCTATACATTTAAAAAAAGCTTGGTGTAGGAAACAGAGAAACAACAGGTAGTGGTAAACGTATAAAAGGGAGAAGGCTAAAGCAAACATGTTTTTTTTACTTTAGGAAAACAGCTTATCAGGTGAAGGGAATACACCTATGTATAAGGGGCAAGGAACATCTGGGATATGGGCGGGTGTCAGATTGGAGGGTAATGGGGTCCAGGGGTAGGGGTCGGAGGCAAAACAGGAGGCAAAGCTAGGAACAAGATCTAAGGCAGGGAACGGGTAAGACCAGGAGGGGAACAAAGGCTCAGGAGACAAGGGAGAGAAGGTACAACTAGTAGAGAGCATGGACAAAGGACCAAGTGGGGAGCAAGACAAGGTTGGGAACAAAACAGAGCATTAGATCTGGGAACAAGAGCACATATGAGGTATGTGAGCAGAGGCAAGATCAGGAGTGAGAGTTGGTGTTCCACCGAGCTTCCTGTTGCTACTAGCATGTCTTTTATACCTACTGGCAGCCAACCAGGAAGCTGGGAGGCAGAGAATGGGCAAGACAGACAAGACATTGGGCGGAGTTTGGACAAAGCAGGGAGGAGACATGAGGGAGTGGTGAGGCCAGAGGAAGGCTGAGATAATGGTTCTGATGGACTGGCCACTGGTTCAAGGCTGGGGGCTGACAACATGAAAGGAACTGGGTTCATGGCAGTAACACAAAGGATGAGTATATAGCTGAGAGAGTCTGAATTTTAGTTTCCCCCCAAATCCCCTCCCCCAATTACCTTGTCTTCTCTACTCCAACCCATGCTATTCTGTGCCTCCTCTTATACCTGTCATACATTTGCTCAGTTTAGGGGTGTGCACCAAGGAGGGACCCATGTCGCTTTTCATTTTTTTGTTGTTAAAAACTGTCATTTTTGTTATTGTTAATAACAAAATTTCATTATTCATTATCAGTATCGATTTTGAGTGATAACGAAGATTTTGTTTTTGGTATCATTTCCATTGTGGGCTGCCACCAGTGGCAGAAGTGCCAGCATACACCTACCCCAGACTTCTCAGAGGTTGAACTCCTTCCTCCCATTCTCATTATAATGCAGTACTAATAAGTGCATAATGACAATATGAAAAATTACTTATATGTATGTCTAACCTAAATCTACACCTAATAACCTATGCTATATGCAATATATTTCTAAGTATCTGTATCAATCTGCTATATGTTTGTTCTATCTATCTATCTATCTATCTATCTATCTATCTATCTATCTATCTATCATATGGACAGGGGGAGGCAGACAGGGAAAGGAGGAAGGAAAAAAAACTATAGGGTATATCTAATCTCTATTTATATTATCTATATATGTAATCTATATCTAGCTATCTAATCTATATACCTAAACCTGTAAGATACCTAAATCTATATACCCCCTGTAAACAGGGGGAGACAGACAGGGGAAGGGAAAGGGTAAAATAAAGAATATAAGGAAAGGTAAGGTATAACACTGAGGGTTGGGGAAGGTTTTTAGTGCAAGCAGCACCAGAGTTCTGTAAATACAACCTGACACAGTAAGAGCAAACACAGAACCAGAGTCAAACAGTCTGGCCCTGTAACATAAAGGGTTGCAGTGCTCTGCCCAGAGCCCCCATGATTGGTTCTGGGAGGCAGGAGGCATTGAGCAATCACAGGGTGCCATTCAACTGCCTGGGACCTGCTTGTGCTGCTCATTGGCCCGTGACGCCGATTACATCCATCAGGTCCTTCCTCTCCCATCACAGACCCAATTCAAGAGTCCAACACGGTTTCTGGCTTTGAGATATCTGCTCCCTCCTTCCCTCTCCACATTGCCCTCCAAAAAAACACCTGCCAGGCAATAACAAAATCAATAATGACTGTCATTATCCTTATTGATTTCATTGTTCTTTATCTTCGTTATCATTATTGCAATAACAATAATGAAAACAAGAATGTCATTACTGTTACCAATATAACGAAAGCAAAGTGCACACCCCTACAGTTTATATACTTCTGACTGCCTATGCTATATGCCTGAAAAGGGGCCCTGTGTGTTCTGAAAGCTTGCCCATTCTTATCAATAGAAGTTGGTCCAATAAAAGCTATCATTTGAATTACTTTGGGTGCAGCCAGACAAGCTGCACGAGCCTGATCCTTGCATGGCCCTGGGGCAGGTAATTGGTCCTGCCACACTATGGGGCCAGTGCAGGGAGCCAGGCACACGAGCGTGGGGGATCTGGGTGGCTCAGTCCATCTCGAAACTGAGGCTTAGCCCACGGGAGTGGCCGCCCTGCCCTGTCTTGCCTCCAGCCCGATTCAGTTGAAAGCTAGCCCCTGGTTGTGATGTGGCTGTGCATGATGGGTGGTACTGCCCATTGCTCACAGCCTCATAGCCTTACTCCAAGTGTGGTGGGGCAAGTGTACCTTGCCACACGAGTTGCCCTACCTTGGGCAGCCTTACTCCACTTGGGGTAAGGTTGCGCCACAATGCATCCTTGGGATTTTCCCCATGGGGTGGGGGAAAACATCTAGCGGGACTTGGGCACACATATGGCTTGTTTGCTCAGGGAGGGCTAAGGCTACCAAAGAGTGGTAGCCTCCCCAGTCCGTCTCGTGTGACTGCACTGCCAGTCTCCATCTCTTACCATTGGGACCAAAATGGAAACCACACTCTCTCTAGATTGCAAAAGGGTTAAGGAAGCTCAGCCCACAGTCTAAAAAGTAATCTCAGAAAATACCTTAGTTCAAAAATTATGTCAGTGTTTTTAAATACAACAATCTTGAGATTTCCTAAATCATAATGCGTATGGGAGGGGGAGGAGGGCATTATCTGAAGAACTCATGATTACAGTATCTGAGTACCTCACCATTTTAAAAGTAGTTATTGAGAACCATTTTAATGTAGAGAATAAGGTGCTTGACTTGGATCTGGGAGTCTGCTGTTCAAATTGCATCTTAGCCATGGACCCATGGGGTTGCCTTTGGCAAGTCACCTATCCCTTAGCCACAGTTCCTCATCTGTAAAATGAGAATGATAATGATCTACCTCACAGGGTTGTTGTCAGGGTAGGAAACTAGATAAAGATTAGAACTGAAATGAATATATGAAGCGAATAGCATATCTAATGATTTTGCCTGCTTTGAATCGGCTACAAGTCAGAGAATATGAAGGGCTATTTATTTTTGCTTTGTTTACCCATTTTGAATACTCATTTGCTTTTCCTGATGTGTTTTTGTTTTGTTTGTTTAGTTGTTTCAGTAATTTCACTTCAGATATCTGAATAACAAAATATCCAAATTGAAATGACTGAGATCAACAAAAATATCAGAAATGAAATATCCGAAGTCTCAAATAGATGAATTTCATTTAACATGTGGGATATTTACTCAAATATCTGTTTGTCTATCCAAAAATATCTGTTTGCTTCACATCTAACAAAAATAGTAAAACACTTTGAACACTGAAATCCCTTTATAAATGATAGATAATAATTATCTTTGCAACTCCCCTTTAAGGTAAAGATGGATTGTAATCCCTATTTAACAGAAGAAGATCTGCAGGACTGAGAGACTAAGACTCTGCGTAAAAACAGACAAGAAGGTAACCGACTGTGGCCCACATTTTCAGACTTTGGCCCAGGATCCACTGACACATCTGTTGAGGATCCACCAGATGTTCGCTTCCCAGCTGTGTCTGAGGCTAGCCCAGGCTCTAATCCCCAGATTAGCTCCAGGTCACACCCTGGTCTACCCACCGCCTGATCGGGGCAAAGTGGGCCACAACAGGCTATCGCGTGTGGTGTGGGCCGCAATGACCTGGCCCTGTTTGGGTCTGCCATGGCCGGCTGCAGTGGCTGCTCGTCATGGTGACTGGAGGGGCACTGGGAACAGTGTGGGAGCAGAACCATCTGCACATTTCTTCATCTCCCCGCCCTCCCAGCTGCAGGAACATGTGGTGAGTGGCCTGATCCGGTCCGAACAGTGTCCGCCACCTCTTCCCGTCCTGACCTCGGCTGGGTTGCTGCGGTATCGTGCTCACTTCTCCTTCCACGCTATGTAGCAGAGCTTGGGGTCTCCTATGTACCAAACAAGTACCCAACACGCTACATCATCCTTCCTCTCACTTTTAGTTTTTACCAATTGTCTTCTGGAAAAACTGAGGTACTGCTGTCCTTAAATATATCAACAAAGAAGAACTTTTCCAAACAAATTCTTCAGGTTAAAAGTATAATACAGATACAGTAGGAGTGTAAAGCCGTCCATAAACCAGACATTATGGAGAAGAATTGGTCTCTCCACTTGTTTACTTAGTCTTGGAAACACAGTTCAAAAAACTGACTCAGAGAGACAGACTGAGACCTGAAATGAGCATCCCAGTATGGTTTCCTCCTTCCCTCATCTTCTCTCTTCCATGAACATACTGTAGCCTGCTTGTGACACAGAAACATGATTAAACCTGTTTTTCTTCTTTTTGGTGGCAGCTCATTTTGGGTAAATATTTTATTTACTGCCTTGCACCAGCATTTAGGCTTTTAGAGCCTTTCAAATGAGAGGCTTCTTTCTGTGTTAACTAGGCCATTAAATTAAAAACATAACAATCTGTTATATGCCACTTATAATAGCAAAACATTTTTTGATGTGCCCTTGATATGAAAGCCAAGCAAATACCCATTAAAGCTTTTTATCCTTTCACTTGCCCTCTCCCCCCCTTTCCCTCCCTCCAAAATTACCTCCCTCCTGCTCTTCCCTCTCCTACCCCCCCTCTCTCTTTCTCTCTTTTTGTTCCTGGAACATTCTGTTTCTTTTACGAGCTAACAAGTTTGATGTGGCCCTGTGTCTCATTCCCTTCCAGGCTTGCAGCTGTTTTGGCAACAGAAGAAAAATCCCCATAACAAATCAAATAAAAGCCCATTCTGTGAAGAGGAATTGAAAACAGCAGGCCTCAAAGAGGACTGCACATGAGATGCCTTGTTCTGGCTTTCAACACAACTCAAATCAGAAACACATTACCATAATCTGAAACAGCCCACTGCTAACACAAGACAGATGGTGGGTAATAACCCATGCATCATTAATAAATAAATTCCAGCATTAAAGGCTTTACAAAGTATGACAACATTATCCGGGCAAAATTACTGCCCCTCTCCCACCCCCAACATCATTTGACTGTGTTGTGGGTCTTTTTTCTTTTCTTTTTTTCTCTCTCTTTAAAAAAAAAAAAAAAAGACACTGCTCTTAGGAAGTTAAATACAGCACAAGTTTTAACCAGATGAAACCTATCTCAGTGCAGAAGACAGGTCTGAAACTCCAGAAGGGAAAAATAAAATAGCTGCCAAACTATAATAGCTCCCATGAACTGCCATTGGATCAGCAAATGACAATTTATTGCACTGCACTCCACTGGCTCACACTTCACCCTCTCTGGTGCTCTACTGTTCTTATATTTCATTACACATTTTAAGCAAGAATTTTGGCATTGACTTGGCCGCAAACCTGAAAGATGTATGCATCATTTCTCAGCATTCCTCCTGCAAGCTATACCATCTGTCTCTTTGCCCTCTTCCCTCCCATTTCACAGACAATTTTTGGCTAATAAAAACTTTAACTTTAACAAATGTAGGAAATTATGGGGAAAATGGACCATCAAGGATCTGTTTTGTGGTTAATCACTTCATCTATCTTTTTAGATGAAGCTTCCACCAGTGGCATTAGAGATCACTAGCGCCACTGGTGGAACCTGCCACAAGCACATGAAATACAGGCAGGGGACATCCCGTTTATTAGGCTGGATGCGTTAAACATTGGGGGCTGTGTGATTGGGGGCTGTGTGGTGGCTTAAAGGACCAAACATGGACTCCAGCAGGCTATTGTCTTGTTTGATTCCACCCTGTGTTTGGGACATTCTCCTGAATCCCTAGTATGGGAGATGACTTGAGAGAGTTGTAGCTTTATTGTATTAGTTCAGGGGTGGGCAACCTCCAGCCCATGGTGGTGGTGGTCTACTTTCAGCCAGCAGGATACTTCTCTCCAGTCCTTGGCACTTCCTCCTTGTTCCCATTTAATGTGACCTGTCTTCTTTGATTGCATGGCCCACAATCTCTCTGGTGGGCTCCAATGAAGGAAGCCTAGGAGGAAGTGCTGTGGTCCAGAGAAAGGCGCCTAATGTGCCGGAAGAATGATCCTCCCAGGACTGGCTGAAGTAGGGCAGGCACAGCATGCTGGAGGCAAGGCTCATGCAGCTGGGGTTGAGCAGGGAGCAGAGCAATAGGAGGCAAATTGGGTGGGGCTAGGCCAGTGGCCAGTGGGTGACAGGGGACCCTGAGCATTTAGGACCTCTGTAATGGGGCAGCACATCGCCAGCGCTGCAACTTCCTGACTTCTGCTCCTAGATCTCCTCTGTGCCATTTCCCTGGGCTCCACGCTTGCAGAGATGGGGTCTCTGTTCACATGTACAGGCAAGAACCGGAAGCAGGGAGTGTTGAATAACCCTGTCATCTGAGGTTGGTGAGCAGGCAGGGAGAGCAGCACTGGCTACAGCCCAGAATTTGCAACTGATGAGGGGTGGCCATAGGCGGTTAAGGACCCATGATGTGTTGCTTTGGAAAGGAGAGTGAGCACAGACCCATCCAAGATTCTTGTGCTTTTCCAGAGCTGAGGGCCACAGAAGCTGCAGAAATTGTTAAATCAGTAACCCGCAGATTGAAATACTCGCTATTTTGGGGCTGTTAGGTATTTGATTGGTAATTGAGCACATAGTCAGGTGCTCAAAATTTTGGATATTACCCATGGATAGCAAATGCGCTACCCATCCAGCTCTACTGCAGTATCACCTCCTTTCCCCTGCAAGGGCTCTGGGCCTGGAGAGAAAACCCTCCTGTCTAGTGTGGCAAAATATGTAAATCAGTAATGAATCAGTGTCTCAGCATGTTGTTTGGGAATGGGAATTCTGGGTTACTGGAGAAGATGTAACATCTCATAGAAAAAAATATAAAAACAGGAATGACTCAATCGCAATTAAAGATGGAATATGAGAAATCACCCCTGTACCCCGGGGAAGCCCCTGCGGTCATCAGGGAGCGTCCTCCTGGAGGTCCTGCACTATAGGTGGTTCTGAACAGACAGGCAGGAGTTCTCAGCGACTGCACCATCTCTGTGGAATGCCCTCTCGGTAGAGATTGGCCTCAGCCTGGACTTCCTTGCCTTCCATCGAAGTTGTAAGACCTGGCTCTTCCATCAGGCATTTGCAGGGGGGATGGTATGGGATAGTTGGATAGATAGGCGAGTGGGATTGTTTCATACACAGCTCGAGAGATTGTTGTGGGTTTTTAAAAAAATTATATTCTAATTTTTAATTCTTAATTTTATCTTTATCTTTATATTTATTGTTGTTGTTGTTATTTTTTTATTGTCTTTAGAAAGTTGTAAGCCACCCTGAGTCACTTCAGTGAGAGGGATGGGATAAACATGCACAAAATAAATAATAAATATATAGTAATACCATGGATATTTTGCTAGGGGTCCCCTTCTGGGAATGGAGTATGGTCTAGGGTGTCCCAGGGTTAGGTCTTGGGGTTCCCTGACCTTGTAGAGTGTCAGCCCTCCAGTGTTGCCCAGTCTGGGGTCCTGGGAGTCCATGGCCTGCCACCATACAGGGATCTCCCCTATATCCCATCACACCTTGTGCAGCCAGGACCCCATAGGGTGCTCCTGGGCTGGTAAAGTGTTACCCCCAGGGTCACCTAGTCTGGGCCTTACTCCTGAACATCCTTAGTCAACCAGCTAGGCCCTCCCTCCTGGAGTCCTCACCCTGTCTCTGGGTTGCATTAGGGACCTGTAGCCCTAGGCCTTGAGTGTTCCACAGCCTCCCAACTCCCAGGTACCTCCCTATGGTGCCTCCACTCCTACTCTTTTCCAAGTTACTAAGCAGCAATCCTCCAGTCAGAGCCCTCCCTGGCTCCCACCTGAATTATCTCCAGCCCTCACTCCTGGGCTACCTAATCTCTAAGCAGAGTTGCCCATCAGCTCCTGCTGCCACCTGTCATGCAACCGGAGCGTTGCCCCTCGGGTTGCTAGGCAACCTGAAGCAATGCCAGGGGATGCCACTGCGGCCAGTGACATAGGCGGGGGGGCGGGGCCCGCCCTGCCAAACCTCGAAGACGCAGGGATGCTGGCTCCACCCAGGCGCAGTGCACGCCTGGCAGAGCAACGCAGACTATGAGTGGGGGGACACCCTCCTCGTAGGATGTGAAAGGATTCCAGGGGGCTTAAAGTCAGCGGCGGTCAGAAACTCCGCCAGTAATCATTTGAGAGGCTTGCCCTTGCTATCTTGGTTCTTGTGTGTCTTGCGAGAGATTGAGAGAGTCCCTGTTTTGGTCCTTGTGTGTGTTGCTCCTCCTCCATCTTCCCTGCTCTGCCCTTCCTTGCTCCTTGTTCCTCTCTGTGTGTGTGAGAGAGCCTCAGCGTGTGTGGTTTCCCTTGCTCCTCCCCCCCTCCCCCACAATGTGTGTGATTGAACCCTCATCCCCTCTGTCCTGAGTGATTGTCCAGTCTGAGGGAGATCCTAGTTGTTCTCCTTCCCTATCCCCACCCCTGGTCCCAGACCCCTGATTCCTCACCTCCGCCATCCATGGTGTCCTGGGCTCCTTAACAAGTCCCAGTTTGCATTTCTTCGAGTGGTGTTCCCTCCTTCTCTCCCCCCTCACCTTCTGGCAATTGGGTCCTCTCCATCCCTATGATGAGTCAGGTTGCCCCCTAGACTGGTGGGAAACCCAAACAAGACCCTGAGGGAACTATTACCACCCCGAGTAACCCGTGGGAGAGAGACCCCGGCTGGCAAAACCCTTTCCCCTTCTCTTATCCCTCCTATACCTTCCCCTTCTCCCTCCCTTACCTGTGATACCACCCTCTGGGTTCAAAACCTCCTCTAAGGCTCTGCTGGCCAAGCACAGGCCCTCCTGAAGCCAGCTTGAGGCAGAGCCCTCCCTGTCTTTCATCTCCCTGGAGTACTTAGGGGGCAGGGCTTCCACCCTACAGTCCTGTCAGTTCTTGCCCATGATTTCTCCCTGGGCTCAAGTTCCTGAGCTGTAGGCTGGCTACCCAACTCCCAGCTCAGCTGGCTCCTAATCAGTCTGTAGGTTAGCCCAACCATTAGCTGGCCCAGATGAGATGTCCCCGGTGTGGTCCCCAGCCAGCACTACCTCCAGCTGGTGCTACCTTAATCTGTCGCTAACTTGCTTACTCTTTAAAGGGCCAGATGGTTCCTCTTAGATTGCCCTAGTACAGGATGACAATTCCTTGTCACGATAATTAGAGTCTTGTGGTTCGATGATATTCCCCCTATGTTTAGCTAGTTTCCTACAAACATCTGTTCAGATGTAGCCATCACCATCACAGCGTCTCATGCCTTTGTGACTTCTCTTAAATTATCACAAGGTGGACTAAATGATGGACGACCTGGAATGACCACTAGAGCATTCATCTAGTGGCATGCTTACATAGAGCATAGTACCTAATCTTGCCATGTTAATTTCTGTCTAAGAAGTCTTACAGTGGTTGTTCACTGGTTGTCTGAGAAAGCACCCCTTTGCCTGTTTGTTTATCATAGTGGAGGCTAAAATTAGAACATTTAATTTTAGACATTTGGACCTGGCAATATAAAATGCTTAGCTGACTATGGAATTCACTTCCTCCATTGGTGTCAGAGCCTGTAACTGATTTTTCAGGGCATAATGCAAAGTCAACCTATTTAGGTGGGCTTTTGTTTGAAGGAGTTGTGAAGGAAGTGGCCTTTTTATAGACGTGAGCCACCTAAGGTTTTGCTAATTGGAGTTGGTGGTGAGGAAGAGAACAAACTCCAGGCAAGTGGGTCTTGATCCCATTCACCTTTCCTCCCTCCCTAGTTCTAAGTATGTTCTAAAGAGTGAATTGAAAGCAGGGCCGGCACTACCCTAAGCGAGGCCCAGGAAGGGAAAGAAATGTGGGGCCCTATATATTCTGCCAGTGGCTTTTCCGCCAGCAGGCCTAGGGGTGCTCCCAGGCTCAGGGGGTGCTCCTTGGCCCAGGGGTGGTGTGCTAACTGGGCCTGGGCTCCGGGATGGGTGGAGGAGCACGCACCTCTGCCCATCCCCAAGCCTGAGTGGCCATTCGGATTCTGACCGAATCAAATCACTTTCCTGATATGCGGCCAGTGCCGCTGCTAACACATCTGTCTCCACCACCACCGCCTCCGTCCTGGGCCCCGTGCCAGGCTCGCCCCACCGCCCTCTGCTGCCCGGCACAGTCTCGGTCAGGGGAAATGAGGGAGAGAGAGGCAGAGGCCCCACCTCTCCCTCATTTCCCCTGGCCAAAACAGCCAGGCAGGCAAGCAGCGGAGACGGCCAGTGGTGTGAGCGATAGGTGGGGCCTCTGCCTGTGAGGGAAGAAGCAGAGGCCCTGCCTCTCCCTCACTCCATGGATGCCCCCCCTGCCTGTCATTCTCTCGGCCAGGGGAAATGAGGGAGAGGTCTCTCCCTCATTTCCCCTGGCTGAGACTGTGCCAGACAGAGGGAGGTGGGGCATGGAGTGTGAGAGATGTGGGACCTCTGCCTCTCCCTCACTCCTGCTGCACCCCCACCCAACCCGACCCATTTTTAAAAAAAAATCAAAATCAAAGTTAAACCCAAACCCGCAGCCCTGCCCCCAAGCATGGGGCCTGGGGTGGCCGCCCCTAGCCTCCCCACGGTAAGGCCAGCCCTGATTGAAAGTATGCTTTCTTCTGGGAAATTATTGGGCCACTACTTGTTATGGCTTCCACCCATTTCTTTGTCTAAAAGTATTAACCAGATGAAACGAGTGGGCAGTCTGACTTAAAACATTGGCCATCTTAGGTGGTGCTTGCAAAGAGGATTTTGTGGCTGATTGCATACTGTACTTGTTGCTCATGGACTTGAATTAGGTGGACAGCTAAAATGATGTGGGTTCATGTAACGTACAAGTGCACCATCTTTCTACCAGTATATGTCTTAAATAAAAATAAGAGGAATGTCTTACGTTCTGTCTTTCATTCTCAGTTAATAGCAGCTCAGCAAAATAAGAAAGTTCATGTAATAGTTTTCTGCTGGTTTCCTTGAGGAAGACAAAGTGGAGGCTACTGCTCATCAACACCCACAGTTCCAAAACACAACCTCTGTGTGATATTTTAAGCAGGACTTGAATAAGGCTTGATTACAATTTGAATCGCCAGTCCCTCATTGGCAGTTATCTCAAAGAAGCAAAGGCAAGGATGTTTCATCATATTTAAAGAGAAAAGTTAGGATAGACTGGCTTAATGGCCTGTATCCAGCTGTTTTGACTGGCATGAAACTTAAACCTTCATCTCTCTCCTCCCTCGGAAAAGTGCCAATTACAGCCAAGTATATAATTTTGGAAGCTTGTCAGCATTAATTTCATTACAATAGATGTCAGGTTGATACTACCTGGATTGATTGACTGAAATACTATCTACCTAATATAAGCAAACATTTAAAACTACTTATGGACCAGACTCCTGTTGCCTTATGTGTTATAGTTACTAATATCCGAATGGTAGTTTTACTGCTGCTGTTGAAACCTACTCTACCATTCCCAAGTGTGTTGCTGTTGACATAGTAAAAGGGAGGTGGATACCACAACTTCCATTTCACTGGTTGACTTCAGAAGAAAGATTCCTACAGATTATTCCCAATAAATGCTCTTTTCCTTCCCATCAGTCCTTGCCCCATAAACCAAGATCAGCTATTATGAATGAGATTCACCAAGTGACAGCATTTATAGAAATATTTTAATGCACATAACAGTAGAGACCCACAGTTTCAGACACACTAGGGAACTATAGTGTGTCACCCTAAGCCCTTGAAGGACTAGGTCTCAGGTGTGGGCTGGGGTTAAATTATTGTAGGGTGCAACCCTCCTGGGGAGCAGGTACAGAGACAAACATCTGCACCTAAGGGTTAATTGAGAATGGTGAGTAAGCCATTTAAAGTGATCTGTGTACTCTGAGCAGGGCAGAATCTGCTATTGTTAGGGAGCACTAGTCATTAAAGGTCAAGCCAGAACTCTGTCTAGAGGAGCTCCAGAGAAAGGAGGGGCCTAGATGTGGGGAAAGGAAGCCCCCAAGGGCCGGGGGTGACCCTGGAGGAGGTATTCACAAGGGGAAGCACACACACTTTCACCAGGGAGGGGGAAGTGGCAAGGCTATGCGCGAAAAACAAGCCCTCAGGGTGGAATAGGGCTAGCAGGATGCGTAGTCCCCAGCCTGTATCATCATCGGGCATCTGGGTGGTCACATGCCTGGTTTGCCACGG
>QEPC01008398.1:314224-333490 GCA_003113815.1 Sphenodon punctatus | reverse complement strand
GTGCTCCCCTGACACCACAGAGGAAGTCTCTTACCTTCACAGGGATGGTTGCACAAGCACTCACACACTCAGGCACCTCACTCACTCCTTCAAGCAGACAGACAGGTAGGCAGGCAGGCAAACAGACGAGGACACGCTACAAGATTCGCACTCCAAGCAGGAACTACAAGGGGGCCAGTCTCACGGCACAAGGGCTCGATCACCAGCATTTGTCTTTAGCCCTGTGTCGGGCTTTTATTCCCCAGCGGGGGGCGTTGGCTGAGTCGCGCTGAGCGACGCAGCGTAGGGGGCGTGATCCCTTCTGGCGTGGCTCCGCCCTCTGCGTGCTGGCCTGGAGGCGGCCCTGCAGCGTCCTGGGGTTTGTCCGAGCGGCCTTCTGTCGGGGGTTCCCTATTGCGGGGAGGACGGTTCTCCCGCTGGCGGGGGGTGGGCTGTGATGGCGGCGGGCCTGCCGCGCTGGGGGAGTCCCCGGGCCCCGGCAGGGGTGGTGTGGAGGCATTGGTGGGGGCTGGGCTCCTGACACTAGAACAAGACAGATTACATTAGCAACCTTAGAACTAAACTTGGAGAGGGCCCAAGCTGGAAGGGCCGGATGTGTGGAGCTTGTCCCAAGTCCCCAGAGATTCCCTTGAACTATCTGACAAGAGGCTAAGCCAAAAATGGTCCCAAGGACTTGGGAGCCCAGGGTGTGTACCAGTTACCAGGGCCTGGAAATTTAGTATGAGTACCTTAACCTTAGCATGAGAGAAATTGCCATTTATTCTTATATTGATATTTGTGTGTTCCAGTGACTCACCACAAATGAAGAGCACTGTGATGAGGAGGCTAGTGGGCTCACGGGGATACAAAACAATCTGAATTGAAGATGTCTAGAACTGTTGACCTCTCTCCCTAGCTTGTACTGTTACCAGAAAATCCACCCTTTCCACTCATAGTGAAGGCGGCTTCAACCCCGTGAGAGAAAGACACCATAGGTGCTAACAAAGATGATGATGGCCCAGCTGGCCTGCTTGGACCTGCCTGGACCAGCGTTATTCCATGCACATTTGATCTGGGCCTGCCAGATGTGGACCTGGTTCAAACCCCAGTTGGGGTGACTGCCAGGTCGGAAACGTGGACCCAGAACTAAGCAGGCCCACAGTTTGGCCCCATAAGCTGCCCAGCTGGGCCTGACCTTAGCAAACTGGGTAGTCCTCCATAGCTGCCTGTTATTGGTAGCCATGGCTTCCTGTCATGGTGGGAGGGGGTGCCATTTGCAGCTTGGGGACGGAGTCAGATGGCCACATGGTGCTGCTTGTCCCCTCCCCCGCCGAGGCAGGCATCAGGAATGTGTGCTCCCATATCTGGAACGCACCCGGCTGGGGAAAACCTCACACACACACACACACACACACACGGTAGGGATAACTGACATCTTATCGTGGCAGTTAACACCTTATATGAGTGGTTAGCACTGCAGCTGATCACCAGTTAACAGCAATAGGCTGCTTAGCACTTGAGAGCTAAATGGTGAAAATATACAATCTGATCTCTAGTGCTAAATAGCAAACCCAACTAGGGACAGGCTGAATCTCAAGAATCTAATTCCAGACCCCACAAGTCAGGACATTTCAGAATCCTTCTCCCACTGTTCCCCATTAATGGGGGACCAAGTGATGGGCTGGAATTCTGAAGTGACTTTTGCGGCCGAGAGACTAGAAGGTCTCTCTAATGCATTTCCTTCAACAGTGTAATCATTTGATTTCTCCCTTTAAACTATCACACTCACTTTTTGGCTAGTGCTATGATCAGAGCATAACCAGACTCAGGTGTGCCAATACCTACTAGAAAGTTGAAGTTTAACAATTTCCTAAGTTGCCTAGTTCCAGCAGAAACATGATATAAAGCATGACAATGGTATTGGCCAGAGAAATTCAGTAGCTGTCAGTTCAAAAATGGAGAGAAAAACCCTCCATTTCAATGTATTGATGTGTGTGACAATCCTAGGGCCTGCAATCTGTCTCTAATTTCAATAATTCACGCCAATCTTTCTGTCCCAGCAATAGCACAAAACAAGCAATGCAAAGACTGTGTAAGTCATTATCAATGATCTGTCTGGATTTGGCACTTTAAAAATCACTTTTCAGTGTCCTGGGGAGAAAGCAGAGTGTAAAAATCATTTGCATGTACTTGGGAAAAGGATTCATATTATTTATTTATTTATTTATTTATTTATTTTCTTCAATTTAATATCCTTCTCCCTCTTGCCCATGGCAACTCACAGCAGCTAACAATATAAAATATAAAATACAATAAAAACATAAATACAAATTAATTATAAATCAAACACATAAAAACCCAGGAGTTCACAGAAATCCCTCCTACACCCCTCCTCCCATAACCCAACCCACCCATCCTTCTCGACAAATGCGCGGCGGAACAGTCATGCCTTACGGATATCGGAAGGACAGGAGGTCCAGGGATAAATGGACCCTCACCAGAGGAGAGTTCCAGAGCTGCGGTGCCACCACCAAGAACACCCTCTCCATCATCGCCCCTTGGGAAACCTGGGACATCTCAAGGAGGGTGCCCCCGGCAAACCACAGGGGTGGCTCAAGGACCCAGTGGGTGAGGCGATTCTGCAGATAAGCTGGGCCCAAGACGAAAAAGGCTTTAAAGGTAAGAACCAACACCTTGAATCGGGCACGGAAGACTATAGACAGCCAGTGCAGCACATGGAGCACCGGTGTTATATGATCCCAGTCACCCATACCCATAAGGAGACAGGCCGCAGTATTCTGCACCAGCTGAAGTCTTCAAACCATCACCAGGGTTAGCCTCACATAAAGTGCATTACAAGAGTCCAGTCTTGAGGTAATGAAGGCATGGATGATGGTGGCAAATTTGGAGCTGGAGATGTATGGCTGTAGCCGCCTTACCAGATGTAGTTGGCAAAAGGCAGTCCCCAGGACAGTCGCCACCTAGGCCTTCAAGCAGAGCTGCGAATCGAGAAGCACCCCGAAACTCAGCACCCGAGGAACTAAGGAATGGCAGACTCCCATCTAGGATGGTGGCCTCCACCCCCTCATTCCTGCCCACCAAAATAACTTCTGTCTTGTCGGGATTCAATTTCAGACAGCTCCCCCTCATCTAGTCCCCAACAGCTGCCAAACATGGGGTAAGCACCAAGACAGCCAAGTCTGGGTCAGCTGAAAATGAAAGATACAATTGAGTGTCATCAGCATACTGATGACATGACAATGAACACCAAATCCTCTCACAACCTCGCCCAGTGGCTGCATATATGCATTGAACAGGAGGCGAGAACAAAATAGAACCTTGCAGGACTCCACACGTGAGATCCCAGGGAGACAAAGGACAGTCCCCCCAGAACCACATGCTGAGTTCTCCCATCCAGGAAAGAGCAGAACCATTCAAAAACAGCTCCGCCCACCCCAGCACGGTCCCGCAAGAGAGTCACCAACACCTCGTGGTTAACCATATCAAACGCTGCCAAAATATCTAACAAAACTTACAGAGTTGACCGGCCTCGGTCCAACTCATGGTGCAGGTCATCAACCAAGTCCACAAGTGCTGTCTTGGTGCCATGACCTGGATGAAAGCCGGAGTGTGAGGAGTCCAGGAAACTAATCCAGTCCAGATGCCCCTGAAGCTGACAAGCCACCACCATCCTCCTGGACTAATTATGCTTTAGTTGGTTGGTTCTTATACATTTCCATTTAAATGTTTGAAGGTGCCTATTTCAGAAAGCCAAATAATAATAATCTGTTAAAATAAAAATAGGCAGACTTCTCTGAAAAAGAACAATGAGATAATTAAAAATGATTGTTTAAGGGTAAAATTCTTCTGTGTCCTGTTAAACTCCAGTTTGAGGCAGATGACTACTCTACTGCAGTGATTCTCCATTTTTGTCAATCTCTTTCCTTTCACTAATTAATAATAGGCTAAATTCACCATAGTGCAGTGGGCTTATGCAAAGCCCAAAGAGTAGTTCATCTCTACTTAAGTTTCACTTCAGCCCATTATCATGTGTTGAAATGCTATAGACAGCTTAGTGTGAGGTTTCTTCATTGAGGTATTGTATGACTGTAGTATATGATTGAGACATCTAAGTATGTGTACAGAGTATACAGAGTGCCACCTTTTGGTTCATAAGGGTTCATAGTATAGCTCAAAATCTAGTAAAAGTCCATTCTCCTCAGCCATGCGTTTAAAGTGTACCAACATTTGTGGCCCATGGCACACCAAAGACTGATATGACCAGCCCCATGTCAGGTACCCATTTACAACTGGTTAAAAAGAAGGCAGCAGTCCGGTATGAGATCAAACAGGACTTACACCACAAATCTTCAAGGATGTCATTGAGTGGCTTAACCACTAAGCCACTGTGTATCTATTAGGCAGTACGTTCAATAAATATTGTCATTATGGACCCTCTACACCAAGCTCGGGCCCTCTACACCAAGCTCCTATGATGAATTTCACCTGATATGACTAGCCTATGGCAATGGCTTCCCCTGAAGTACTTAATGTTTATTGGATCCAGATCAGATATGTGTTGTGAAAACAACATCCAAGAACATACCTCCCTTAATCCACTTTTCCAAGATACATACGTATATGTGGATCTGATAAAGGGATTTCATTCCAATTGTTTCTGGAAGTTTGTCAGAACTTTTAGGTCCCTGAATACCGCTTGATGAGGTTCAGACACTTTGTTTCAGTCACAGATATGGAGACACATAATGGAAAAATACTCTGGGTATGTTTGTAAAAGAACAAAGAATACAGAAGCAAGTGTAGGAAAACGCCAAGAAAGAATCTTTTTTCTTGCTGTTTCTATGAAGCTGTAGCTATGATCCAGCCGATAAGTAGCTGGAAACTTCAGTGTGATGGTGATTGAAGAGTTCTGTGAATCTGCAGGCTTTGGAACAAAGAATGATTTGACAGGCACCTGGAAGGCAGAGTCCAGAAGGCTTTACAGTACATGAAGTAAAAACTAGCACAACCAAAAAACTAGACACAAAGTGAGTCACAGACAGGTGCTGTTAAAAAGAGAGTCCTGAGGCATTGTATTTTAAGAGTGTGAGATGTGAGTTTTTGAGATGTACCAAGGAATATCTATTCATGCCTGAAGGAGGTTGTTTTTGTGCAAGTGGATGTATCAAAACTCGGGCCAGGGGTGAATTCTTTCCATGGGCACTGTGGTTCACCCAGAAAATGCCCCAATGCACCTGCTGCTGCCACCAATTTGAACACTACTACTGTGGCCCACCCCCACATTTCTCTCCCTCCCCCCAGCTACCTCTCAGATGGCTAGTGCTGTGGTGGCAGGGAAGGGAGGGGACTTGCAGGCGCATGCCAAAAGTGCACAGGAATTACAGGCACTCAAATCTAAGAAAGATATGCCTCAAATCAGGTGCACAGAGACTGAAGACAGCTGAGGCACACCTGATCTGAGGAGCATGTGCAGTAGCACGCAGTGCCTTTCAGTACTGTGTACTTTAGTGCATGTGCCGAGCCAGCTGTGGAGTACCATGATTGGGTATCTGAGAGATTTGGAGGGGAGGGGGGTGAGTGAGAGGAAAGGGAGGCAGAGGTAGGGACAAGTGGGAGGGGACAGACTGGAGATGGTCTGGCCATGAGGTGCATGGGGAGGGAGGAGGGAGGGAGCAGCAGGGAGGGGCCCCTCCCCTAGACTTCAATGGACTAATGTCCTGACAGTAGCCAGGATGGATGCTCATGGGGGTGCTGGTGCACTAAAGGGAAGGGGAGAACTGGAGATGGGTTCAGAGAACAAAGACATGGGGTTCTATGAAAGGAACCCAAACAATCAGGATGGTTTTAGGGTGCCTTTTCCAAATGCCCTAAAACCAGTCAGAGCCCTGAGGTGTTCTTTCTCCCCTCCACTTTTTAGGACAGAGGAGCAGGGAGCGAACTGAAGACAGCAGCAGCAGCCTGGAACCAGTCTGGGACAATTTGGAGACAGCTGCAGCGGAGATCAGACTGGAGTTCCCTAATTTGGTAATTTCTTTTAATTACTTTTATTTTTTAATTTCTTTATTTTTTTCTTTATTTCCCCCCTGACATTTCTTGCTCTTTACTATGGTATAGCCCCTTTTGATTGGGTGTTTTCAGACGTGACGGGGCGGCTTCACCCAGTCCCGAAAACAACCCAGAGATTCCTCGCCAGGATCACCCAGGCACAGCAAACAGATGTGCCGGGGATCCCAGTGGGGAATCAGGGAGGGGGCGGGGCCTCGCAGTGTAACGTGCAGCCACACGGCCCCGCTCCCTCCACGCTGCCTCACCGCCCACCCTCCGGGGAGACGGGCGGGCAGCGAGGCCAATGCCTCCGCAGCGTCTGGCTGAGTTCACCACGGCCCGGAATCCCACCAGGGATTCTGGGCCGTGATAGCCGACCAGACGTTACTCTTTTTTTATGCCCGCCTGGAATCACTTTCACCACGCTTCAGCCGATTTTCGCGCTGGTAGCCCGGGAAGCATGGTTGAAATTGACCCCATGTGGGTATTCAGCGTGGCGAACATCTGGCAGCCACCGAACAGACGTGCAGGGCACAGTGACCACATGTAGGTATTCAGCATGGTTCACTGTGATCTCGTCACGTCTGAAAACACCCATTGTTTCCTCTCCCTGTAAGGTCTATTTTTTTGTTTTTTGTTTATATTTGGTGCTTTTACTATTTTAAATATATTTTTGAATGTTTTTAATACTTTTTTTTATTTTTGCTTTGGATATTTTTGGCATTGACTGAGTGCAGCAGGAGAAAAAAATGTAAACAAAATTGAAAAGTTTTTCCAAAAGCTTTACTTGCATACCTGTTATATTTAAATTTTGCAGCAGTGTGAACACTTAAAAAATACTTGGTTTTCCCATGATTTTATATTGTCTTATAGTGTTTGTGAAAGGAGAACATATTGGTGCTCTTTATTGTGATAGTCCCTTTGAATTTTGTCTCTGATCCCGAGTGATCTTATGATTGAGAAACTTTTTGTTGAACTTTAAATGTTTAAATTGGTTGGGATATTTTGGCGGCCTCATATAGTGGGAAAAAATTACAGATGGTTTATAGAAGCTTTTCCAAAGGTGACTGGTTATATTGATTCTTTCTGTTCAGTGTGAACACTTACAAAATGCGTGTTTGCAGTATACATGCAGCTTTGTATGGTTTTAGTATTTTTGAAAGGGGAAAATAGTGTTAGCCTCTATTAATTTTGTTCTTTATTCTACAAGCAATCTGATGCTACTGGGAAATTGGGATCTTAAGGATTTTTTCATGTATTTATCTCTTGTTCACTGGTCTGGGAGCTTGTAGGAATCATACTGAAAGTGGTATATCAGAGGTGGGGAAACTTTTCCCTTCCAGGACCAATTGAAAAATTAGTACAGGGTCTGAGAGTCACACAAAATTTTGAGTCAGAGGTGCCTAAGTATTGCACTCAGGAAGAGGAGGGTACAGAGCATGGGTCTGTGCCCTAGATCTAACCCATATCCTTGTGTTCATGCCTTCATATCTGTCCCTTTCCTCTGAGTGCAGCCTTTCAGTTGTTGGGGTAGGAAGAGCTGCCCCTTCTGTTTGATCTAAATTTAAGTCATTAATTTTCCCAAGAGGAGTCTTTAGGCTCCACCTAATCCAGGAATATAAATAGGGAAAGTCAAATATTGTAACATCAGCCAAGTCAGCACTTTGAGGGAAGTGTGTACACTGATATTGTATACAAGGTGGTCTGTTCCAAATGTTCCAGATTCATGAGTTGTTCCCCAAAATTAGGAGATTCATTTAAAAATTTCTTTTCCCTGGTATTTTGGGTTTGGAGCCTGAAGTGACATGAATCTGTCTCCTGTACTTGTGTGCATGTCCTCATCTCTATTCCCTTACATCTGAACTCAGATTTTCAGTTCTTGAGGGTAGGAACTGAAATAGATTCCAGATCCAGGAACTGGGAAGAGGCCAAATAAAACTTGCCATGGGTCACATTTAGCCTCAGGGTCCCCACCCCTGGTGTAAGGAAAGGAAAACAGAGATAAGAGGGAATGGTCTGAGGAATGCAGTACCAGCAGTCTGGCTTCGTAACTCATCTTTTGGTCTACTACTTTTGGTCTATTCATGCCTCCTTTCTCCCAACTGCAACTGCAGCTGATGTTGGGATGGGAATGAGGGAACTGTTTGGGTTCTTCCATACATATACTAAGACTTACGTTCACACCAAAGCTTTCAAAACAAGTAGGTATTTACAGGACCTTTTGCTGGTAGGGTGAATTAAATTATGTGTGCTGAGGATTGATCTCATCCTGCAGTATTTCCAAGTCAGTCAGGGCACATGAAAGGGATCTCCCCAGTGTGGATTCTCTGATGTATATTATTAAGTGTCACAATTTCTCCTGTAGCTTTCCACACATCCCTGACATATTCAGGATTTCTCTTCTGAGTGGATCCTTCTTTTTAAAATAGAAATTTTAAAAAGTCAAACAAATCATGCATACATATAATGTCCCCTTATAGTTCTGACTTGCTTATAGCCTGATGAAGAGCTCTATTAGGAGTGTACATGTTGTTTTTGTTATTACAATAATGATAGTGAAAATTGTCATTTTCATTATTGTTATTTCAATAATGAAAACAACAAATAATAATAATGAAACCAGAAAAGAAAAGAACATTTTGTTTTTGAAATAAAGGGAAAATAATTTCCATGCACATTCATGACTACAAATTCTTTATCTTCCACCCAATTTCCATGATATCTGTGAATATTATGTCACTCCACATGCTTAATATTCCTGCTAAGTTTTAGAAAGATTGGATAAAGGGTCCTGATGGTATAAGACATTAACTTGAAAATACATTTTCAGCTGTAACATGTTTATATTCCATCCTGTTTACAAGACATTTGGCAGAAATGTATCACATACATTCCCTGTAATCTGTGACAAACTACAGGATAATTTGATAAAGGGACCCAATTTTATAAGCAATTGACATTGTCCCATTGAAGACTATTATTCAGATAAATAGCAGCACATGCAGTGCCAGTCAAAGGCATACACCTGGCATGGAAGGGGAAGGGATGCTTTAGGAGGGAGGATGTGGAGCAACCCAAAAGACTGACAGACACATTAACTGGTCAATTACTGCATGCTTCTAGCTTTACATAACTGACCGGTAGTGACTGTGAGGCAGACATAGAAGGGACATAATTGGGACTTTAGGGATAGCATCCTAGACATCAGGAGACATAGTTTACACATCTAGACTGGCCAATTATCATCACAATCACATCCTGCAGCATTGTGCCAGTGGACATAAGAGAATCTCTATTGGCTCTTTCCTAAACAGATGCTTCTGACCTCCCAATAACCAGTGGGGGAGAGATGTTGGGATGGTCATAGCACAGAATGAGGATATTCGGTTGACATTTCTGCTGGCCAATTGGCATCACAAACTGATCTTATACAACAGTGACATGTAAGAGAATCCCTGGCATAGGCTCCTTCTCTGCATATGCTGTGCAGGCATATACAATTGGTACCCTTTAGAACATCTTTCTGATATTTGGCAGAGATGGTCATGAAAGTGTGAGATACAGCCCTGAAAATTTCATGAACAGTGGTTGGACTGCAAAGATGTTAGAGTCAGACATACATGTATAAGTCAATTGCTTAAACTACCAGGACCCGTTATCCAATCCATCTGAAAAGTAGCAGATATAGTAAATATGGGAAAGGGTGCCAAGTTTCATCTACATTCAATATGAGGCAAAGAGTTTACAGATAAGAATGTATATAAAGATTTTTTTACAAAATAATATAATTAAATTGCTTATAAAAGTGGATTCCATTATCCAAAACTTTTGGAGTTTGGTACACTTAATGCCTTCCATTGAAGGTACAATTCCTCCAGGTTTCACCCAAATATAATGGAAAAAAAAATGTTACAGCCGAAAAAGTGTTTTCATTTGAAACCAATGGAAAACGACATTCAAATAACAAAGACAAGAAAACAAAAATGACATGGGCCCCTGGTGCACACCTCTAAGCTCTATGTGGCTCAAAAGCCTGCATATTCTCACCAAGAGAATTAGTCCAATAAAAGATATAATCTGAATTATTTTGTCTCCATCCCTTATTTAAAACTGACTTGAAGGCTTGAGCTATCATTTTTGTTAATAGCACCTGATATACAGGAGCAAACACTAGTTTTCTCTTTTTGATTTAGCTCAAACAAAATGAATGGCTTGTTCTGCATACATTGTGGTTTTTTTCATTCATTGTGTATTCGATTCCATTGATCATGTAAGTGTGAAATTTTAATGCCAGTCCTGCCTCTACTGGCCCTGTCAACCACCCCACCAACCTAAAAATCCACCAGAAACCTGCTGAGGGCTGAAACAATGGGTGTTTTCAGACGTTACGGGGCCGCTTGGCCCCGTACCGAAAACAACCCTTTCATTCCCCACCGGGGTCACCCCGTCACACCATATCAGACGTGCCGGGGGGATCCCGGCGGGGAATCTGGGAGGGGGCGGGGCCGCGCGGCGCAACGTGCGGCTGCACGGCCCCGCCCCCTCCACGCACCCCGCCGCCTGCCCTCCAGGGAGACGGGCGGGCAGCGGGGCCACTGCGGCCACCGCATCGGGCCGGATGTGCCGTGGCCCGGGATCCCGCCGAGGATCCCGGGCCATGGCAACCGGCCAGATGTTACTTTTTTGGGGTCCCCGCTGGGGATCTTTTTGACCACGCTTCCCAGGACATTCCCCCGGCTAGCCCGGGAAGCGTAGTTCAAATTGACCCCATGCGGGTATTGACCGTGGCGAACATATGGCGGCTGCCAAACAGACGTTCGAGCCACAGTGACCACAGGTGGGTATTCACTGTGGTTCACTGTGATCTCGTAACGTCTGAAAATACCCAATATTTGGTCAAAACGGGAAATCTCATTGAATTCCCAGTTCCCTGATACCACTTTGATTGAACTGAGAACCTCTTGGCATTCAATAATGTCTCGATCAACATTTTGTTTCTCAATTTACGGACTTTCTGCTTGCCTAGATCCCATTTGCTTTGCCATCCATTTCAAATCCCGAAGGGTAATACTTACAAAATACCACATTTCTTGCACTTCATTTTCCCTTGTATCTCCTTGCCACTCAGCGGCTTGTACGCAGACTCCTTTACTTATCTGCAATCCAGTTGCAGATTGGTCAAAGCAAAGGGGGCAACATAAAACAACAATTCTAATTGGTGGCACTTGTGTAGAGGTTAAGGGGCACTGGCGGGGATGCTAAGGATGGGCTATTTGCACATGATCGGATCAGAAATGTGGAAACAACAAACATGGAAGTAAAATGGTACCCTCGCCAATGCGGTAAGTAGAAAATGAATGGTATGCAGTAAACGGTAAGCAGAAAGTCAGTAAATTGGAATGGTATCTCACAGTATTGTGAGAATTGAGAAATCACATCAGTGTTGAGAAATCTATCCTGGTTCCAATATGGGAAATTTCTTGCAAGCTGCAATTTAGCTAGTCATTTCAGCCCTATCCAAGTCTCCCACCTTTGTTAAGATTTAAAACCTGATTTTTTCCCCAGACTTTGAGGATATATTTGGAAATGCTTGATTTGCCATATATGTTTTTGAAATGGTACAGACAAAATGTTGAAACATTACCACTTTGATATGCTTCATCTACCTATGGTAGGGGTGTGCAATTTGTATCGTTTTAATTAGTTACAAAAATGAATGGAGCCCCATTAGTTCTCATAACTAAGGTAATGAAATTGAATTCATAAACAAATGACATTAATTTGATTTCATTAATTATCATTTTAATTTTTTTGTTTTATTTTACTTAAAATAATTTTTTTAAATAAAAGAAAATCACTATGCATGCACAAATGGCTGCTGGTGCCATTCTGCACATGCATGCCCTTTTCAAAAATGGCTCAGATGCTGTTGGAGCCATTTTGGAAAAGGGTCATGCATGCACAGAATGGCTTCGGTGGCTATTCTGTGCTTGTGCAGTGATATTTAAAAATGAATGAATAAATTAAAAAAAACAAATAAAAGAATTAAAAAATAAATGAAAATGAATGGGTAATTTACGAGAAACACACACACACCCTGCAAACAAAGTTTCTTTTCATAAATGTAAACAAAAATTAATGATGTGCCTTTAGCAGACCCCTACTCTATGGCAAATCCAATGAACTTGAGCTGAAAGTGCAGAATGTTTTGAAAACTACATTCCATTATATCCACACAACTTTTCTTTATTTTTACACATCAGTTAGGAGACCTGTTACAGTAATTTCAACTGCTAGTTGGTGCAGAAATTAACAGCTAATTTCATATTCACAAATATTATTCACATTTTTGAATAATTATCCAAATATACAAATTACTATTCATTTGCATCTGTGCCAATATTTGCACTTATGCTATTTTGAGTATTTAATTTCAGATGCTTCACTTATTTTGTTAATTCAAGACCTTAGGCGGTAATGTTTGGGACTTTGGTCATTGTGGTCATTCACTTGTTCATTTCAGGACTATTTAGCGCTATTCTGGTACTAATACAGAAATGACTGAACCATAATGATTGAACCAATAGAAATAACCAGAATAGCCAGAACAGGGCAGTCAAATATCAGAAGAAGCAAATAGCACTTTGTATCCACATTGTTCCTGCTTTGAAGCAAATTGAACTGCACTGAATCTCTCCCTTCCTGAACGAATCCTGCACAAGCTCCTAGTCTTCACCTATAAAGCTCTTCACAACCCTACTCCCCCCTACCTCTCTGTGCTAATTTCCCTCTGTACTAACTCCAGTTCGTGAACTCCGCTCCTTCTCTGTCCCCGGTCTCGCCCTCCCATGCCTCCCTTGGTCCTCTAACCTCCTTCATCCCTTCTCCCTAGCTGCCCCCCATGCCTGGAACTCCCTCCCTGCCCTCATATGCCTCGCCCCCTCCCTTAATACCTTCAAATCCCTCCTCAAGACCCACCTCTTCCACTCTGCCCTCCCCGACTCCTCGCTCCCCTCACCTAACTCCTGCTGATACCTTCCATCCAGTACAATCTGTTACCTGAGGTCTGTGTATTCATATCCTCAGCACATGGACCAGCCAGCCATCATTCTCAATGTAACCAAGCCAAGCACATGCACTGAAGACCTCACATCTTCGTGAATGTTACACTCCTTGTCTCAACCTCTGTTCCCCTTCCTTCGTCTCTCCCCCCCACCCCGCCCCCATCTCTCAGATTGTAAGCCCTAAGGCAGGGACCATGTCTATTCCATTATTTTGTAAAGCAGCAGGTACATTTCTGGTGCTATATAAATGCTCACTAATAATAAAATAATAATAATAATAATAATTAATACAATATTTGCATCAGATTTTCATTTACCCTCTAGTGCTAACCCAGCAGCAATACAAAGGATTGGGGGATTCTACCCCCATAAACAAACCCACAACTCCATAGATGTTCTTTATTTCAGCTCCCCACAGCTTTATCATTTTCTTTGTATTTACAGTTTTGAACTGAAAACCCTAATATTGGGTCCAATTCTATGTCAGATCCCATCTTATTTGACAAAGTGCGGCTGGTTCCCTAGGTTGGGTAATGAAGACAGAAGTATGTCCTAGATCATAACGTCTTCAGAGCAGTGACCATAACTTTATTCTGTCTCATTCATGGTGGTGTATAAAAACTAAATGCTAATAGTATACAATAAGAAGCAAGAACTCTCTTAACTTCTGAGCATCTGTCTGCCTCTGTCTTTCACTTTAAATCTAGAAAAGGCATGAAAGATCAGAGGCAAGTGCAGAGAAGGAAAGTGGGAATGCAGACCTTTTCTTCCAACATTTCATGCTGAGCTAGTCAAGGGCTCTAGTATTTGTATTCAATAATATAGTTGGCAAATACAGCACATCAGGAATTAGTACTCGGAGAGAGCTGTCAGATTGAGGAAGTGGACACAAACAAACATGAGAGAAGAAAAATCTAATTAGATTTTTAAATCATGATTTCAACTTAAAAAATAAGCTGTGTGATAATGAAACCATAACTGATGGGGTCATTCCGGGAGACCAGGAAAATAAGAAATAGCCTCATTTATAATTTGGCAGAGAATGTTATTCTGGCCACGCACAGTTCCAGGGAATGGAGAGCTACAGGGCCAGACTGTTCAGCTTGAGTGACACTGGGAACGAGCAACATGCCTGGCTCACAGTATGGCTTTAGGAAGCCACTTGGGCAGAGCACCCTTGCTGGAATCCATTCTATGTTGATTGCAGCTTGGATGGAACCGTCAAAGATGTTTTGTACATGTGAGCATTGCATTTGGAATGGCAGGGAGATTTATGAGGAATGCACAGGCACTGAAGCTGAGAAGTTGAATTGAACAGCATTGCAATGGGAAAACAGTCCTTGACAATAACATCCCTTGGGATTCCTTAAATTCCTTGGCCTGAGCTCTTGTTTCTATACAGAGCTCGTTCAAACCCTCATTGACTTAGCATCTTCTTTTGCGAGTTTTTCTGACTAACAGTTTATCCAATAAAGAGAAAACATCACTTCGTCATAATGAATAGATCAGTCATCTCCCCACACTTTGGTGAGCTCTTGCATCCCACCCTCTTTATGTTTCTACTAGGTTCTGCTTTTCTGCTTCCACCTAGTCTCCTGATTCCAGAGTAGTTCTCTCACAAAGAGACTACAATTAAGAGCTTCTCCAGAGATGCCCATTTATCAAAACACTGTATTAAACACTGCTTTGGACAAACTTCTTGGCTACAGAATATATATATATGGTCACCAATTATGAAAATACAGTAAAAAAAGTACACTTGCCTTAATAGTCGGTGCCAGTTGAGTAACAACAGACCAAAGTAATGGGGAAATTGCAGTTACTCCCTCCCTCCCTCAAAAACACAGCATCTCCATCCACTTGTCTAGGTTCCAGAAAATGCAAATACTGGCAGGGAGCAGAGTGAGCAAGGATGCAGGTCTCTTCTTAACTTGGGGTTGAAATTAAGGGCATGTCCCCTCTATACATCAACCATGTTACACCCTCAACTAAATACCTCTAAGCTTGTCTGTGAATGAGTAAAAACAAATGTGTGGGCGGCAGGTCAGAAAACCATGGCCGCCACTCTCCAGATTGGTGAGCAGCATGGAAAAAAATTATTTATTTTTATTTATTTATTTATTTATTTATTTAAAATTTATATCCCACCCCTCCTTCCCACAGGGCAGCTTGGGGCAGTGAACAACACTCAGTAATTTTTTTTTTAAACAAAAAACAATTTAAAAATACAATACAATGTGGGGAAACCCCCACCCCACCCCTACCCCTCGCCAAAAGCCTGACAGAACAGTCAGGTCTTACATATACGCTGAAACAGCAGGAGAGTGGGAGTCAACCGAGCCTCCTCCGGGAGCGAATTCCACAGCACAGGGGCGACCACTGAAAAAGATCTAACATCGGTGGCCACCCGCCTTGCCCGGGGAACCTCCAAAAAGGCTCCCACGGATGATCTCAAGGGTCACACGGGCACATGGGGAGTGAAGCGGTCCCACAGATAAGCAGGGCCCAGGCTGTGAAGGGCTTTAACCTGGCCCGGTGCTTTATATGCAGCCAGTGCAGAGCCTGGAGCACTGGTGTCATGTGCTCCCTGCGACCCGCCCCCGTAAGGAGACAGACCGTGGCATTCTTCACCAGCTGCAGCCTCCAGACCAGCTTCTCGGGCAGCCCCACGTAGAGCACGTTGCAGTAATCCAGCCTCGAGGTGATGAAGGCATGGATGATGCCTACCTCCTGAAGATCCTTCCCACCACTTTCATGACTTTGTGTGTGTGTGTGTGTGTGTGTGTGTGTGTGTGTGTGTGTGTGTGTGTGAAACAAATATTCAGGCTGCTTCCCTCACCCATACTCCCAATACTCTGATCCTCATCATGACGGGCAGCCATGGCGACCAGTCATGGTGTGCTGCCATGGAGGCCCCTGCCCCGTGGAGAGTGTGGCAGGGCAGAACAAACATGCTGGCCTGCTGTGGCCTATGTTGGCACAGGATATGGGCACTCAGGAATCAGGCCCAGGGCTCATCTCTGGCCAGCTGCCTATTCTCCCTGGGTAACAGCAGGCCCACATCTGGTGGCACGGGACCATAAGTGCAAGTGGTCCTGGGCCACAGCAGGCCAGTGTAGGTCAGTGTCATTTTTGTTTTTTACCCTATGATGAAATGTACTTTTTAAGTGGTATACCTTTATTAGTATGTAAAGAAATCCTTACAGAATGTATTTATTCAATAAAGGAATGTATAGGCTATTAAGGATTTATTCTTTGTGAAACAGCCCTTATCAAACATGGACAGATCACCTCATGGAGTGATCTAATCAGATGCTAAGAAAATTCAGTGAAAAGGAGCAGAGATTGGGGTGAATTATTGCCATATCTGTGACTGCCTACAGTGAAGTCACCTGAAATTGTATATTATTTACTTTTTAAACAGTTGCATAGGAAAGTATTACAGCAGGAAACATTTAAATATCAGTAGAAGGAATGATGCAGGGAACAAAGGTATGACATTGCTTGACACAAAGTTACGAAACCAACACCAAAAGTGAAGGCTGATCAAAAGTAAGGCTGGGATGGTAACTTTAGTTATCCCACCCTTTAAAAACCATTTAAAGCCCTCCTCTGCCCCAGTTTGTTGCACCAGCACAGACCTGTCTGAAAATCGCACAAATCATGCACCTCCATCATGCCATTTCTGTACCCCATTATTTGCAAGGAAGAACTTTTCACTTTGCTAAATACAGAACATGTATTGAAAAACAAGTGAACAGAAACATTTTTTGTTTTCAATTTTTTTTGTAGCTTTGGAGGACAGCTATGACAGGGAAGAGATGTGCACAGTATTCAGAAAAAGCTGGTTGGTGAGGAATTTGAAGAGAGCCAGATAACTGAAGTAGAGGTGCAAAAGAGAGCAAAAGGGTGCTATGGCAATTAGGAACTGTTGTTGTTATATAATCACATGTTTATTATTTAATAATAATTATTAATTATTATTATTATAATCATCATCATCATTATTATTATTAATACCAGCAATGTGCCTGGTGCTTAAGTGACAGGTTAGAGATAAGAGACAGGTTCCTACCCTTACAATCTGGACTGTACGGGGGGGTAGGGGGGGAGGGGCGACAAAAGGGAGGGGCACATATGGGGAGACAGGGATACCTTTATGAAGTTGTGAAGTTGCAAGTGTGCACACTTGGCTTGGTTACAGAGGAGGAGGATGATTCTGAGTATAAATAGTAATAACACAAAGAATCTATGGGCATGAGGCAGAAGGAGAGCCTGATGGGAAAGGTGGGTTTTTAGGAGGGAATTTAAAGGGGTGAGGAAAGATAGCATGTGACTTCAGGGAGAGAATTCCAGGGATAAAAGAACATGAACGATGGCAAAGATGATTTAAGGAGCAGGAGAGGCTGCAACGGGTGAGGGTGGTGGGAGAGGAAGGAGGAGCAAAATTCCTGGGTGGAAATAAACCAGAAAATAAGGGCTGAAAGATAGTGAAGAGGAAGACCATGTAGAGCCTTGAAGGTGAAGACAATGAGTTTGTGCTGGATGAAAAAATTGCAAAGAGGGAAATGGAGCCAGTGGAGGGAAGAGAGATGGGGCTGAGTATGATCAAAGCGGTGGGTAAGATGGATGACCTAAATGGTTTCTGTGGAGAAGTAATTGTGTGAATATGATGGCACATAAAATCAATGCCCTCCATTGTCATAACTTTACCAGGCGCCTTTCTAATACACGACATATTTATGGACAATCCCTTTGCACCCAGATGCTACCATTCAGTATGAATCACAGTCACAGAATGATAGGGCTGGAAGGAACTAAAGGTTCTCTAGTCTAGCCCCACTGCCCTTAAGCTAGATCCACTGTATTTACACTATTCTCGAAAGATGACAATCTAATCTATTTTTTAAGCCCTCCAGTGATGCACAACTTCATTACTGAGTGCACCAGCGAGATATTTGTGCACTGAGGTGGCTGTTTAGATATCCTTTTAAGTATCTGAATTTACACCTTCAGTGTTTGCACATGAAAATAGATTTCACAAATTGAGTGCCTGTTTTGGACTTGGTTATAAACTTTTTTTAATATAAAAAAAGTATCTTGAATTTGTTTTTTCATCTTAGGACATACTTTCAGACAGACAATGTGGTTCGGATGATATTTTTTACTGGACCAACTGTTGTTTGGTGGAAATAAGCAAACTTTTCAGCCCTGGGAGGCCTGAAAACGTGCTTATTTCCACCAACAACAGTTGGCCCAGTAAAAAATATCATTTGAACCACTTTGTCTGTCATGTTGGGACCAACACCGCAACTACATTCTATCTCTTGTGTACTTTCAGACAGCTGAAGATGCTAATATGGCTGTTAAAATCAAGACACTCTCAGAGTGCCCAAGTAGTAGAAAATTATCAGTAAGATCTAATTATGAATGTTTCTCCACTCTGTCTGGCTATTATATGAGACAGAAGACAAAGTAATTAAAACAATGCCTTTTAATAATGTGTACAATACCTTATGAATTATATACTTCACGTAGGCTAGGAATCCTGAATCATTACTAGGAATTTTATACAACACTGATCAATAACATAAAATACTACATAAATTACATATTATGGAGCCACGCTAGTGGCTCCATTAGTTAAGGCGGAGCTAACGTTCTTCATTGAGAATTCCATTGATTTCAATGGGAGTTTGGGGGGCAATTTCCTCTGGCTTGCAACCACGTTGACAGGGTTTTCTCTTTGATCTTCTTAGTAAGAGAGAATCTGGTTGCATACAGAAGTCAGGAAATGGTCAGGGTATGTGCTTCTCATTTCACATTGTGAAATGGAGTAGTGGAAGATGTTTCTTTTATTTATTTTACATTTTTTTTATGTGTGTGTAGCTCTCCTCACCTTTGGGGACTAACAAGTGCTTAGCCTGCACTTGCAGTGAGACCACCACTAGGGGGCAGAAAATAACAACTGAGTGAGTTGCAGGGAGGGAGGGAGAAGAAAGGGAGAAAAGATGGCTGCCTGAGGAGAGGCTGAGAAGGCCTGGCAGAAGAAACAGGTGTGCTAAATCAGCAGCACAAAGCAGAGCTGCGATCAGAGGCTGCCTGAAGGGGAGCAAGGCCAGAGAGAGAGGAGGGGAGTTGGAGCTGCCAAGGAACC